>CM053772.1:1684364-1703213 GCA_028658325.1 Potorous gilbertii
TTGGCTTTTTGAACCTCTTTTGCCAATTGAGTTAGCCTATTTTTCAAGGTGTTACTTTCTTCAGCATTTTTTTGGATCTCCTTTAGCAAGGTATTGACCCGTTTCTCATGCTTTACTTGAATCTCTCTCATTTCTCTTCCTAGGTTTTCCTCCACCTAACTTGATTTTCACAATCCTTTTTGAGCTCTTCCATGGCCTGAGCCCATTGGATATCTATTTCAGATGTTTGGGATACAGAGGTCTTGACTCTTATGTCTTTACCTGATGATAAGCAGTTTTCTTCCTTGTCAGAGAGGAAAGGCAGAACCACCTGTTTCCCAAGAAAGTAACCTTGTATGGTCTTATTTTTTTTCCCTTTTCTGTACATTTTCCCAGCCAGTTACTTGACTTCTGAGATTCCTCTCCACCCCTGCCTAGGTGAGCCCAGCTAGTGCTTGGGGTCTGAGATTCCAATGCTGCTCCCCAGCCTCAGGGCTTTTGGCGGCAGGCCTGACTGCTATTCAGGTTAAGATTACCTCAGGTTCTCAGGTGGGGGCAGGGCTGCCTCCCAGGCTCAGTTCCCTCAAGGGGTTTATGCAGAGACCTTCTGTAATGGAGCTCCTGCTGAGCTTCTGCCTGCTCTGGGAGTCTCTTGCTGCCCGCTGCCTCTGCTGCTGCCTGCCAAGGGGGCCGAGTCATGGAGACACCCCACTCCCCTCTCAGCCTGTCCAGACGTCTCTTTCACTGACCTGTGCATCTGTGGGTGGAGGGACCTTCGTGGTCACTGGAGATTCTGTCCCTGAAGTCTGCTTGGATCTGCTTGCTCCTCTCTGTGCCATGCAGCTGGGGCAGGGAAGGGCTGGGGTCTGCTCCCATCTGGTGCACAAGGGACCTTTGGAGTCGGTTTTTTAGGGCTTTCTGGAACAGAAATCTCCTTCACTCTGTCTCTGTGAGACTTCCCCTTCTCCCGAATTTGTTGCAAGTTCTTTTTACAGGAGATCCATAGGCTGTGGGTTTGGAGCTAGCATATGTGAGTCTTTCTACTCCACCATCTTGGCTCCACTCCCCAAAGTGTCTTATTCTTGACAGTTTGTTTTTGGCATATCTCAGACTAGAATCAAGCTGCCCAATCTCTACCTCTAAGGTTCTTTCCAGTACACAAACTGATTGCTATAAAGTTCAGATAGGAAGTTGTCAGTAATTTCTATTTTCTTTGGGTGGAAGGACAGCAGAGATGACCAAATAATCCCTAATCTGTTGGACCAGGGGCTACTCCCAAAGAGTAGTGTTTACTTGCTTTGATTCCATTGAGATTGCCATGTGCTCTGACTTCACGCTGAAAGACTTGTGCTTTGTGATAATGATGAAATTTGCTATTATCTCCTGTTACTTAGGGTCACCTGTGCCAATGTGGATTAGCCAAAGATTGGAATATCTGCCCATTTAGTAGGCTTTGAAGCTTAGGGGAAAAATCTCGACAATTCTCCCTCCCTCTTGCTTTTGAGGACCTCACTTGGGACTCTTGTCAGCTCTCATTTCTTGGGCTGCCAAGTAGAAAGCAACGGCATTTTTCTTTGGTCTCCCATTCCCAGCTCAAAGGCAGCGATAAACAAATCATTAAGTGAATAGCTAAACATAAACAAATTAATGGAGAAAGACAGAGACACAGAGACAGAGATGAATGATGAGTGGATATGGTTGCTTCAAGAACCCTGAGAGATTTCAAGTCTCTCATTATTTCTTATGCTTTTTATTCATTTTATCTGGCTCTGAGTCACTGAACCATGATCTCAAATGATGAGTGTTTTCAACCTTGGCAGTTACCTCATAACTGTGGATGGTTTAGGTTCCTGAATCCATCCTGGTGGGAGGTGCTTTGTTCATTGCATCTCAGAGGAGAATCTCTACACTATCAAATAAGGATGCTTATAAGTGAAAAGCAAAAAACAAAAAACAAAAAAACACCAAAATTAAGTCATAACTTGATTGATCAGGATATTTGAACCTGAGAGTTCATCAGTCACTAGAGATCAGAGGAAAGAGTGAAATATTGGTTCAGTAGTCTCATAAAGCACCTTTACCTTATGAAGAGCTCATAAATATAGCACTAAATTACTGTTTTTTAAGTATTTCTTTTTCATACTTAAGATTATTTATGTTTTAAGTACTTGTTTTGTAGAAGAAGAAATAAATAGCTGTCCTATACCTAATATCTGCTTTTCATATTTCTCTCTAAGGGATTCCATCTATGCCTTTAAGGCGAGACTAACCATGTTCTATACTTATTTTCTCTGAAATTCTGGTATGGGAGAATAATGCTTGAAAGTGTCCTAGAAAAAAATCATCTCTTTTTTTCTAGTACTGAGCCCATGAGTCTAAGAAGAGAGACCTTTGTCCAGGAAGGATCCTCCTTCAGTCATACTTGACATCAAGTTGAAAAAGTAGTACCCACTTCTGCTATGGTACATTCTGACTGAGGACAGGCATGAGAGCCATGGTCATCAGGATAGGCCCATGACAGTGGTACTCATCTTTCCAAGTGAAAGAATATTTTTTCAATGTTAACACATTTTTAAGACCTCCACATGATAGTAATGATGTTAGTATTACCCAGTGAATAAGAAAACAAATGACCAAAATGTTCTCTGGATCCAGTGACCCTTTAAAGTGAATATATATTAGGAATATCTATATGTGTGTGCATGTATGTAGATATATATTTACGTGCATGTGTATATATATTTACATGCATATGTATATATATGTGGTATATATGCATGTATGTATATATATATATATATTCTAATCTCAATAATAGCTAAAGATATTTGCACAATAGTAGTGGGTGTGTGTGTGTGTGTGTGTGTGTGTGTGTGTGTGTGTGTGTGTGAGAGAGAGAGAGAGAGAATATTTCTTCAGTCCACAGAAGGTAAGTTTGCTAATTGGTTATGCTGAGTCACACTGCATATTTTGTCAGAACTAAATAAGGCTCAGAATGACACAGCTCAGCATGAGGGCGATTGGACTGGTAGATCCATCTCAGTACTCCCAGCCTCTCTTCTCCTTACCTTGGGGCTCTTTCGTGCCTAGATTGGGAGCTCCTGGATTACATCCTATTCCATTTTTCCCCACTACTGATATATATGTACCCGAACTAAATAAGGACTTCCTTTCTATAAACTGAGAGTATTTTCAGGCATGAGGAAAATAGTGACAAGGCTACAAACTTCCCTGTTTTTTTTCAGTTAATTCACAATGCCTTGGGGAACTGTAAACCTTCTGAATGCACCTGATACTGATCTGGCAAACGGAGTCACCAAGAAGAGTCCCTGAAGTTATTCAGTCCCTTCTTCCCAATAAAACAATCTCCATTGGGTAGAAAAAGCGTGAAGAACCAATGAAGGGAATCATTTCCCTGGATCATCTCAGAGGTCCCAACTCTAGATTTGATGGAGCTACGTGTCCTTCTCGGGTGTGTTAGAGGTGACTCAGGTCTTAGAGCTTTGGGTACCAAGAGCTTTCATATTATTGATTTCTTAAGGGCTCCTAGGATCTCAAATTTTTCTCATTCCCCAAACAAAATAAAAAAATAATTTTCAGGATGTTTGGAGAATGGAATTACTTGCAAGCCTTCCAATCATACTCTGACTTTTAGCTTTTCATCCTTCTCCCCATCATTGCATGTCATAAATGCTCAGTTGAACATCCCTTGCTTATGAACTTTCTTTCTCACATGCCTTGGATGATCTTGCTTGTCTGGCCTTCAAGGCCCAAGGCCACTCTTGCCATCTCAGGGAAGTCATTTTGGATAGCCACGCATCCTGCCTCCTCACCTCCAGATATATGTATCCCCATCAGAGAGTTTCCACCCACCTAGATACTTAGATGTGTGTTTGCATCTTGTCTCTTCAGCTAAATTGTAAACTCTCTCAGTATAAAAGCCATATCTTGCCCATGTCTTCACAAGCACGTCCACCCCAAATGGCCCCAACTTTGTTAGCACATTGGAGTCAAACAGAGAGACCCATTGTCCATCACCTACCTGATCAGTCACTTATAATATGGCCCATGTGGCAGTCAACACCCCCGTAAGTCTCTGTCACCTGATCTTGTGGTTTCACTTCAGAAATAAGTTTGGAGGAGTAAGAAGAGACCCAAGAACTTGACCTACACAGCTTCTTTTGATCCCTGTAACAGTACATTGAAGCTAGCAGCTGCCATGTAGTTCTAGGAGCGTCAGGAGAGAGCTGGATCCAAATCTCATGGATTCTTGCTCTCTATAGGACCATGGGCAAGGAACTTCTGATATGATTTTATTTCCTTTATCTGTAAAATGGAGAAAATATTTGTTGGGGCACATAATGGCCCACCAGGCCTGGAGTTAGGAAGTCCTGAGTTCAAAAGTTCAGCCTCATATGCTTATTAGCTGTGTGACCCTGAACAAGTCATTTAACCTCTATTTGCCTCTCTTTCCTCATCTGTAAAGTGGAGTTAACAATAATACCTACTTCCCAGAGTTGCTGTGAGAATCAAATAAGAATCATAAAGCTTTTAGCACACAGTAGATGCTATGTAAATGTTAGCGATGATGATGATGAGTTATTATGAAAAGTCAGTGAGATGATGCATCTGCTCAAGGCCCTAAACAAACGTCCGCCATTATCAATCCGATTTTATACCTAGATAAACTGTGGCTCAGGCAAAGAAATTTGTTGACCTGGTCCTCCCCACATCCCCAACCCCATCAAATCTCTTTCCTCGCATTTGGTGATCCTGCAGAGGTCTAGAACAGGAGCTGTCCAGAGTGCTCAGGACTTATTAGAGAGTAAGAAGCAAATTAAAGGACATGTGCATGTACACACACACACACACACACACACACACACACACACACACTTGAAGGAAGGACAAGAAAAATTCTCCTGATACACCATTGAACTAGCCCCCACTGTCCCAAACCCTGATACCAAGTCTTTAACCCCATTCAATAATCTTCATAGCCATAATCAGCTCCCCTTGGGAGGTCCATTATTGCAGAAGGGGAACACGTAAATCCCCTTGGTTCCTGCTAGGGAGCTTTTACTAGATTCTTCCTTCTCCCCTTTACCAAGTGGTGAATTCCCTGAGTATTGGAAGAGAGAACACATCTCCCTGGGCAATCAAATAATTTATGCCCAAGGAAAGAATAAGGCACTAAGAGTGGTTTCACCCCTCCCCTCCCTCCTCTTTTCTTCTCTCCTCTCCCCTCCCATCCTTTACCCTCCTCTCCCCACCTCTCCTGTCCTCCAGTGATACATCTCTACCTTCTTGATTAGCTTATCTACCTGGCTATTTCACTGGAAATCCAAGCTCAGCATGCCCCCAACTGAAGTCCTACATGAAGCTCTCTCAGCTCTCATCCCACCCCCATTCCTCAGCTTTATTGGGTAGGAAAGGTTGGGTGCAGTACAGAAAGGTCAGTATCTCCACTTTGTCCAACATTACTCTTCAGGGGGGATGGGCTTGTATTTAAACAGAAGACAGTGTAGCTATCTTCTCCTTTGAGGGAGCACAGCTCTTGAAAAGAGGTGATGGAGAGGAGAGGAAAAAGGCAAGACCCAGAGGGAAATTCCAGACCCCAAGGCTGGAGAACAATCAAGCTGGAAAGCAATCAAGCTGCCAACAACACTAAGACCCTTTGGCCTGTTCTATTAGAACATAAATTAAAAAAGAACTGGGTCACTATGGCCAGGTTTTACAGATGCTAATTAAACAATTACACCATGATAAGCTGATTCATAAAAAGAGTAGAACAAGGGACTTAGAGTGATTTGGGTTGCTCCTCTTTCCACCTTCCTCTCTCTCTCTCTCTCTCTCTCTCTCTCTCTCTCTCTCTCACACACACACACACACACGCACACACACACACACACACACTCACACACTTCCTGGCTCTCTCCCTCTCTCTCTGTTTATCTCCCAGTCTCTCCTCTCTGTCTCTCTGTCTGTCTCTTTCTCTCTGTCTCTATATATGTATCTATCACCTGCAGAGATGAGGAAGGTGATAAATTCATAGTAGTGAACTCTGGCCATCAGATACTAACCTTACCTTGCCTTGTCTCAACTATCCTGTGCTCTTGTGTTCAAGAGCATGTGAACACAGTTGTCTCCTGAATCAACTCCAAACACACTGGCCATGATCTGCCATATTTAATCATGCTGACATGCTTTAATACAGTCAGTCAACAAACTATTAGTGAGCACCTACTATATGCTGACTAGCATAAGTGTTGGGGATACAAAGAAAGGCAAAATACAGTCCATGCTCTTAAGTGACTCCCATCTATTGGAGAAGAATCATGCAGATAGGTATGCATCCATAAGCTAGACGCAAAATACCGTGGAGATAGAGTACCGAGGCACCATGGAGTAGAGCTGGGCATGTTGGAGAAGAGGGAGCAAGTCAACGAACAGGATCTCTGACCTCTCTTCCAGGGAGGCAGGAAGGCATGAACTTGCCCCGTTCCAGACTGAGCAAACCCCCTCCACTAAGGATGGGCATGGTGTGATGATAACACTACCTGATTGGAAAAGGACAATGGGATCAGGCAGCACAACTGAGCCTCAGATGGTTAGTAGGAGGCCCTTTTCTTGGGGCTTCTTAAATATACCAGGTACTAGAGGCTTCAATGTATAATTGGCTGAGGTGTAAATTCAAGTGATATTCAAGGGTCACCTGCCACATACCAAGTACTGTGACCCCCTCACTAGCATTTTGTATTTTGGGATATGAAACAATCAGGATGTAAAATTCTTGTGCAATTAAATTACATTTTTCCATTCACCAAAAGTCAATGAATGCCTCATATGTGCTGAATACTGGGGATGCAAAAACAGAAGTGAAAGTCCTTGGCTTCAAGGAGGGGCTGGGAGACGTAACAGGGTCACACCTAAGGAGTAAATTTGAAATAGATACAGGAATCTTTCTGAGGGAGGCCCTAACAGCTGAAGGAATGTGGGAAGACTTCCTGTAGAAGCTGGCTTTTATTGGAGCTGAGTCTTGGAAACATGAAAGATTTCTATATATATTATAAGAATTAAGCTTATTGAAATGAAATACTATAAAAGATTCTAAAATAAGGTGTCAAGAGCTCCAGATCAGCTCAAGAGGACATGAAAACAATTGTTTTTACTCTCTCCCACCCCCACTAAACTAGTGCATAAACCATCCCTCCTGAAGTCACTTTTTACTTTCCATTGTTTCTGTCAACCTTGTATCCTCACCTAGGATCATGATGCCCACTAACTAGTCTCCATCTGATGCACCTCTAAAGGTGTCCACTGGGCACTGAGAAAACATCCGACATGGATCCGGGGTTAGTTGATGGGCGGTCAGACCATATAAGTCCTCATCCCAGTTGTTATACTTGCTGGCACACTAGCCAGGTATACCTAGGAACTAAAACTTTCTTTGCCCATCCCTTCCCTACTCTCATGCTGCCATGGTGGTCTTATGTGCCTGGCTATGGTCTGACCCTCTTGTTGTTTCTTAGCTATAAGATCCTGCTTCCTGAAAAGGTCAACTACACCCTATGTCTCCAGTAGGCAGCTGAGCAAAGAATCTGCATCAGCATGTGTTCATAGTACTAAAAAGGAGATATTCCAAGAACCTAGTACAAACAGAAACTGGGCATGTGTAGAAGTGGAATTGATGAGCCTTGCTATGTCATCTTATGATCAGGAATAAGGACCACACTGGGGACCCACCTCCAGACCTCAGTGGGTCCATTGGCTCCACAACTGGACTGGTTGGCTCCTGAACAAGATAGGAAAAGAGAAGTGGAATGGGGATTGAAAACTATGTCCCAGACCATGGTCCAAATAGTTCTCTGATGCTGTTTCCATGTTTCCAAACAGTGATACAGACCTTGGAAGGAGACATGAAGCCCAGCCCACTACTGGGAACCTTGGTGGACTCCCTTCTTCACCTACCCCACATCCCTCCCTGCGCGCAATGGAACCACAATCTCAATGCAAACAGACCCTGTCCAATGATGATCAGAATTCACTTCTGACTGCCATCCTGTGGGTTTCTCACTCATGTCTGCCTACATATTATGCCTCATGTATCAGAAGAGAAAGCAGAGAATTTTAGTCAAGAATGGGGAGTTTATTAAAACTGACAAACCATGGACAGGAAACCTCAATATTTCAGATCAGCTAGAATCTCATCCCAGCCTATTTTAACTGATCCACTCCTAAAGAAGGACATATATGCAAGTATGCATGTAGGCACACCTACCTATTTGGGCCATTCCAAATGCACCCACCAAGCTTCCTGTGTTGTCTGATCCATTCCAAATAACTTTGAGGCTTTGGGAGATGGACAATGAAAGCAAATCCTTCTGTTGGAGGATTTTTGTGTATATTTTTGTTTATTTTTGTATATTTATGTTTAACACTAAAAGAATGGTGGTTTTGGATTGCTTGTATGATGTCCGTCCAAGTATTTCCTGACTAGCATAGACAGAACTCCAGCACTGTCTTCTTTGGCTAATCATTTGGTATTGTATATACTGATGTCCAAGCTTTTGTTGCATATGGTTTGGATCTTAGGGATTTGCATGCATTGAGGGGGACCTGGCAAGAATTGTCCTATGGTGGGAAGGGCTTGGGTGACATCCACTGACAGGCTCCTGAGGAAGATGGATTATAAAATAGCTGACATGTCAGACATGAGCTCACTATGAGGAGTCAGCTGACAGGTTGGCTACATTATTCATTAATTTTCTAAGACACTAATCTTCAGTGCCATACAATTTTCATTTTGTTATCATCTGTGTTCCCAAGCTTCAGGGACCTTCTTGTTAACGGTCCAGTTAAATCCTCTCATTAATTTGTTCACACTTTGCTTTGCAGGGGAGGGGGGGACATGATTCTGTGGCATTTGGATTTCCTCAAGGTGCTCATTAGGCCTAGAAACTCATCTGACTTTTGGAATTAACTATAATAATTGGGAGGCTCCAATGGGGTTTGACTTTGTCACTTGGAAGACAATCAAGTGTCCTGGAGGGGTGACCAGGGTATGGCTAATAGAGGGCATCAATAGCAAAGCTTATCATATGGGAATTCAGCTGTAAGAGTAGAGAAGTGTCGCTTCCCAGGTCCTTCTAAGGATCCAGTGGGTCACACAAGGCATAGCCAGGGTGAAATGGCAGGGAGACTTGTTGAGTGAATGACTTCAAGCTCTTTGAAAAGGAAGAGATCTCAAGAGATGATCAGATTCAAGCCTTTGTCATCAAGTAAGTTATCATCATCCCCTTTTCCTGATGGAGCCAAGATCTAAAGAAGAGTCATCTGGTCACTCATCAAGCATGTATGCCAGACACTATACTAAGCACTGGGGATATGAAGAAGGGACCCTGTCTTTAAGTCAGGCATATTAAAATGAGAGGGAAGGGGAGATGATATGTAAACGATTACGTATGTTCAGGATATATAACTTGTAAATGCATGGGACAGAAAAGACCTACAGAAACTGGAAGAAGAGAAAAGTAGTTGGCTATCTCTTGTGCCTCAAATCCAGGAAGGTCCCTTGGCTTCCCTGAAGTGAAGGGAGGCAATGTCACATTTGAAACGATTGGTCAGTTGGCCAAGAATGAAGTCCTATCTGCAGACCTTAGAGTGAGTGAATCTACTCTCTCATCCTCTTTCTCCCCATCAGCTAAGCAAGCCAGGAGTCCTTAGCCCTTCACCTCTCCCCAACCCAGGAGAATAAGCTAAGGCCTTCACTAGATCTGGAAAAAGAGGAGAATTGCGAGTGCATGGCTCAGCTTGGCACATCACCTGGCCTCAAGCCTGAGCCTAGCTGTTCGTTAAAATGCGAGACTTTTACATGGGTTCTCATTCGATCCTCACAACCACTCTGAGGAAGGTACTATTGCTATCCACATTCTATGGGTGACAAAACTCATTCAGAGGTGAAATGACTAGCCCAGGGTCACACAACTAGTAAGTGTCTGAGGCAGGATTTGAACTCAGATCTTCTCGACTCCAAATTCAGCACTTTATCCACCGTGGTGTCACCTAGCAATTCAAGTCACAGAATAGTGATCCTGAGAGGTAAATGTTCATTCTTTTGTGTCCGAGTGGGCTTGGGGTCCCTTCACGAAGTTGCTTCATAGCCACAGAACAAATTTTCTTCAAATATTCCCTCCTTAGCAAAGGAGAAAGAGCCTCAAGTCTTGGCCTGGTTTATCAGAAGACATAGAGCAGTCAGTCAAAAAACCATTTATTAAGTGCCTACTATGTGCCAAGCACCAGAGATACAAAGAAAGGTAAAAGACAGTTTCTGCTTCTTAGGAGCTCATGGTCTAATGAAGGAAACCATATGCAAAGATCCATGTGACAACAGGATACATTGGGGAACAGTCAGAAGAGGGAAGGTCTTAGAACTGAGGGAGTCGGGAAAAGAATTCCCAGAGAAGGTGAGATTTTAAATGGGATTGGCAGGAAACCAGGAAGTAGAGATGAGGAGGGAGAGAGGTCCAGGCAGGGAACACAGCCAGAGAGACTTCAGAGTCTGGAGATGAAGTCCTAGTGTGAGCAACATCCAGGAGGCCAGTTCATAGAGCTTGGGGCAGGGTAGAAAAGGGTGGCATCAGGGGAGCAGAGAAGGCTAAGGGATGAGGCCATTGGAAAGGCCTTGTGCCCCTTTCATGAGACAGGTTTATAAAGTGGGGCTCTCATCCATAATAACTCTGCACTTGGAAGGCTGGTTTATGAAATGGTTCATGCTTATGCTACCAGTGAGCAAAACTCTAAAAATAAGCTGGGTTTGGAGTTCCTAGTTCTGGGCTAGGAAAGCTTCCTCTTTCCCAGGGGACTTTCAATGTGTCCTCCTGGCAACATAAGGACTGCTTCAGCCACAGGTGTTTATGGGAAATAAAATTATATTTGGCAAATTTCTTCTTTAACTGAATGAATTTTTAAAAATATAATTAAGTGGAAAGAAAGTCAAGGAGGGGTAGATCTGACTGGTTCCTCTTGGCTCATGTTACTGGAGTGAACACCCACTACAAATGCACACAGTCACACATGTGAGAACACACATACATACACACATACACATGTACACTCACATACACCTTCCCCTTCCTTGCTTTGGAAGCATTTTCGATTTTATTGGCAAAGATAGTGGAGTAGTTTGTCATTTCCTTCTCCAATTCATTTTGCAGATGAGGAAACTGAGACAAAAAGAGTTAAGTAAGTTGTCCAGGATAACACGGCTAGTAAGTTTCTGAAACTGTATTTGAACTCAAGTCTTCCTTACTCTGGGTCTAGCACTCTATCTAGTGTGCCATCTAGCTGGCCTTCAGGCTTTCATGGGAGCTCTCAGAGTCTTCTTCCTATATTCCTCTCACTCTCTCCTCTTCTCTCCTCTCCTCAGCTCTCCTCCTCTATTTTCCATGCAATCTCTTCCCATGACTCATTACACCACCCTTTGTTTTGGAATCCTCTCCAAAAGAAAAAAGGACTTGATATTGCCAAAAAGACAGCACCCTCAAATATCAATAAGTTCCCCTTTTACCTAACAGAGATCGCTATATAGCTTGGTTCCTTTTAGTAAAAAATGCCCCTTAAAGTGATGGTATATATTCCAAATCATACTATTCAAAGTTACAATTATGTAAAATATGGTCATTGGTTGTGCCTCTCTGGAAATGTACTAACAGACTTCTGACACTGTGACTTTTCCAAAGATTCCTCATTTCCTCCAATCTAGATGTGGTTTTGTATGGGCACTTGGACTCCTCCAGAAGAGAACTATCATCTGCTTGAAATTCTGTGTCAATGCCCCAGTATCCTGGTGAGTCCTTCTTTCACTGATAGAGACTCTGAGCAGGCTCAAATTCCAGAAGGGGACTTGGAGCCTGCTCCCCGAGTACCTTGTTATGAGCATACTTGACCAAATGACCCAAAGCCAATGGTGCCCATGTCTTGTGCTCCTTCACCCTTCATTTGTGACTTCTTCCAGCACTAGAAGGTCACATATAACGTTTTCTTTTATTACAAAGAGATGTGCTGCCCAGCAGGATCTCCTCTCAATTGAAGGCCAGGGCCACAGACTTGAACTAGGGAAAACTTGTGAGACAACCCTCATACTGCATGACCATGGGAAATCCTTCACCTCTGGTCACAAGCCTAGACTCAGTGACTCTCAAACCTGAGCATATTGGAGAGGCAAGAACAAAAGGAAGACTGCCATGTGGCCACTGCCTCTCAAAGGTTGAAGGCATGAAATCATCATGTGAGGAATCCCCCCATTAGCCATGGATAAGAGCACGATCCTGCCTTTGCCCTGGGATTCCTTCCCCAAACCTCAGGACCACTCTTGTCACTAACTGAGATGCTAGATGTGTGACCTCAGACCTGAATTCAGAAAAGTGACAAAGGCAAAATTCAGACCTGAATTTAAGGTCCAAAAATGCCCCTTTCTCTCAGTATAGATCTAAAAGTGAAACAAATGGATGTCAAAATATTTTTAATTATTTAATAAGATTTCAGGAGACCATCGTAAAGCTTGCTCTGAGTGGTATGGCCCATGAGGGCATGGGGAAGCAATAATCACACAGGATGATGCCTGCATATATTTATTTTTATTTAGAACTTGATATGAATCAGCAAGGAAGGAAATGACATGCAAATTCATTGAGTACAACCATCTTGTAGATATAAGATAGAAATGTCTTTTGTTGTTGCCATTCAACAACAAATGAGAATTCATTTTTATTCTTATGAAATAAAAGGTAATTAGTAAAATCATAGAAGCATAAAGATGGAAGAGATGACATCCAAGGTCCTCTCATCTAACCCCTCTCTGAACAAGAATACTGTCTGCAGCATCTCCAGTGTGGGGTTGTCCATCCTTGGCTTGAAGACCTCAGGAATTGGACACCCCTGAATCATAGGATGGCCCAGACAACTCACAAGGTTAGGAATCTTTCCTTGTGTGATACCAAAATCTGTCTCTAACTTCCACCCATTTCTGAACCACAAAAAATTAATCCAATCTCTCTCCATATGACAGTCCTCCAAACACTTTAAAAGAACTATCACTCCCCACTTCTCAAGATTCTCTTCTGAAGTCTCAGCATCCTCCATTGCTCTATCCACTCCTCATAAAGCATGTTCTTCGCTATTTGTCTACTCTGTTTCACCTCTTCTGAAAATGTCTGTGACCCTTCAACCTCCAAAAGACTCTCACTGATATGTTCACTCCCATTATCTAGCATTCTCTCTCTCCTGCCTTTTGTGAAAAGACTGTCTATACCAGGGGCCTCACTTCCTCTCCTCTCTCTCGTCTTAACTTGT
Source organism: Potorous gilbertii (assembly GCA_028658325.1). Classification (NCBI taxonomy): domain Eukaryota; kingdom Metazoa; phylum Chordata; class Mammalia; order Diprotodontia; family Potoroidae; genus Potorous; species Potorous gilbertii. The sequence continues at coordinate 1,697,697 of CM053772.1, forward strand.
TACAGTCTGACTTCCAGTCTCCTCACTAAACTAAAACTGCTCTCTCCAAGTTCATTTACCCTTAATCACCAAATTGAAGTCTATTTTTCATTTCTCTGGTCCTCTCTGCAGCCTTCCACATTGCCAATTGTCCTTACCTTGATGCCCTTCTTTCTGTTTTCATAACACCCCTCTCCCCAATTCCTCCTTTCCAGGTTCCCTTGCTGGATCTTCACCCTGCCTACTGACTGCAGTTGTTACCCAGGGCTCCATCCTGGCTTCTCTCCTTTTCTCCTTCTGTTCCATTTCACTTGGTGATCTCATTAGCTCCCATGAACTCAATAGTTATCTCCTCGCAGAGTATTCTCAGATCTACTTGCTCAATCCTAACCTCTCTCCCATCTTCCAGGCTCATGTTTCCAAAGGCCTATCTGGGGGTGTTCTTTCATTTCCTACGGATATTTCAGCTGCCTTAAGATGTGAGTAGATCTATCCTTGGCCAATGCCTTCTGTCAGTGCTGAAGCCCAGCATGCTTACACAGATACGGAATCATGGACAGAGACCTGTCTGGGACCAAATTCTGCCTCAGGCAACGATAAAGGGGGCAACTCAGACCAAGCAGATTATCTTCTCTGAGCCCAAGTTTGCCCATGTCTGAAGTGGGGGTAATAACAGTGCCTACCAGAACTTTCTACATTAGCAAAGACCTGGAAAAAATGGTGGACTGCCCCTTGAAAAGGAGATGGCTAAATTGTCATCTGTAAATATAGTGGACCGTGATGGAGTGGTGCGGTAATGACTATGAAGGGTAGAAATAAAAAGAGAAACTTGGGAGGGCTCGCATGGACTGACTTAAAGTGAAGCAATCAGAACCAACAACAATTATTTGCTTGATGATTAAAACAATGTAATTAGGAAAAGCAACCAAAAATCAAAACTGGAGTGTGTGAAAATATAACAACAAAGTTAGGGACCAAAAGAGGAATAGGCAACTGCAAGTCCCTTCACTGAGTGCCAAGGCAGGAGCCTAGATGTGGGAAACTGTGTTCAGTGTCACGCCGAGCAGGGTGCTGTTTGACTGGAAAGATTGGGGTATTCTCTCTTTGTTCATCTTTGTTATAATGGAGAGTTCTCTGGGAGAGAACACAGAAAGACTTGTACTTGAAAATGCAGGCGATAGAACAATGAACAACCAAACACCAAAATATATTGTTGCAAAAAGTCTTGCCTATGGGCAGAGCCAAGATGGTGAGTAGATCTATCCTTGGCCAATGCCAAGGATAGATCTTACAATGAGTAAGAGCACAAACTCACCTAAGCTCTATCACAAATTCCTTCAGATACCTCTAAAAAGAGAAAGAGAATCTGAAGAAATTTTAGAGTGGCAGAATCCACTAGGACATAGAGAGTGGCAGATTTCCAGCCCAGGACAGCCCAGAAGGTCAATAGGAAGGACCTGTTACATGGGGCTGGAGAAGTGCAGAGCACACAGGCTGTCCCAGTGCAGACCATACCATAGAGGAGCACTATTATGGACTGAATCAGAAGAAGCAGTGAGGATTCTCAAACATATCAGCCCAGGACAGTAGTCCAGCAGAAATGAGTGTGAGAGAAGCACAGCACCCCAGGTAACAGCAGCAGCTGCCAGATTAAATGTCTGTAGGTCACCTACTTGACCTTCTGGGAGACAAGATGGCAGTGATTTGTAAGTTCTCATGCCCTCCCCTTGTTGACCTTGAAAACACTAGAGAATATTTCCCCAAGAAAAATTCTAGAGTAGTGAGAACAGCCAAAGGGGTAAACAGTCTCTTAGCTTGAGAGGCTAAGAAAATCATTAAGGAGAGACCTCTTGCTGTAACTGAAGGGGACCAGTGCAAGACTGGTGCTATCCCAGACAGCCCCACCTCAATGAACCAGGAGAAAATCCTGAGCCTTAGGGGAGGTGAAGCCTGTAAGCACCAACACCAGGATCCCAGGAGTGCCTTAGTACAGCCAGGGGGATTGGGAAGACACTAGCACAAAGATTAGCAATCACTGAGCTTGCCTATGCTCTAGCTCAGGAAAGGAGATCTCCTGTGGCTAAACCACCACTCCCCCACACCTCATGCAGCGAACTGCAGGGCAACTCTGAGGAAACTCAGAAAGACTTCACCTGGCCTCTTTGCTGGCACACCAGCCAGCTTAGCACCAGATAAATTGCAGCATTCTAGCTTCTAGATGAAAGAACCAGAGATCACAACACACAATGCCTCAAGTTCTCAGCACAATAAGAGTAGGACAGAGCCCCCTGTGCCAAAGAAGCAGAGATCCACTCTAAAAGCCAGGAAAAACACAACCATCATGAACAGGAAGCAAACCAGAAATAAAAAGACCATAGAATCTTACCATGAGGACAAAGTAAAAAACACAAATAGAGAAGTCGACATTGAGACTGTACTCCCATCTGAAACCTCAGAAGGGAATATGAACTAGTCTCAGACTCAGAATGATTTTAAAAACCAGATTAGAGAGGTAGAAGAAAATATGGCCGATGATTTTTAAAACATGAAAAAAGAATTCACTGAAGAGAACAGCTCCTTAAAAAAGAAAATTAGACAAATGGAAAAGGAAGTACAAAACCTAGTTGGAGAAAATAACTCCTTGAAAGGAACAACTGGACAAATGGAAAAGGAGATGCAAAACTGAACTGAAGAAAACAATCTATTAAAAATTGGAATGGATAAAATAAAAGTTAATGACTCTATGACATAGACATCAGTCAAATAGAATCTAAAGAATGAGAAAACAGGAGAAAATGTAAAATATCTCATTGGAAAAACAACTAACCTGGAAAATAAATCCAGAAGAGAAAAATCTAGGGATTCTTGGTCTACCAGAAAGCCATGATGAAAAAAAGGAGCCTGGATAATGTCTTTCAAGAAATCATCAAGGAAAACTGCCCTGAGGTCCTAGATCCAGAAGACCCAATAGTCATCAAAATAATCCGTTCAATCACCTGAAAGGTATCCCAAATTGAAAGCATTAAGGAATATTGTTGACAAATTACAGAACTATCAAGGAAAGGAGAAAATACTACAGGCATCCAGAAAGAGACAATTCAAATATCAAAGAACTATAGTCAAGATCACACAGGACCTTGCAACTTCTACATTAAAAGGCCAGAGGGGTTGGAGTATGACATTCCATAAAGGCAAAGAAGTTTGTACTACAACCAACGATCAATTACACATCAAAATTGAGAAAAATATTTCAGTCAAGTAGATGGACACTCAATGAAATAAGGGATTTCCAGATCTTCCTGATGAAAAGGCCAGAGTTCAATAGAAAATCTGATGTTCAAATATGAGTCTCAAGAGAGGCATAAAAAGGGAAACGGGGGTGGGGTGGGAAATCTTGTTATTTAATATGGGCAAACTGTTTACATCCCTATAAGGGAAGATGATGCTTCTAATTTTGAGAATACATACATTTATTGTGATATTTGAAAGGGAAATACGTAGAGCGAGTGGGTCTAAATTAAATGATGTGATGATAAAAAATGTGATTTAAGGGTGTGAAGAGATTATGATGGGAGATATGAAGAGGAAGCAGAAAAAGGTAAATTACATCACAAAAAGAGGCACAAAATCATAGTACAGTAGAGGGGAAAGGGAGAGTGAGATGAGCACTGTTTGAGATTTACTCTCATACGATTTGGTTCAAGGAGGGAACAAAAAACTGTTAAGTAGAGAAATCTAACTTGCCCTATAGGCAGTAGTAGGGGAAAGGGGAAAGCAAAGGGAAGGGAATCTAAAAGGAAGGGAGGAAGTAGAAAGGTAAAACGAGAATAAAAGGGAGGGAGGCTAATAGAAGGGAGAGAAAACTGAGGGAGGTGGTGATCAAAAATTAAAACTCTTCTGTAGAGGGGAAGGGAGAAGGGCGACCTGAAAGCAGAACAAGAGGAAAGGGGATGAAGGGAAAGACAGAGGGTACTCATAATTGTGAATGTGAATGAGATGAATTCTCCTATAAAACGGAGATGGATAGCAGAATGGATTAAAGCACATAATCCAACAATATGTTGTTTACAAGATACACATTTGAAATGGGGGCATACATACAGAGTAAAGGTAAAAGGTAGGAGTAGAATATAGAGTGCTTCAGCTGATTTTAAAAAAAGCAGGGGTAGCAATCGTAATCTCAAACAAAGAAAAAACAGAAATAGATCTAATCAAAAGAGATAAGGAAGGAAACTATATCCTGCTAAAAGGCACCAATGAAGCAATTTCATTATTAAACATATATGCTCCAAATGGTATAGCATCGAAATTCTTAGAGGAGATGTTAAGGGATTTACAGGAAGAAATAGACAACAAAACTATAGTAGTGGGGGACCATAACCTCCACCTTTCTGAACTTGATAAATCTAACCTCAAAATAAACAAGAAAGAAGTTAAGGAGGTGAATAAAACTCTGGATAAGGTAGATATGATAGATGTCTAGAGATAATTGAATGGGACTAGAAAGAAATATACCTTTTTCTCAGTGGTACATGGCACATATACAAAAACTGACCATGTACTAGGACACAATCCAGTGCAAAAACAGAGATAGTCAATGCATTCTTCCCAGATTATAAAGCAATAAAAATTATATATAATCAAATTGGGTCATGGAAATATAGCAAACCAAAAATTAATTGTCAACTAAACAATTTAATCTAAAAAATGAGGGGTTAAACAACAAATAGTAGAAACCATCAACAACTTGATTCAAGAGAATGACAACAATGAGACAACCTACCAAATCTTATGCAAAACCAGTTCTTAGGGGAAATTTCATATCTTTGAGTGCTTACATGAATAAAATAGAGAAAGAGGAGATCAATGAATTGGGCATGCAGCTGAAGAATCTTGAAAAAGAACAAATTGAAAATCCCCAAGTAAATACCAAATTAGAAATATTGAAAACTAAAGGAGAGATCAATAAAACTGAAATTAAGAAAAACTATTGAACTAATAAATAAAACTCAGATTGGTTTTTGAAAAAAAAAATAAAATTCATAAGCCTTCAGTCAATTTGACCAAGAAAAAAGAAAGAAGAAAACCAAATTACTAATATCAAAAATGAAAAGGGTGAACTAACCTCCAACGAGGAAGAAATTAAAACAATAATTAGAAATTACTTTGCCCAACTGTATGCCCATAAATTTGACAATTTAAAGGAGATGGATGATTATTTTTAAAAATATAAATTGCCCAGATTAGAAGAAGAGGAAGTTGAGTACTTAAATAACCCCATCTCAAAAATTAAATTAAACAAGCCATCAATGAACTCCCTAGGAAAATATCTCCAGGGCCAGATGGATTTACAAGTAAATTCTATCAAACATTTAAAGAATAGTTAATTCCAGTCAACACTCAGGGAAGGACAGGATCAAAAGAGAGATTAGAAACAATGGGGAGCAGGATAGGATGGAGGGAAATATAATTAGTCTTATACAACACGACTATTATGGAAGTCATTTGCAAAACTACACAGATACGGCCTATATTGAA
>CM053772.1:1703713-1726672 GCA_028658325.1 Potorous gilbertii
CTTAGGACCAACTGTTGAGTATTGTTCTTGCTACTAGGAAATAAGAAATACAGGTAATGGGGAATAGAAAATTATCTGGCCCTACAGGACAAAAGAGAAGGTGGGGTAAGGGAAGGGAGGGATGATAGAAGAGAGGGCAGATTGGTGATATGGGTAATTAGAATGTCCAGTGTATTGGGGAGGGGGGAGGGGACAAATGGGGAGAAAATTTTAGGACCCAAAATCTTGTGAAAATGAATGTAAAAAGTTAAATAAATTTATTTAAAAAAAAGAATAGTTAATTCCAATACTATTTAGACTATTTGGGAAAATTGAGGAAGAAAATTCTTTTCATGATACAAAATATGGTTCTGATAACTAAGCCAGGAAGAGACAAAACAGAGAATGAAAATTATAGATCAATTTCTCTGATGATGAAAAAATTTTAAATGAAGTATTAGCAAAAATGAATACAGAACCTTATTACAAAATTAATACATTATAATCAGGTAGGATTTATACCAGGAGGGCAGAGCCCCTTCAATATTAGAAAAACTATTAACATTATTGATCATATCAAAAGTAAAACTAACAGAAACCACATGATTTTCTCAATAGATGAAGAAAAAGCCTTTCACAAAATACAAAATGAATTTCTATGGAAATTAAAGCACATAATCCAACTCCCATTCCTACTGAGGACACTAGAAAACATAGGAATAAATAGAATTTTCCATAAAATAATAAGCAATATCTACCTAAAACCATCAGCAAGCAGTATATGCAATGGGGACAAGATAGATGCATTTGCCATATCACGAGTGAAACAAAGATGTCCATTATCATCACTGTTGTTCAATATGATATTAGAGATGCTAGCTGCAGTAATGAGAAGAAAAAGAAATTGAAGGAATTAGAATAGGTAAAGAAGAAACTAAATTATCACTTTTGCAGATGATATGATGATATACTTAAAGAATCCCAGAGAATCAAGTAAGAAACCACTTGAAATAACAAACAACTTTGACAAAGTTGCAGATCACAAAATAAATACATATAAATTATCTACATTTCTATATATTAATAACAAAGCCCAAAAACAAGAGACAGAAAGAGAAATCCCACTTAAAGCTACAGTAGACACCACAAAATATATCAAGTCTACCTGCCAAAACAAACCCAGGGACTATATGAATACAATTACAAAACACTTTTCGCACAAATAAAATCAGATCTAAATAAGTGGAAAACCATCAGTTGCTCCTGGATAGGCTGAACCAATATGATAAAAATGACAATTTTACCTGAATTAATATACTTATTCAGTGCCATACCAATCAAACTACCAGATAATTATTTTCCAGAGCTAGAAAAAATAATATCAAATTCATATGGAAGAATAAAATGTCCAGAATATCGAGGGAATTAATGAAAAGAAATACTAGGGAAAGTGACCTAGCTCTACCAGATCTCAAATAAAGCAGCAATCATCAAAACCACTTGGTTCTGGCTAAGAAACACAGAAGTAGACCAGTGCAATAGGCTAGATACTCAAGACACAGTAGTCAATGAACATAGCAATCTACCCAAGGACCCCAGCTTCTGGGGTAAGAACTCACTTTTTGACAAAAATTGGAAAACTGGGTAACAGTGTGGTGGAAACTGGGCATAGATCAAAACCTGATACCATACAAGAATAAAGTCCAAATGGATACATGATCTAGGTATAAAGATTGATACTATAAACAAATTAGGGCAGCAAAGATTAGCATACTTGTCAGATTTAGGGCGAATGGAGAAATTTGTGACCAAACAAGAGACAGAGAACATTATTAATTGCTAAATGGAAAATTTTGATGACATTAAGTTGAAAAGTTTTTGCACAAACAAATCCAAGGCAACCAAGATTAGGAGGGAAACAGAAAACTGGGGAAGAATTTTTGCAACTAGAGTCTGTGATAAAGGCCTCATTTATAAAATATATAGAGAACTGATTCAAATGTACAAGAATAAAAGTCTTTCCCCAATTGATAAATGGTCAAAGGATATAAACACAGAGTTTTCAGAGGAAAAAATTAAAGCTCTGCATAGTCAAATGAAAAAATGCTCTTAATCACAATTGATTAGAGAGATGCAAATCAAAGCAGATCTGAGGTACCACATCACACCTATCAGGCTGGCTCACGTGACAACACAGGAAGATAATAATTGTTGGAGAAAATGTGGGAGAGTGGGAACACTCATTCATTGTTGGAGGAGCTGTGAGCTGATCCTACTTCTCTGGAGAGCAATTTGGAACAATGCCAAAGGGCTACAAAAATGTGCATACCCTTTGACCCAGCAATATTGTTTCTGGGACTCTATCTCAAAGAGATCACAGAAATGGGAAAGGGTCCCACATGTACAAAAATATTTATAGCAGCTCTCTTTGTGGTGGTTAAAACCTGGAAATCAAGGGGATGTCCATCAATTAAGGAATGGCTGAATAAATTGTGGAATATGGATGTAATGGAATGCTATCAGGCTATGAGAAACAATGAACAGAAAGGCTTCAGAAAAGCTTCAAAAAACTTATATGAACTGATGCTGAATGAAAGAAGCAGAACCAGGAGAACTTTGTACACAGCAACAATCACAGTGTGCAAGGAATTTTTCTGGTGGACTTCGTTGAAAAGCATGGACTTAAAAAAATTTCCAATGGCCTCTTGAGTCAAAATGCTTTCCACATCCAGAGAATGAACTATGGAATTGGATCGCAGATCGAAACAGATCATTTTCTTTTGTATAAAGAGGTGAAATGGTGACTGAAGAAAGGCTCTTGACCTTGGTGATTTGGTCACTGGTATCCTCAGAGAGAGGAGTTTCAGGAAAGAAATGGGAAAGGAATTCAAAATAAATACAGGGTTATTAAGATGTAGGCTCAGTCTGTCAAGAAATATTTATCAAGCACCTACTATATGTCAGGTATTGTGCTAAGTGCTGTGGATACAAAAGAAGACAAAAAATAAAGTTCTTGCCCTCAAGGGAGCTCATAGTCTAATGGTGAATAACATGCAAATAATTATATCCAAAGAAGTCATATACAGGACAGAGGGAAGGAATTAGAAGGAGGATTGGGAAAGGCTTCCTGACAAAGGTCAGATTTAAGCTCCATGAGTACAGACTATAAATTCAAGAAGAAATTTGACAGGGAAAGCAAAGAGAGACAGGGAATGATAGCCTGCAAAAGGTGTGCTCTTTCAAATGCTGTTGTTGAAGGGACTGGGGAGGTTTCATATACAGTGAAAGTAGAGCCAAAAGAGGAGAGATGGAAGATATAAGAAAGAGGTGATAACTGATGGTGGAAGGACATTGAGTAGAATTCCTTCCACAGAGGAAAGAACAAAGAATTCAGGGAAAAGTCTTATTCTAAGCTGTGTAACAGAAAATGGCATCCAGGATGAGGATGGTGATTTTCTGTCTGACCTCCTCCTTGGACGATCGCAACTGGAGTGTTGAATTCAGGCTGAAACTTTACATTTTAGGTAGGATAGTGACAAATTGGAGTTGGTCCAGAGGAGAACAATCAGAATGCTAAGTGGATAAGTGATCATGGGCTATCATCAATGTTTAGCCCAGAGAAGAGCAAGTCATGCAGGGAGTTACAAGATATCTGTCTTCAAGTCCCCGTATGCAGAATAGGAATTTGATTTATATTTTGCAACTAGAGATCAAAACTAGGAGCAGGGGCTGGAAGTTCCGGTGAGACAGATTTCAATTGGACAGAAGGAAAGATTTTAATGAAACAAACATTCATCACACATCTACTATGTATGATTCTTTTTGCTAGGTGTTGTGAACATGAAGAAGTAACATCCTTTGAGAAGAGTTTAGAACTTTGTGATAGGAATAATACAAATACACAAATATTGCAGAGGAATTAAACTTTTATCAACCTCCCAGACCAGAATGAACAAAGAAAGGACTTAGAAGGAAAAAAAAGTCTTCATTAAATGCCTACTATGTGCCAGACACTACACTACACGCTTTTACAAATATTATTTCATGTGATTCTGGGAAGGAGATGCTATGATTCTCATTTTACCATTGAGGAAACTGAGGCACGTAGTGGTTCAGTGATTTGCCCAGGTTCATACAGCTAGCAACTACAGTAGGTAGATTCCTAACTCAGGTCTTTCTGATACCAGGTGCACCTAACTACCCACTGCAGTCACCTACCTAGATATCAACAAATGCTGTTTTTACCTTTCTTTATACCCCAGATTTTTGTACAATTCCTGATCCATAGCAAATGATTAATAAAAACTTACTGACTGATCAACTATTTTAAAAAAAGAGAGATGGGGATGGAAACTATATCCAAAAAATCTCACCTGCCTCACAGCCTGTTGTGAAGATTGGATGAGATAAGTATGTAATGCCAGGTATTACAATGCTAATGATGTGAGTTGCCAGTGATGGACAAATTTCTGTCTGTTGAATGAAGGTAATAAAATTGACAAAAACACTAGGAGAGATTGGGTCCATTTACTGATATACTGACATACATTGGAAGCAGCAATGCAGATCCTGCTTAGTGGCATTCACATCTTGTGGGGAAAGAACCCATGTAGTGAATATAGGTATTGCATCTTGAGGCTCACATGTTGAGTTGCTGTTTGCTTGCTTTTCATGAAGAATAACTTCTGTTATCTCATCTTACCTGTTATAAATTTCAATGGATTCCCCCTCTGGAACTTTTTCAAGAAGTCTTACTTTGCAGGCTTTGTCCTGTTACCACTCTAAAATAAAAGTAACTTCCGCAAGACAATGCACAGACCTTGGCACCTGCATTTTCCAAGGCATTTATCACACAAACATAGCATTCATTTTCCAATGAACGATGCTTTTTGGATTGGACTGAAGGTGTGCTGTAGTTGATTAAGAGAATTGTCTGTAACAGTCATCCAATTCTGATATCAATGACCAGTGTTTAAGGCCAATGAATTTGTTTAATGTTAACCAAGGCTAGCATGCCCCAAAGAACAAGCATGATCCCACAATATCAGATATTTGTACCCAAACCAGTTAGCATTCCCCGGACCTTTGAGGTCAGAGAAGAGTTACAATATATTAAAAAGTTGTGTTCAAAGGATTTTTAATACACAAGAATAATCCAACATCAAGTTGAACAGCTTTTAGAGAAGACTACTGCAGATAATTCACTGTTCTTTCCACAGATGTGGGAGTTGATGATACATAAAGAAATATCCAAAATCTGGCTGGAACACTGGTGACAAGTTCATTCCAGATCTCTTCCTTGATCTTGGGACCCCACCATAACATGGAAGAGGCACTTGATTTATTCTTCTTGGTATAAGAAGGCAGCATCAGGAGCAATGGGATGAAGTTAAATGGAATAAATTTAGATGTGATGTCATGGGGGACCTACCTCACAGTTAGCACTGTCCAAAAGAGGGAGGATATTTTAGGGATGGAGGGAGTTCCCCATTCAGAAGTCTTCCACCTTAGACTCAATGGTCACTTGGTAGGCATGTTACAATGGAGATTTCTTTCATGTACTTAATAGAATGGACTAGATAACCACTAAGACCCCCTTCCTACTCTCAAGTTCCAGAATTCTTTGATTCTAGAATGGTCTAATGACTCCAGCAGCTCTGTGGAAGAAAGATTGGAAGGAGGGAGAGAGACATGAGGCACAGAGACCAGTTAGGAAGTAACTTCAATAGTACAGAGAAGAGGTGATAATGAGACACTGAAAAAAAGTAGTGATTGTGCAAATACAAAGAAGAGGCTGGAAGCAAGAGATAGCACAGAGGTCAAACCTAGAAAGTTTGCCAGCTGATTGGCTATGTAAGAGGAGTTGAGGATAATACCAAAGTTTTGAACAGAGGAAACTAGGATAAAGGTAGTGCCTTAGACAGAAATAAGGAACTTCAGTAGGGTGGGTGTTTGGGGAGAAAGATAATGAGTCCAACTTTGGATATACCAGGAGTATGATGTTATCTTGGCCATGATAGCTGTTCTGATAAAGATGGTGCCCTTCCTCCCCCAAGGTATACCCTCCATCCAATGGTTCTCATGTCTTCTCTTTTATATTAAGTCTAACTAGGTTTGTCAACTCCTCCCACATTAGAGAAGTACTATATTCACACTGTGTCAACTAAAGACTTACCTTTGTATGGCAAATGTTCAGAATGTGGACAACTGGAAGAAATTTCCAGAGAAACTGAATTAGGCTCTATGTAGGAAAAAATGCTAAAAGTTATTGCTAACTCAAGGAAGAATGGGTTGTCTTTGGCTCCCCATCAAAAGAAGTCTCACTGTAGAAATGAGATGCCCAGTAGTTTGGTATGATAAAGATGGTATATTGGTTCATATACAAGTCACATTAGGTAACTCTCAGATATCATGCTCTCAGTCCCCAGACAACTGACAGAGTATAGAAATGAGACAGTGGAAGTGTACCTCTCCTACTGTGGATGATAGAGACACCCAAGTGCTCACTGTAGAATTTTGTGAGAAAAGTCATCAGGCTGTTATGAGTTTTTAACTTCATGATCCCATTCCTGGGTATATGAAAAACAGACATTGAAAGGAAATCAAAGACAAAAATCCCCTCTCCTTTCATGTGGAGCACTAGATTCATAGCATTACTTTGAGGAATAACAACAAACTGGAAGCACTCTGAGTGTCTATTAATTATGGGGCAGCAGATTGTACCTTATGAAATGATAACTCATGCAGACTGACTTCGAGGAAGTGCTGCAAAGTAGCCTAAGTGGAGTTCATCAAACAACACATGCCAAGACTGCACAGTCATGTAAGTGAAAAGAAACCAAGCCAAATGTGGAATCATTTCATGTAATGCCCTGGACCAACAGGAGAAATGAGGAAGTGCCTCCCTGTCCTCAGGAGAGGCAATGACTCACTATAGGTACAGGAGGCTGGGAACACCATCAGATTTGATTGTTGTATTGACCAGTGTTACCTAATTGATTTTCCTTCTTACAGGATGGGGGAGCACTCATTGGCAGGGGAGTTGGAGTTCAGGTTGTGGAAATAACCATCATCTACAATCAAAAGACATAGCAGCTCTTGTTGTAATGTCAAAAAACTGGAAAATAAGGAAATAACTATCAGTTGGGGAATGGTTACACAAATTGTTCTCTGTGGAAATAATGGAATATTATTGAGCTACAAGAAATGAGGGAAAATATGGGTTAAAAGGGAAAGAATTGCATGAACTGATGCAGAGAAAGGGGAGTCAAACTAGGGGAATAATATCAGCATTGTGAAAATGAAAGCCTTTGAAAGACTTAGGAGCAACTATCAACCATGCTTCCAGAGGACTGATAAAAAAGGAAGTTGCCCACCTCCTGACAAGGATAATGGGTTCATATGTGGAAATGACAATGCATTTGTGGCCATGACCAATGTAGGAATATGCTCTGTTTGACTGTGATTTTGTACTAGAGTGCCTTACTTTCATTTATTCTTTCAATTTTCTTTTCTTTCTTTTCTTCAGTGAGCTGAGAGAAATAGGAAAGATAAAACAGAAGCTTAGTCAGCAAAAATAAAATAATAATTGTTTTTTTTGAAATAAAAAAAAAAAACATAAACAAGTTGTCATTTCTTCCAAAATCCTCTTTACCTCAATTTGCCAGCACTTCCTGTGTTGGTTTTGCTTATTTCCTTTCTAACTGAGACTCTGCCCAGGGCCCAGGCTGGGGTTCCATTACGCCACCTGAGACATCCTGACCTCTGCTACCCTGCCTTAGGTCCAGGTTGGTGAGGAAGACATCTTACCTACAGTGACTCATATGAATGAGTTCTGAAGCAGCCAAGCCCAGCTGATCTCTCTGTAGGCAATGGCCAGCAGGCCCCAAAATTGGGGGGCTCCTATTAGGACCTGTTGCTGAGGAGCTCACTCTTGGCTCTGCACCTCTGTTAAAGCAGATGTGCTGAATGGAGGGATTGAGAACTTGCTTTTTGGGTTTTTTTTAATAATTTGGTAACTTTATTTCCATATTATTTCTTCCTTATAATCTCACACATTTTATTCTATGCATTTGAACACAAAATTCTGGACAGGCTGTCCTTAGACCTCAGCAGACAGGCAGAGGGGTAGATCACATAATCAAAGATGAGAGCCTATATATTAGGGGAAGATCTCAGACCATATCCTCCCTCCAGGGAAAGGGGAGGCAGTAAGCAATGCTGCTATATCTGTGGGAGTGGGAGATGTTCCTTGCTAATGGGAAGGGGCCTTCAGCAAAGCCCCAAATGTGCTGGAGCTGGACTGGGCTGGAAAGAGACTCACCCAGAGAAGATTTCTGTGGAGGACAATGGGACCACATTCAGAGTTTTCTGATGTGGGAGACAGGAGAAGTGAAATCATGGAAAACAGAGACCTAAAAAATTGCAAGAAGAAAGGAGAACCAGGATGTACAAGATAGGGGAGGGAAACCCTTGGGGGGAGGCTGAATTGGCAGTCACAAGCTTCTGTGGTGTGGGGGGGCTTCTCTCTGACACAGCTTTTCCCTGGGGGGACTTGGCAACCAGAGCCTGGGAGTGGGCTGATGACAATACCCATGAAAGTGAGAGACTTCCTTGGGGGCTAGCACACTGCTTTGTGTTCAGAATTACTGAGCTGGGCTGGTTAAGAAAAAAAAAGTCCCATTTAATTGAGGGGTTTCTCTATTTTCCAAACAATGCAATCAAAAACAATGACAGATGAACTGGGACTAAACAAAGAGGAGGCTGACAGTGAGACGCCCTGCCCAACAAGAGCCCAGCCCATCAAAGCGAGAAAGCCAAGGAGCGAGCGCTTTCTGCAGCTAAGAAGGTCTGCCATTTCAAACACACAATTTTCCCCGGGAGGCAGCAGTGTACACATTATTTAACATATTCTCTCCCTTTTTCTAAAGTATTTACACGGGCCCATTTTATAACAGCTGTAATGCAGGCCACAGTTGTAATGTCCCCATGTGACACATACCCTATTGGTCTGATTGCTTTGACAAATGGAGTCTTCTAACAATGAATGCTGCCTTTGTAAACACTCACAGATGCAGAAACCCCAGAATAGTGGGTGAGGTGGAGATGACAGTGCCAGGCACATGACAGGAAGATTTCTTTGTTCCATGCTGTGCCCACCTGAACCTGGGGCTTGATCGTTGTCCAGGTCTCATCCAGGACCATAGGCACCAGCTGGAGTGCCAGCAAGGACTTGGAGCCTGGCTAGACAGTCTGAGGTTACAATGAGCTGTTGCTGAGTTCTGAAGGGTTGGAGAAGTCTAACATTCTGACCTTGGCATTCAATGACAGCCTGCTGCCCCACTTCTTCTCCATGTTGCAAACTCCTACCAATGTCAAGGTTTACTAGTGAATTGAGCATAGTAATTAGAGGGCTAGAAAGATTCTGCCCATGAGACTTCTCCTGACTTCGGTTCCCAGGATGGGCTGCGTCTCACCGCCACAAAAAGAAAGGAAAGGTCACTTCTTAGTGATGTCTTCAATCTTCCTCATTTCTCCATCCTAGGATGTAATCATCTTTACTCCTACAACGTTCTTTCTTTTGTTTAACTGGTCACCCACAAGCACTCTTTCACACATAAATACATGCACACACATGTATATTCACACAGACATGCACACATGTACATGCACACCCACATACATACACATAACTCTCATTTCATCCTGTTTCAGACATTGCTGTGACTGCTCTCATCTGACACTGTTCTCCTTTGCAGTTCAGGTTATCCAATTCTACTGTCTTCTCCCCATTCATGGAGCCCAAGTCTGACTCTTAGACTTCCAGGACCCTTTTCTTCTTATTCAATTACTTGGATTTATTTAAATTTATGTTGTGGTTGAGTGGTTTCTGTTATGGCTGACTCTTTGTGACTCCATTTGAGGTTTTCTTGGCAAAGGTCCTGGATTGATTTGTCATTTCCTTCTCCAATGAGGAAGTGTCTGAGATCAGATCTGAACTCAAGTCTTCCTGATTCCAAGTCTGGAACTCTATCCATTGCACGACCTAGTTGCCCTAGTTAAGTCTTACTCTTCATCATAAACTGAGCTGAATTTGTGTGTATACAAACCCAAGTATATATGTCTGAACATGTACACACAAATGTCTATGTATATGTGTGTATATATATACATATACATATGCATATATGTATATGTGTCTATTGGAGACCATTCTAGCTTTTTGGTTTCATCATCTTCATCCTCATCCTCTTCCTCCTCATCTCCAGGGATCTGGATCTCTCCTCTCTTCATTCACCCATTGGCCATGGTCCTGAGTTCACCCACTTCCAAGGTCTTGAATATCCATCCCAACCTTACTAGTCATGCAGGCTTCTATTTCCACTTTCTCCATGAGGCTACACTTGGTTTTTAGTGGGGCTTATGGTCTTTTGTCCCATTCCTCCAAAGAATTTAAAAGAAGAGAAAATCATGGCATATGATACTCCAAAAGGCAATTAAAAATTAAAAAAAAAAACCTTACTGTCAAAAATGGCATAGCCCATGACAAAAGTTCTGTCTCTTTTGGTCACCTTTCTCAATGCTATTGACATCTTTGAGGTACAAAGTCTCTTCTATCCTTTCATAAAGACCTAAGTGTCCCTCCCCTCTTCTGCATGTGTAAACTTCTTTAAAAGTATATTCTCTTAACTACTCTTGCCACTCCTCAGTTTGTTCTGAGGATCCTATGACGTGGCTTCAGTCACCCTGGGCTGAAGCTGAGCCTCCCAGGACCTTCCACAGTGGCAGGGTGGGAGGAGCAAGGGGGCTAAGAGCCATATCCTTTGCAGAAAGTGCTGTAAGAGTTAAGTATACTGGTGGTCTCTCAGAGAAATGTCACAGCAATAAAATAGCCAAGGAGACCAGACTCAGTCCTTCAATCACTGCAGTGGGTATACCTCAGAGGCTCTGGCATACAGGGAAAGGACAACACCAGCAATCAATGGTTAGGAGCCTTTCCCTTCAGCTCAGTTTCCTCCTTTCTAAAATGGCAACCACTCCTGACCAGCTAGGTAGCAGTATGATGGAGTCGCAGAAACCAGAGTTCACATCTAGCCTCAGACACTTAGCCCTGTGCGACTCTAGGCAAGTCACTTCACTTTTGTCTGTCTCAGTTTCCTCAACTGTAAAATGGGGATCATATAGCACCTACCTCCCAGAGCTTTGATAATCAAATAAGATAATGTATGTAAAAGACTTAGCACATAGTAGCTGCTCAATAAATTCTCATTTCACTACTAAAAGGGAGTACTGTGAGGATTCATAAGGAGAGCTGAGTGGCACAGTCAATAGAATGCCAGACTTAGAATCAGGAAGGCTCATATTCCTGGGTTCAAATCTGGCCTCAGATGCTTACTATTTGTGTGATCCTGGGCAAGTCACTTAACTGTATTTGTTTCAGTTTTCTCATCCATGACATGAGCTGGAGAAGGAAGCGATAAACCACACCAGTGTCTTTGCCAAGAAAAACCCAAATTGGGTCAGACATGAAGAGGCAGACATTGACTGAAATGACTGAAAAACGAATGAGGATTCATAACGTAGATAAAGCAAAGAAGAGACTGTAGCAGAGACTCAACCTAGGGTCTCTGTGAACATTTTTTTTAAAAACTGTTTTGACTACTCAGATTATATTTCAACAAAATTGTCTTCCTTTGTAAAGCTATATGTTTTATTTTATTCATTTCACCACCATGATTCTGAGAAGGGTTCAAAAGGGGACCCTAGATCTCCTGCCTAAGGAGTCAGGATAGACTAGTGAAGTCTGGGCTATAGAAATGTGCAAAGAAGAGAAGGATGAGATCTATGTGCTTCTGGAAACTCCCACAGTCATAGGAGGGATTTGAAGCTTTGAGGGCAGCAATGCCCTCCCCCACCCCCACCCCCATCTCCTACATATGCAGTCTCTCTCTCTCTCTCTCTCTGTCTCTGTCTCTCTCTTTCTCTCTGTCTCTCTCTGTGTGTCTCTGTCTCTCTCTCCCCACCCCCCGAGGCAATTTTTTGAGTATTTGCCATTTTGGATTAGGTTTTGGTTCAGATTTGTGATTTCTTCTTTGTGTGGAGCTCCCAGTGTCCACACTCTCTCCACCAGTGCAGCTAGTCTATAAATACTCTGGGGACACAGAGATTAAATGATTTGCCACAGTCTCCTAGGAAGGATATTGTCAGGGCCAGGACTACATCTTCATGATACCAGGGTCGCCTCACCATTCATTACTCCACACTGACTCTTACAAATTCATTGACAAGTCCTTTAGTCAATTCAACATCTTGAGCCAATGCAATACAGGACTGAGTTCCAGAGAATAAGAGTGGGAAAAGGATCTGGGAAACAGTCTCTCACAGATCTCTGAGCTTGCAGATGAGGAACAAGGCTGGAGAGGATGACACTGCTCCTTGAGTGCACAATCAGGATAAGAATTCCAGTCTCTTGGCTCTTAGTCCTGTGAAGTGCCTTCCGACACACAGGTAATGTGTAAGATGCTTGTACATTCCATGATTGAGAGGTGCTTTTCTTGGCATCCTGGGTGTGTTCATCCACATGTGCTCTTAGTTAAGGGTTGGGAGTCAGAAGTCAGGATGGGGAATGGAAGGCTGCCTGATTTGGTTTCTCTTTCCCCACTTCTGTCCCAGGTGTCCCAGGATATCTTCCAGAATAGCAGTTTGTCCCCTTTCCCAGTTTTGCCAAATCTGGTCACCCTGGGGTTGTGGGATTTTACAGGAGTAATTAATCATGGTGTTTTCTGCAATTGAAAGCAAAAGCACATTATAAAGCCTTCAATTGGCAAGCATGTTATGAAAGAGAGCGGGTTATGAACGAATGTGTGTAATGAGAGAGGGGAGAGCCTTGTAATTAAGGAGGAGCGTAAATAATAATGCAAGTCATTAGCGGCATTCAGTTGGAAGAATGTCATAAAGGTAATTGGAGCATTAAAGTGAAATCCATTATGGCAAGCATTAACAATACTGTGGCAGGAAACGGTTATCTTCAGAGTGGCAGCAAGAGGTGGGTGGGACAGAGCACTGAGAGCCTCTCTTCAGGCCCACTGAGGCCAAGGAGGGAGTCCAGGAACTAGTCCTGGAGAGCTGCTTCCTTTTCTAATTTTTAGTGATGGCAGTTGGCCTCGAGGAGATTGCAAGGACACCAGCAGTGCTGCTATATATGGGGGGCGGGAGGGAGGGGGGAACCGACCAAAGGAAGGGGGAGATTGGAGAATGCTGAAACATTGCCATGCTAGTGCCCAGCCCTTGGAGCAGACATGCAGCTAGGAGCTTTCGACAGATCCAGGAGAAGGAGAGGAGAAGGGGAAGAAAATGAGGACGTTTTAACAATTACATAGGAAATTATATGATGCTGAAATAGAACCACCTCAGCCAGCTCTGAGAAGGGATTTCCACCCACCCAAGAAGCTCCAAATGTTAACGCTGATTTTTTTCCCCAGGGCTATAATTTAGGGCGTGGAAAATTCAGATTGTAAAACAAAGGGAAAAAAATTTAAATATGTCTAGAGACAGGCAAGGGGAAACAAAAAGAAGGCAGCTGGAGAAATTTGGAGGAAATTAGGTCTGAAGGAAGTGAGCCTGCCTCTGGGGAGGCTCTGGAATCCATAGGGATCCTAGGCTGGTGGCTCTGAGGGCTATGATGGCTACAAGGATGGCTACTCTGCAGGCTGCTGCTGACCACATGAACTGATATGTGAAATAACAACAATGACAAAGAGGACGAAACAACAACAGTGTGCTTTTATAAACAAACTCTCGTTTGATGCTCACCACATCCCTGGAACAGGAGCAGGTGCTGCTCTATCCTCACTTTATCAGTGAGGACACTGAGGCAGGCAGAGGTGAAGAGAGTTACCAGAGTGTCTGAGGCTCCTGACTGCAGGCCCAAGACTTCTGCACTGGAGCACCAGCAGTTATTCAATTTGAAGCCTAGATCACTGCCAAGCTGCAGGACATCTGGGAAAGACAGAAGTTCTTAACCTTTGGGTCATGGAAACCCTCAAACACTGGAGGACACCCTAAGACGCCTTCTTTTAAAGGCCTAAAACAGATTACAAAGCAAATTATAGTAAAATCTAGTTATCAAATTTTTTTAAACCATTTCACAGACCCCAGGTTAAGGACCCCTGGTGACAATATGTGCCTTGATTCACCAGCTCAGTTAAGTAACCATATAATTATATGTAATCTCTTGTCAAAATACATTTAGTGTTTTTTTTAATGCCCAGAAGAGAATGGAAGGAAGGAAACCAGAAGCAATCAGAGACAAGCAGATGAACTTTGAAAGTGATATGATGAATTTTTAAGTATTTGAAAAGTGGAGGGGGAAGGCAAGATGGTGGAGTAGAAGCAGAGACCTGCCTGAACTCTCCCTTCAAACCTCTCAAAATACCTGTAAAATTACTCTAAACAAATTCTAGTGCAGCAGAAGCTGTAAAATGACAGAGTGAAAGAGATTTTCAGCCCAAGAAAATCTGGAAGGTCAACAGAAAGGGTCTGTTGCACAGGGTTCAGAGCAGAGCAGAGCCTAGGTTGGACTGCACCAGCACACAGGGGTCTGGAGCAGTCCTCAGGGCACTTAATCACTGGCAGCTGTATCAGTTTCTAGACTTCTCAACCCAGAAACACCAAAGAGAGCTTCAAAGGTCAGTGGGAAAGCCTCCCATCTGGATGAAAGAAGAATGTGTGATGGCCCCGGGCCCAGGGCAGCAGCAGTCACTACTTTGGGCACCAGCTGCTTCTGGAGCTCTAGGCCTACAGATGGGGGAGTCAAGCAACTGACCCAGGTCACAGTCCTGAGTGGTGGTCCTGAACGGAGGAAGAGCACTGGTGTAGCAGAGCTGGTGGTAGTTGTGGAGAGGAAATCCTACTTGCAGGGCAGAAAAGAGAGTTTATGGTTGCTCACAGACAAGAGCATAGGTCAGAAAGTAGGTAAATACCTCTCCTTTCATCATACCACTTTGGAGGTACTGAGAATATAAAAATCTCTAGAGATATCTCTGAAAAAAACTGCACAAATCCCAGAAATTTGGGGCAGTACATCCCCCACATAACAAAGAGCTCAAAAGTCAAATAATTGGCTGGGAAAAAGGGGAAAAATAACACTATAGAAGGTTACTTTCTTGGTGAAAAGGTATTCTCTTATGACAAAGATGATCAAAGCATACAATCTGAGGAAGACAGCAAGGTCAAGGGTCTTCTATCCAAAGCCTCCAAAAAAATATGAAATGGTCTCAGGACATGGGAAAGCTCAAAAAGGATGTTGAAAATCAAGTAAGAGAAATAGAGGAAAAATTGGGAAGAGAAATGAGAACAATGCAAGAAAATCACAAAAAAATGAGTCAACAGCTTGCTAAAGGAGACCCCCCCCCCAAAAAAAAATGCTGAAGAAAATAATGACTTTCAATGCTATTATGGCAAAAGAGGTCCAAAAAGTCAATGAGGAAAGGAATGCCTTAAAAAGAATGGGCCAAATGAAAAAGATATCCAGAAGCTCACTGAAGAAAATAATTCCTTCAAAACTGGAATGAAGCAAATGGATTAAGAAATTATAAAAGACGACCAAAATAATGAAAAAATAGAAGACAATGTAAAATACCTCACTGGATAAACAAGTGACCTGGAAAATAGATCCAGGAGAGATAATTTTAAAATTATTTGTTTAACTGAAAATCATGATCAAAAAAAAAAAAGAGAGAGAGAGTCTAGACATCAAATTTCAAGAAATTATCAAGGAAAACTGCCTTGATATTCTAGAATCAGAGGGTAAAATAGAAATTGAAAGAATGTATCCATCACTTCCTGCAAAAGATTCTAAAAGGAAAACTCCTAAGAATATTGTGGCCAAATTCTAGATTTCCCAGGTCAAGAAGAAAATATTACAAGCAGCCGGAAAGAAACAATTCAAGTATTGTGGAAACACAATCAGAATAACACAGGATTTAGAGGTTTCTACACTAAGGGATCAGAGGCCTTGGAATATGATATTCCAGAAGTCAAAGGAGCTCAGATTAAAACCAAGAATCACCTACTCAGCAAAGATAATAAGTACCTGGAATTTCAATGAAATACAGGACATCCAAGCTGTCTTGTTGAAAAGACCAGAGTTGAACAGAAAATTTGACTTTCAAATACAAGAGAAATATAAATTCAAGAGAAAAATGAAAAGGTAAACAGGAAAGAGAAGCCATAAGGGACTCATTAAAGTTGCACTGTTTACATTCCTACATGGAAAGATGATATTTGTAACTCCAGAGACCTTTTTTAGTATTAGGGTTGTTGGAGGGAATACATACATACACATATATATATGCATATATACACACACATACACACATATGTGTACATGTGTATATGTATTGTGTGTATGTGTGTTATATATGTGTATGCATATGTATGTGTGTGTATATATGCATGTGTGTATATATGTATATGTCTGTGTATATATGTTTATATATACATGAATACATACACAGGGTAAGGGCATAGGGTGAGCTGAATATAAAGGGAGGATTCTTAAAAAATAAAATTCAGTGTGGAGAGGAATGTATTGGGAGAAATAGAAAAGGAGAGGCAGACTGTAGTAAATCATCTCACATAAAAGAGGCAAGAAATAACTTTTATAATGGAGGGGAAGGGAGGGTGAGAGGGAATAAGTGAGCCTTACTCTCACTGAATTTAGCTTAAGGAGGAAATAAGACATATTCAGCTGGGCATGGAAATTTATCCTACTCTAGAGGAAGTCAGGGTGGAAGGGGATAGAAGAGGGAGGATAACAGAAGGGATAGCAAATTAGGGAAAGGAGTAATCAGAAACAAACACTTGCGGGGGGACAGATCAAGGGAGAGAATGGAATAAATTGAGGGCAGGGAAGGATAGAGGGAAATGTGGTTAGTCTTTTACAACATGAGTCTTATGGAAGTGTTTTGCATGGCTACACATGTATGACCTATATCAAATTGCTTGCTTTCTCAATGAGGATGGGTGGGAAGGGAGGAAGGAAGAGAATGTGGAACTCAAAGCTTTAAAAAGGAGTGTTAGAAGTTGTTTTTGCATGTAACTGGGAAATAAGTTGTGCAGGCAGTGGGGTATAAAAATCTATCTTGCCCTACAGGAAAATAGAGGCAAAGAGTATAGGAGGAGGAGGTGACAAAAGGGAGGGAAGATTGGGGAAAGGACTGGTTGGGATGCATGCTGTCCTGGGGTGTGGGTAGGGGAGAGATGAGAAGAAAATTTAGAATTCAAAATCTTGTGGAAGTGAATGTTGAAAACTGAAAATAAATAAATTATATTTAAGATATATTTTAAAAGAAAAGTAAGCAGCATATAATAGAAATTCTTTATTTCCTGGATTGTCCAACTTTCCTTTTCTACTCTAGATATGGAAGGGCAGCTAGGAGGCATAGTGAACAAAGCACTGGGCCAGGCATTGAGTTCAAATCTGTCTCAGACACTTATAGCTGTGAAACTCTGGGAAAGTTGCTTAACACTGTTTTTCTCAGTTTTCTCATATGTAAAATGAGCTGCAGAAGGACATGGCAAAACTCCAGTGTCTTTGCCAAGAAAACCCTAAATGGGGTCACAAAGAGTCAGTCATGACCAAACAACAACATCAACAAATTTATGTAGAAATGATCATTTTTTTTTGATATTTGCTATGTTTGTGCAAAATAAAATTTTTAACTTGAAACAAGTTGAAATGCAGTCTTAATCCACTTTTTTTCAGGTGTAGATTTGTACCAAACTCTTTAAAGTGTTCTTAGATCTCATTTAACTCAATTCAAAAAAGTCTTTCTTAGATGTCTACTATACTGCAGGCACCAGCCACACTAGGGCAGGAATAAAAAGAGAAAACCAGACTAGTCCTTGACCCCAAGGAGCTTAAATTCTTTGGACTGATGACAGCCTGTCTGCAGTTAAATAAATGCCAATATTTAGCAATGAGCTACAAATTCAATTTTTAGAGTTAACATTGTCAACATCTGGGATAGACAGTATCAACCTCAAGAAAAGCATTATGCCAGACAACATCGACTTGACCCTAGGAGTTAAGAATTCCAAGGAGAGAAGGGAGGAAGCATGATTTTATCTAGGGGAGAGCCTCTTCAAAGATATTGAAGTAGTCAGAACAGCAATAATTCTATTTTGATTTAACATAATCTATGTGGGGGAAGGGAAATCAGTTCAGAAAAATGCCCTTTATCTAAATTAACTTTTTTTTCCTAAAGGCTTTAGGGAGTCACTGACACTTCCAGAGCATGGAAGTGATATGATAAACTGTGTACATTATGATTGTCAGTTTAGCGACCCTGTGGACGATCATTTTGAAAAGTCAGAAATGAGGCAAGGGAAGCAATTATGGAGATGATCCAGGGGAGTGGCAACAAGAGCCTGGACTGAGATAGATATTGGATGAGTGGAGAGAAAGAAAGGATTGCAATGATGTTGGGCAGATAAAATAGACCATAACTGGTTCCTAATCAGTCAGACATGGGCATGATCAGATATGATGCAGGAGATAAGAGTCAAGAATGATTTCAAGTTTATGAAAATAAGCCATAAAAGGCTGGTGGTACCCTCAAGAGAAATAGGAAAATAAGGAACAGGGGTGTATTATGGGATCAGAAATGCACTTTATTTTGGACAAGTTCCATTTAAAGTTCCTTTGGTACATGAAACTGGAAATGTGCAGCAGGAAGTTAGGAATGTTGGTCTTTGTCTGATGAGATGAAGGATGATTATATATATTTGGTAACCATCTGAAAAGAGAAGATAACTGAATCCATGAAAGCTAATGAGATAGGAAAGGGTCATTGAGTTATCCACACATAAAGAGTGTAACATGGATGATGATATAGTGATAAAGACAGAAAAGAAACAGTCAGATATGTAGAAGTAGAACTAGGAGACATAAAAGTTCCCAAAACCTAAGAAGGGGAATATATCCAGGAGAGGATATCACCAGTATCAAATGATTCAGAGAAAGCACAGAATAGAGAACTAAGGCCATTGGTTTGCACAATGAAGAGTTTATGGACAACAGTGATGAAATAACTTTCAGTTACATAATAGAGTTGGTCATTCTTTGGGTTTTGATGACTCAGAGCGAATGTAAATATAAACAATAATTTTTTCAGTTGTGGCCAGAAACCCCTAGAGTCTTCCCCTCCCAGATTAAATTTTTTTGGGAGGGTAGGTAAAAGAGGCCATTTTTTACTTCCTTTCTTACCTAATCTTGATCACTGAATATGACAGACTGAGACGTGGGAAAGACCTTAGCCTAAAAAGGCCAAGGACTTCTACTGCGGCCAGAATCATCTCTACTAGTCCTGATTTATATTTTGCTACTGAATCCAGATGGCTCCACAGTCTCCCTCACCAAAATACAATTCACTTTCAAGTCAAAGGAATCCTGATGTCATTGTTCCTCTTTGAGGACAAACCACAATGACAACAGAGTTGGAAAGCATTCTGCAAGAACATGAGAAGTGGGCGGGCATGAAGCAGTGAAGTGCTGAATCTTGACAGCTTTTGCTAAAACTCTAGCCCAAAGATTATAGATATCCCAGGGCAACAAGTGCAGGAGATGGCAGTTTCAAATACAGAGGAACATCTGGAAATGTTTTAGACAGCAAGGCAGGAGTCAACACATAGAAAACAAAGATCAGAGAGATAGAAGAGATAATGGAAGATGTAAACTCCTGGAGGAGATAGAAGGAGATAGCATCAAGGAACATGGTATGAGATTGACCTTGATAAGGGGATAAACAAAGGAGGAGAGAACGTGGAATGTTCTGCATTTATTTCCTGGGGCTTGATGCCATTAACAACAGGTCATCTTCCAAAAGGATCATCTAGAGAACTTGGTGATGTGTAGATATCATGGCAATTAGTAAAGTATTTGAGAAGCCTCTCTTCCTATCCTTGTGAAAAAGATGAAGGGATGGCACTAAAATTAGGTGTGCTCCACATTGGCTAAATAACTCCAGACAAAAATCAAAGGGCAGATTTCAAAAAGGCAAATATATGATGGGGACTCTATCCCAGGGATCTGCACTTGACCTTGCACTGGTCCACATCTGGTTTTTAGTCAATGACTAGGAGAAAGTCTCAATGTTTAGGAATCAAATAGGAAAGTGGAAAGTATAAAGTGTAAAGCAATTGGCACAATGCCTGGCACATAATAGATGCTCAATCAGTTTCTTTTCCCTCTCCTCCTTTCTTCTGAGTAGCAATCATTTAGAAAAATGTGGCTTCCCTTAGTAAAGAGAGGATGAGCTCACCCTGCTCTACCTAGGCGGGGTCACATCCAGATTGAGCTTTGGTTTCATGCCAAATGTCTGAAAGAACATTGATGAGCTGGAGCATGACCAGAGGAAGGCAGGTAAGATGGGAGAAGATATCAAGATCACATCATATGAAGACAGGTTGAAGGAAATGGGGGCATTTCATCTGCAGAAGACAAGACTGTAGGAAGATATATCTGTCATCAAGACGTCAAAGAGATTTCACATGGATGAGAAATTGTATTTGTTTTTCTTCATCCCAAAGAGAAGAACAAAGATCAATGAAAGAAATTGGGAAAGAGGAAGAGCAGGGTTTCATGGAAAAAAACAATCCCTTCACAATTTGAGCTGCTCCAAAGTAGAATGGGGTTTCCAATGGGTTGAGTTCTCTTGGCTAGAGTCATGCAGTGGAGTCAGGGCTTGGTCTAATGAAGAGTTCCCTCACAAAGACTCCTGAGCCCATGGGGGCATGGAGTGATTCAATCATATTAAATTGACTTTTACAGAAAAGTAAGTTTGGATATCTTTTGCCAGATGTAAAATAAAATTTCAACCCATCCAAAGATGTCCATAGTCATGTTGCCAATGTATCCTTTCCTTTCCAAATCAGGGCAATTCAGTCTCTCTCCTACACCAAATCACAGGATCTCTGAGCTGAAAGGAGCTACAGGCACCAGCTGTCTACTCTGACCCCTAACTGAGCAAAGATCTCCACCCAAGAATCACTTAGCAATTTCCATGGAACTTTCCCTCAGTTCCTTCCCTCCAGTCAGGAAGAGTCTTCTATGTCTCGTTTTAGACAGCTCTCCTGTCTGGTCTGGTTTGGTTTGGTTTCTCAGAAGCTAAAGTTTGTATCTCCTCTTCTGCCACCTCATACTTCTTCTCCTGTCCATCCGTACCACTCTTTGGGAGCAAGGAGGAAAAATTAAATTTCTCTTCCAAGTGACAGCTCTTCAAATATGTGGAGACAATTCCTATTTATTCTGCCTCCTTCTCTTCCCTGAGCCAAGCATCCTCAAGTGACAGAACTCAAAACTTAGCAACCATAGAATACAACTGAAAAGCCCCCAAAGAAGCCTCATCCAATGTAGCCAATAAGTTGGCCAGCCAGTCTCCAATAAGGGAAGTTCTGCTGTTCTCCCCTGGTATCCCAGGACACTCTAGTTGGTAGGGTCATTTGTTTATCAGTATCAAGCCTAAATTTACCTATCTAGAACTCTTACCTACTTCTGCTTTTGCTCTCTGGGGCCAAAGGGAAGAAGCCTCATTCATTCTCCAGGTGACAGTCTTTCAAATACTGAAACACAACTCCCCTGACCCCTAAACCTCCCCAGTTCTCTGGACACATTCCAGTTTCTTATTGTCTTTATCAGACTGAGGTGCTCAAAGCTGCCAATGGGATTCTAGATGTGCTCTGAATAGGACAGAGGAAGCAGATCAAGGACCTGCTTGTGTCTGGCAACTCTGCATCTGTCAGTACACCCTGAGAACACATTCACTTTTTGAGTTGCCATAGGAGTCATGAGGTAGTGGAGAAAGAGCTGACCTTGAGCCACGAAGACCTGCTCTAAGACTTAGCTCTTGGAGCCAAGATGGTGGAGTAGAAAGACTCACATATGCTAGCTCCGAATCCACAGCCCATAATTATCTATAAAAAGAACTCCTAACAAATTCTGGAACAGTGTAGCCACGCAGCAATGGGGTGGAGATTTCCGTTCCAGAGAGCCCTGAAAAACCGACACCAAAGATCCATCACGCACCAGACAGGAGTGGAGCCCAGTCCTGCCCTGCCCCAGCCATGTGGCACAGAGAGGAGCGAGCAGATCCGAGCAGGCTTCAGGGACGGAATCTTCAGTGGCCACAAAAGTCCCTTCACCGATGCACAGGTCAGTGAGAGAGACGTCTGGCCAGGCTGAGAGGGCAGCGGGGTGTCTCCATGACTCGAGCCCCATCAGGAGGCAGCAGCAGAGGCAGCAGGTGACCAGAGGCTGCCGGTGCAAGCAGGAGCTTGGCAGTAGCTCCATTACAGAAGGTCTCTGCATAAACCCCCTGAGGGAACTGAGCCTGGGAGGGGGCCCTGCCGCTACCTGAGCACCAGAATTTAAGCTCCCACTGAATAGCAGCCAGGCCTGCTGCTGAAAGCCCTGAGGCTGGGGAGCAGCATTTGAATCTCAGACCCCAAGCACTAGCTGGGCAGATCTAGGCGGCAGTGGAGAGGAATCTCAGAAGTCAAGTAACTAGCTGGGGAAATGCCCAGAAAAGGGAAAAAAAATAAGACTATAGAAGGTTACTTTCTTGGGGACCAGATGACTCCATCATTCCTCTCTGACAAAGAAGACCAATGCTTACCATCAGGTAAAGACATAGGAGTCAAGGCCTCTGTGTCCCAAACATCTTAAATAGATATCCAATGGGCTCAGGCCATGGAAGAGCTCAAAAAGGATTGTGAAAATCAAGTTAGACAGGTGGAGGAAAAACTAGGAAGAGAAATGAGAGAGATGCAAGAAAAGCATGAAAAACGGGTCAATATCTTAATGAAGGAGGCCCAAAAAAAATGCTGAAGAAAATAACACCTTGAAAAATAGGCTAACTCAATTGGCAGAAGAGGCTCAAAAAGCCAATGAGGAGAAGAATGCTTTCAAAAGCAGAATTA
>CM053772.1:1727172-1790467 GCA_028658325.1 Potorous gilbertii
GGAAGGATGGGGAGAAGTTGGAACTCAAAGTTTTAGGAACAACCGTTGAGTATTGTTCTTGCTACTAGGAAATAAGAAATACAGGTAATGGGGAATAGAAAGTTATCTGGGCCTAGAGGACAAAAGAGAAGATGGGGACAAGAGAAGGGAGGGATGATAGAAGAGAGGGAAGATTGGTGATAGGGGAAATTAGAATGCTCAGTGTACTGGGGTGGGGGAGGGGACAAATGGGGAGAAAATTTTGGAACCCAAAATCTTGTGAAAATGGATGTAAAAAGTTAAATAAATAAATTTATATTATTAAAAACAATAACAAAAATAACAATAATTAGACTCAGCTCTTGCCCAAGCTTATTCACCATGGACAAGTCATTTGACAATCTCTCCAGGTTCAATCGAGGCTGCTCGCTAAGTCAGAGAAGTGAAGAGCAATGACCTGCACAGAAAGGGGGTTTCCTCTGATGAGTTCCCAGTTCAGTGATACCACAGCTCCAGACCTAACCTCTCCCAAGTTTTTTCTTCAGGTAATTCAGTCAGGAAGCTAGGAATGGAAAAGGGAGAGGGCTGAGGGATAAGTTCCATTTATTTGGCAGTTAACAGAGAATAAGACAAAACGCTCCATGACCCAGGATCCTCACGGCATATAGTTACCCCTTGGCACACTATTCTCCCAAAAAGTTTTCCTCATCTATTTGTAACCAAGACTTAACTACCTCCAGAAGTTAGCCCTCTGTGTTGAGTTAACATTCCTGGGCAGTCTTTGCTGTCCTCAACACCCTTGGCTTCTCTGCCACATCTGTCTCTGCTGTCCATTTCCTTCTCCTAAATCCTCCCTCCTCTAGGACCCTGACCTCTCCTAGCTCTCTTTTTACCTCTCTCACCTCTCCTTCTCCATCCCCTTTGCCACCTCCTCGACTGTCCTCTCTCCTCTATGTGATGGGACAAGCTGTCCTCTGCCTTCCCATCTCAGCCCACAGGGTCTCAACAGGTCCTGAGCGTTCAGTTGCAAAATTTATGCAGACAACTCCTAAAGCTATAGAGCCTCAGCTCTGGACCTCTCTACCTGGATGCTCCCACAGCACAGCCAACTCAGTGTGTCCAAAACCTGATTTCTCTACCCACAACCCACCTGTTCTCTGAATCTCCCTATATCCCCTCCCCCTTCCCAGATTCATCCTCCTTTCCTCATTCTGCCTCACCCCACATGATCCAGTCTGCTCCATCTCTTCTTTCCTACATGTCTCCTTCTTTTGGCTCACACAGTCCCCATCTAATTCAGACTTTCATTAGCCCTACTCAGGAGTCCATGGCCTAGACTACATGGTCTCCTGGCCATGGAGTCCCTTTCTCCTGCCCAAACATCCTATCCTGGCCATAATGATCCTCTACTCAAGAAGTTTAAGTTATCCCCTCTTACCTCTAAGACATCACACAAACTGCTCTGGCATTCCTCTAGATAATTTTATTATTGCCTCCATCATATGCTCTTCCATCTGGCCAAAAAGGTGTTCTCAGATGTCCTGGGAAAGGGTGCCAATACCCCTTGGCCACAGTAGGCTCAGGAAAACAAATTCTTTACTCAGCAGAGGGACAAGTGGGTGCCACTTCCCTCAGTCTTTTACAAAGGTTAACATGTGCCCACCAGAAGGCCCACATACAAGGACTTCAAATCCATCCACGCAGGGATTTGAGAGGGAGGAGATGAACATAGTCTGCTCTGGCTCTGCCTTAGAGCATCTTGACCACCAACCAGGCATATCATTTCAGATCTTGCCTCTGTTGTGGGTGGGGCAGATGGAACTAACAACTCACCCAACTTAAGATAGGTCAGGATGCTGGATTCAAACACCTTAACCAGGTGAGGACACATCTTGATAGACTTTAGAGTAGAGGGAAAAGTTAGCCATCAATTCTTATATCTTCAAAAGTCTTTGGTTGAATTATAGTGACATTGTACAGGAAATAGGTTGGAACTTGTTGAGGATGCCTGATCATACTCTGTCTTCTATAAAACAATAAGCCAGCTCAGAACTGAGTGGTAGAGGTCTTCAGCCAAGCCCCCAGAAAAAAATCACTTGAGGGTATAGAAGAGTACCCTGGTCTAGATATTAGCATCAATCTCCTCTAACTCGAGTGACCAAGGGATGATCTAGTGGAATTTGGAAGACCAGAAAATGTGAATTGTTCATTACTGTCCTAGCAACCATAATGTGAAAGTTACAGTTGACTAGCAGCAATGTGTTCACTTCAAAGAGACCCACAGGAAAGCAATACCATACCTAAGGGGAATAGTCTGTTTCCCAATAGAAAGAACCGCAGAGTACATACAAAGCCAAAGCAAAGTCAGGGTCCAACGTAGTTGGCAGGATTGGGTTAAGGTTAAGCTCCAAGGAGAAGGGGCCCTTGAGCAGACACAGAGGATCTAAGAGGCAGAAAGGAAAAAGGAGTATATTCTAGCCATGGGGATTAGAGGGAGAAGGCCTGAGAATTAGAGTTAGGGTGAGGATTTGTTCCTTGGGCGAGAATCAACAAGGTGGAAAGTTTGACTGGAAGGTAGAGTACATAGAGAGTGATGTGCAACAAACTGAAAAGGAGAATGGGAACCAAATTTTGAAGGACTTTCATACCATACGTGGAGATCTTAGGACCTCCTTAGGAGCTGAAATGTAATGTTCTCCCTTACTCATAAAATGGGAGGCAGGTGGCCCTTGGCAGCACAGCTGGGAAGGCATCTCTCCAGGTGAGGAATCTAGGAAACTTGCTTCTGGGAGAATCAGGATGTGTAAGAGAAGACCTGGGAGAGATGGGAGAACTGAAACTGGTCTGATAGGCTCACCCCTCTATGGAAAAGGAGACTTTCGGAGGCATTCAGAAAGGCTGGTCATCTTCAGCGGCCTCCTCTTTGATTTCATTCTCTTTTGACTTCTTTCAGTGGTTCATTAACTACAGAGACCTTAGGAGTTCTGAAAAATAGGGAAAGACAGCCACAAGAATTCTGGCCTCAGAGTTTTTGTAGCCACTACAACATCGAAGCCCCAGGAAATGAGTGATCCTAGAGACTCCCACAAGGTGCCCATCTGCTGCTGCTGACAGGACATGAACTTGGTGGGAACAATGCTGTGCGGGAACCAAATCAAGTTTCAATCCCATTCCCTGCAGAGATCGAGGTGAAGAGTGGAGAATGTGCCTTGGAGGTTATGCAGGGGGCACAGGGCAAGGGGAGGAGGAGATGTTTGTTCCTGAGAAATTTTCAAAGCAATTATCCCTTTTTAAAAGCTACCTGCTGTTAAGTAGCTCAATAGAACTGGGTGCGGG
The DNA here is from genome assembly GCA_028658325.1 of Potorous gilbertii. NCBI lineage: Eukaryota > Metazoa > Chordata > Mammalia > Diprotodontia > Potoroidae > Potorous > Potorous gilbertii. The sequence continues at coordinate 1,730,488 of CM053772.1, forward strand.
TTGCCAATCACTGCCCTTCCCCCTCCCATAACAATGAAACGTGACTGGTGGTGGCCATTAGAGAAAAGACACCTGAGCCTCTCAGAGAGAGATATTCAACCCTGGCCCTGGGACAGGGAGCCAGAGCACACAGACTACAGCCAGCCAACCCTAGCTTCAATAGTATCTCTCTCAGGGATCTGTGCTATTCTTTACCTTTTTTCTCCTTTTCCATAAAGCAAAACTTCAGTTCTGCCTTGTTAAAAGTGTTGCTGATGCTGCCCATGCTCAGTGCTCTCCAGAATTTTAAGCATCCCTGTCACAAACTGAACCAGTAGGCTCCACTCCACCTTCACCCCCACCCTGAGCCGGAGGTCGCCTTTCTGCCTCTGACTTTCATCCTCCATAAACTGATTTGGGACATCATCCATGGAGCCAGCTTCAGGGCACGGTTTTTTCTTGGGAAACAGATCTAGGAATTTGAAGGTCTGCCCATGAGTCAGCTAGACATAAGCGACCTTGGAATCGGGCTATTTTATGTGCACATTCCTACTGTAGCTCTTGTAGGCACTCCTCTGGATCCTGGTTCTCATGGCAGCCACCAGCATGTCATGGATGCTCTGGAGATTATTCTTGAGATCAATTCTAGTCATTTCCATTGGAATTTGGAATTGAGCAATATTCTTTGTCTGTGTCCCGGGCCTCACCAGGTGGATGAAGAAAGTTCCCGGAGACGCACAGCTTGGGGTTTCCTGCCTGGTATAGGGGGTACAAGACACTGTGGGCCAGGACACCCAGGACACGAACTTGCTATCTACTCTTTACCTCTGAGAAAATCAAACTGGGACACTGAGAGGTGGCTGATAGAGTTTCTTTCCTGGAGAGACTTGGACAGTTAACTGCTATGGCAAGAAATTCTGTGAGAGTCTTAGACAGTAAAGTGCTGTCTCTGAGAGAGTATGGGATGAAATTAGAGCGTTTACTGTCATCTTTGTGAGAATCTGAACGGACACTTGGAGGAAACTGACTCTAACAGACACTAGAGGGGAACTGAGTTTAACTGTCTTTCTTCCTTACAAGAATGGAGCAGAGTTAACTCTTATTTAGCAAAGACTGTGTAAAAGAGACATTTTGAGGAGAATTTCTGAGAGGAAATTTACTCTTTATATCCTGAGGCTAACTCAGCCCCCTGTTATGTTCAGAGGAGAGATGAACATGTAACCTACATGCCAAGGAGAAGGAAGAAAAGATCCTTCTTTGAAGACCTCCTATTCCTCCATCCAAAAAGGAAGAGTCAACAGCTGAAAACAAGGGCGATTTCGGATCACCGAGGGAGATTTTGGATCACCAAGGGCGAGTTCAGATCACCGAGGACATCTTTCTCCTGCTTTCACAGGTCAAAGCTACAATTCTGATTACAATTCTCCTCAGAGCTAGTTTACACCAGTCAGCTGTCTATCTAGGTATTACTTGCTATTACAAATAAAATATGGCCCATAACAAATTGAGCTGATGAGTTCAGGGGATAAGAAGGCAAGCAGAGAGGGAAAAAAAAGCAGGATTAATAGGGAAAGTGATTTCTCCAGTTTTTATAAACTGTTGTGAGGAATCTGACTAGTTAATTAATGACAGATGTTGCATTTTCAGTAATTTCTGAGATGATTTCAGACTACAGCTACTAGATTACATTTATGAGGTAGTCAGTAGCATTTTTGAGAGATAGACACTTGGTAGGCTTATCCTTGGGCTTTTGAAGACATATTACCCACCCATGCCATTTTATTTATTCCCCTCATCTCCCAGACAGGCCACTACATGGATTGGGGGGTGGAATATCTCAGTCATGGGATCTTATATTTGGGTATAGATAGCAAAAGCCACTGCATTTAGATTTGATTTTAATCAATCAATGAATCAACAGAAACTCATTCAGTACCTACTATGTATCAGGCACTGAGATATACCTAGGGGACAAAACCCAAAATGAATCAGTGCCTATATCCAAGGAGTTTAGGTCCTACCGTAATCAATATCATGTGCAAACAGTTGATGGAGAACATGGTCATTGGGAGGAAGGGGGAGGCACTAGTAGCTGGGGAAGTGGTGGAGGAGGCAGCCAGAATGGAGAAAGTTCAGACTCTGATGAAATGTCTATGCACCCAAAACATCAGAGGCATGGATCTGGTCTCTTAGAAAGGCCCAAAGAGACCACCAAACTGACTGACTCTGACCTTCTTTCTGTCCATCAGAGTGTTGTTAGGTAGAACTAGCCCTAGAAAAACAGAAAAGGAGGGAGGGATTCTCTGTCCTTTCTTTGGGATTTTCTGTGGAAACTCCATTGAGTCCATCACTCCCCCTCCCCTTAAACCATACCATCGTTGCCCTCTTGAGCGTATCCACAAACCATTGGTGTGCCTGTGGCAAGAGTAGCCTCCTGCAGCATCACCCAAATCTCAGTGTGGATGAAAGCTTGACCTTTGCTTGTTTCACTCGTTCCAAATCCCCTACATTTCATCTGTTCTGGTTTTCTGCAGCCTACTCAAGTATGTCACAATGACCAACACTGGGTGGGTCATCTGAAACCAGACAGGTTGGGACTTTGTAAATATTAGATTCTCAGTTATTGAAGGACTCATTGTGATGAAGGGAGAGAGGGGCTACTTTGAAGTCAGAGGACCTGATCTGATCACTCTTTATCTCTGTGATCTTGGCATATATGGTTACCATGGGATGATGGGAGGATAAATTTTCTATCATTCATCTGGTTCTATTCAATTCAACAATTGTTTTTTATTTGCTATGAAAGAGACAGATAGAGAAAGGAGACAGAAACAGAAAGAGATGAGTGAGATAGTGACAGAGAGACAGGGGGATGGAGGACAAAGAGACAGAAAAATGGAAATGGAGGTAAAAGAGACAGAGAAAAAATGGAGTAAGAGAGAGGCAAAGAGACACAAAGAGAGATGAGAGGGACAAATGAGAGACAGACAAGAAAGATGGAATCAGAGAGACTGAGAAAAAGAGGGAGGGGAGATAAAAGGATATAATGAAGGAGAGAGAAGGGAATGAGAGAAATACAGAGATACAGAAAGAAACAGAAACAGAAGAGAGACAGCAAAAGATAGAAGGAGAGATTGGATTGAAGAGAGAGATGAAAACTTACAGGGGGGTAAAGGTTTTGATGGTTTATTATCATTCTTGGAAGGGCTGGAAAGGCTGGGGTTAGGGGATTGAATGGGTTACTGAACACTAAACACAATCATTTTAGATGGGCTCTGACCAGGGCAAAGCCTGAGGGAATTTTTTCGCCTCTCTAGTCGTGGATACCATAGGTCTCATAACTCAGTTGACAGTGATCACATTTCCTTTCTTTGCTGTCAGGGCACTGTAGGGATTCCTGGTGAGCTGGGAGTCCATTAAAACCTCCAGGCCATTTCCAGTTAAATTGTTGTCTAGCCACACCTCCCCCATCTTTTAGTGGAAAGGGTTATCTTTATAACCACAGTTGAAGATGCCCCGTGTGTGCCTCAGGAACACCATCATGTTTGATTCAGCAGAGGTCTGTAGCCTGTCAGCACCTTTTTGGTCCTTACTCTGTGGCCAGTGTAGGAGTCCACCTTCCCAGCTTGGGTCTTCTGCACAGCTAAAAGCAGTTCATCTATGTCTTTATTCAAGTCTTTTATTGCAAAAATAAAATAAAATAAAAGTTTGTTTGAATGCCTTGGGCCAGACAAAAGTCCCCAGACACTTCCCTCCAATTGGACCAGGACTACTCATCAGTTAAGATCCATGAACCAATCCCAAATACATCTCAGTGTGTAGTCTCTGACCCATTTTTCTCTTCCTTCCCCAAGAGAACAGTCTTTGTCCACTGTTTTGCTTTGTTTTTTCTAAAGTGAAAGTGAATCAGATTCCCAGCATTCTCCAGATGGAACAGAAAATACCCCAAAGGAGGAAACTCCTTTATTCTGGTAGGACCCGCCTTTGGGACATTTCAGCAGTGACCTCTTCCTTTTCTAGGTCTCCCATAATTCTCCTGTTAGTGGTACATTGGAAGTTGTGACCAAACTGGGTCTTCTTTGCCATTTTTCTAAGAAAGTTCATCTGGGGCCCTGAAAAGTTTTGCTCTCCTTGGCCTTTCCCTGTGTAGGTTTAACCAGAGACTCCTCCAAGTCTGAGGTCCCATCATACCTGACCCATTTGGTAGCACACCTCTTCCAGTTTTCCAGCCTTGGTAGTTTGTGTGTCACTGTCCTGGTTCCAGTCTTTCTCGCCTCCTATCTAAATACAGAGAAAAGGGAACCCCACTATTTTGTAAGGAGACTCTAGGGAGTATGCCTCTTCTTTTTATTCACTAAAGCTCTTCCTGTCCCTCTTCACAGCTCTTTCAAGCCAGGAAAAACTCAAGCCATGCAAACAGTTTCAGCAAGGTTTTGCCCTTGCCTTTACCTCATAAGAAATCAAAATATGCAAAATATGATTAAGACAGAGCTGACGATAAATAGGGACTTGTTCCCTAGGTCAGATGGTAAGTGTGTGTTTGTGCACACGGGTGCACTCATGCTTGAGCACACATCTGTCCCAGTATAGGATGAAGGGCTTCAGGCTTCAAGCAGTTGCTATTGAGATGACCTTTAAGGACCTTTGCAGGTGTAAAAGCCTTTCATTCTCTCATTTAATACATCTCCCATCAATAAAAGTATTTCTGGAAACCACTTCTACTCCATAATGAGGGTCCTTTCGAGGAAGCTAATGCATAAGATGTAATGTCACAGTGCCTCCTCAAAGTAGGCTATGTTTGCCATGATTGGGTCTTTAGCAGGACATGGTTCACTCATGGCACATAGAGGGGATCATATGAAGAGTGTCAGAATAATGAGTCTTTTTGCTGACAATGATCTGGCCCTGCAGTGGTCACAGTCTCAATCTGAAAGATGTCCTCCCCAGTGGTATTGGAGTTGTGTCCAGGGAGCCCAGCTCAGTGCCAGCTTCTGCCTGATCCCTGAGCAGCCTTGCCTGCTACAGGGAGCTGGGTAAAGCTGAGTAAACCAGCTGGGACAGGGGTCAGAGAAGGTGAGCTCCATCTGCTCAATGCCTAGCTCAGAATCTTGCTCCTGGTGAGTGTTTTCAGTGGTGTGAGGGACAGGATACTGGGGCTGGATCATGTCACAGGCTGACCCTGAAAATGACCTGACACCTGGCAGTTAATGGGTGGATAAATGGTGACCAGCTTAGTCAGGGAGGCTTAGTCAGTGGAAGTGAGGATGAGACAGAGTTTCAAGAGGATGAGGAACTCAGAGAGTACAAAGGTCAAGGAATAGCACATGTGACATATGGCCAGAACTAAGCCCTCATCAGCCATAAAACAGTGAAAAAGAAATCTCATAGGACTAGAGCTAAGAGCCAGAAGGGGCCTCAGAGGTGATCACAGGTGAGCCCTTCACTTTGCAAATGAAAAAATGAAGCCTGGGCATGTGGCAAGTGGCAGGGCTGGAATTGGGAGCCAGATCCTCTGTCTGACTGAAGATCTAGCCATCTCCCTACCTCTGATGAGAAAAGGGAGATTTAGCAAGAGTGTATGTAGACCACCACACTTCTTGGAATCCACTCTAGAACCCACTCATGGATGGTCTCCAGAGAAATTCATGTTGTACTTTAATTTGTTTATTTGTTTTCCTTGTAGAATTGGCTCTCCAATCCAGTGCAGTCTTGGAAGGAGGATCTGGCCAGTCCCATTCACATCGAGGGTGTCTGTCCTGCTTTTAGAATTCTCATTGTCCTTAAGCTTTCAGGGACAATACTTGATAAGCCTTAGGTTTTTGAAGAACAACTTATCAGTTCAAAATAGATTTCCATTAGTTCATTAACAGAATTGCTAATCAAAGAGTTAATCCAGTGACCTTGAAAATGGTCTTTGGAAGTGATTTCATTTGCCTAAACAGACATGTGGGTGAATAGTGAACCCTGGGCAGCATTTAGCCAAGAGAAGTTTCCTGACTTTATTTTCTCCTTCACCACATCAATAACCACCTGAATTTAAGCTGAGGACTTGAATATTCCATTTTCCTGTACTTTCAATGCCTTTTCAGGCCTCCATAGGCCCAGAGCAACTAGATGTTGTCACAGTGAAATGAAATATTCAAGAGACATAAAAAAATATTAAAATCTAGTTAGATACAGTAAGGTATTTCATTTTTCCCTACTAAATTGTACTTCAAGCTTTGTTCAATATTAAGTATGTGCTGTGTGCGAATAGGAGGCATGACATTATATGAGATGCTAATACATTTGGAGGTGCCAGACTATAGAGGGCAGAAGTAAACACATTGGAACTAATACAGCTGGCCCTGCCTTCAAGAGCTTTCCCTCAATTGCTTAACATGGGGATCAAGACTCACTGGACAAAGCCCCTAAGATTGTCAAGTCAACATGTGCTAGTTTCTTCTTTTCCAGAGGGAAATTAAGTTAAGACTGTGACTGCTCTCCCTGCCCCCCGACAGCATCATCAATATGGAAGGGGGCTCTGAGGCCACTGCTTGTTCCCCCAAATGTTCTGACAAGACACCATCGAGTCTTCACTGTGAGAGCTCCATGGAGGAAATTATCCTGACACAGCCCATTATACTTTGGATTGTCTCTTCTGTTTTCCTTCTGTGACTGCCAAGGGACACTGGCAGTCTTGGCCTGATGCTCTTCTGTAACAAGGACAGGGACTGTCAATCATACATTCATCAGACCTCTCGACACTCAAGATCTCAATTCCAGAGCGTCCTCTGAGAGCTCAGCAAACTTGGGCTTTCTCTCTCCTCAGTCTGTTTGGGATGTCCACTGTCATTCTCTTAGATCTAGGGTTGATAGGTGTAGATTCTCCAGTAAAATCTGGGTGCAAATGCCACACTGCTAGAAAAGCCCTCTGCTCCATTCCTCTCTGTGTACACCAATGACCAACATTTATCTCAAAGACATGTTGCGTGATGCTTTAATGAACATACTAAACATGAGTAAAGTACAAATAAATAAAAAATGAACACAAATATATCCAGTGTGAACCTTCTTCTCAGCCCATATGATCTTTCCCAGACTAAGCATCAATAAATAAATCAAAAGTTAATAGACAGACAGATACATAGATACTAGATGATCAATAGATTTGGTCTGAATAGAGCAGACTCAGATTCTAGGGATAGTCATTCCAGTCCCATTTGATTCTAGGGAAAGGTGGAAAGGTATCCATCCTGAGGATTTTCTACTCTCAGCAAAACCTTCTGGTGAGTTAGCGACCACTAAATGTGGCATCCTTGAGCTCAAAGTGCCATCTCTGGTCTTTTGGGGTAGGATGAACTCCATCACCAGACCATCCCAAAGACTGAGATGCCCATATCAGTTCCATGAGTTCTTGGAAATGGAAATGGAAAGATTTCTTGGTTGAAGCAGGAGCTGAAGTGGATTGGCAGCTCTGCTACTCACTCCCTACAAATCAGTCAATAAGTATTTTTTAAGCACCTACTAATTGTCAGGCCTAGTACTAAGGGCTGAGAATGCAGAAGAGGCAAAAGACAGTCCCTGCCCTCAATGAGATCATAGTCTAGACATATACACACAAACACACTACATCCAGGAAATAATTAACAGAGGGAAGACACTAGAATAAAGAGGGTTGGGAAAGGCTTCCTGTAGGAAATGGGATTTTTAGTTGACACTTGAAAGAACCTGGTGAAGCCAGAGAGGGAGATAGATGAGAAGGGGAGCATTCCAGGCATGGACAGTCAGAGAAAATGCCAGGAACTGATGGAGTCTTGCTTGTGAAACATCCAGGAAGCCCCTGGATCATAGAATATGTGGTTGAATAGAATATGAAGACTAGAAAGGCAGGAGAAGAGGTGCTAGGTTATAAAGGGCCTTGAATACTAATCAGAGAATTTTGTATTCAGTCCTGGAGGCAAGAAGGGGCCACTGAAGTGTATTAAACCAGGAGATGAAATGGATGGACTTGTGTTTTAGGAAAATTACTTTAGTGGCTGAATGGAGGATAGACTGAAGTGGGGAGAGACTTGGGCAGGCAGACTCCAGGCCACTGTCCAACAGCTATTGCCTTAGTCTAGGTGAGATGATGAGGGTTTGCACCAGGGTGCAGCAGTATCCGAGGAGAGGACACATATTTGAGAAATGCTTTAAAGGGGAAGTCAACAAACCTTGGAGCCATATTGGATGTGGGGAGGGATAGATAATGAGATAATGAGAAGTTGGAGATGAGACATAGGATGAAAGCCGGTGTGACTAGGAGGATTACGTTGCCCTCAACTGTAATGAGAAGTTTAGGGCTAGACTCTGACCTGGAGTGAGAGGGCATTCAAACTCTACTGCAGAGAGCACAAATTTGATGGGCTGGCCACATTTTTTCAAAGATATGTATGCCTAAAGGACTATTTTACAGAAAAGTCACACAAGTCAGGCACTCATCCTGGGGTTCAGAAGAAGTGATGTAAGGAAACTATCATGGTCTCTGTAAAGAACTTTGGAATTGATTGCATGGCATGGGAGATACTAGGACAGGATCACCAGCATGGTGTGCCTGCATCAAAGAAGATGATGTGCTCTATAAGAAAAACAGAATCACAGAACCTCAAAAGAAAGGTGAGCTGTGCACATTTAGAGCCATCTCCATTCCAAATGTCCCTGTGGACTATCTGTGACCAGTCTGTGGTAGAGTCTTCTGAGCTCATATGGGTCTGATCAACCTAGTCAAACATGCTGACCCCAACATCATGAGGGAATTTTGGTCTTCTTGGAGCACAAATGACAGCAACCAATAGGGAAGTAGAGAAGTTTGTGGTGGGGGAAGATAATGAATTCTACAGCAAATCACTCCAATATCTTTGCCAAGAAAACCCCAAATGGAGACACAAAGAGTAGGACACAACTGAAAAGTGACTGAACATATTCAGTTGAAGATGTCTACTAAACACACAATTCAAGATATCTGAAAGACACAAGACTGGTGGGTCCCAGAGAGGTTAGGGAAGAATAGGTAGATTGGAAAGGCATTAACATAAAGGTGATAACTGGCTTCCTGGGAGCTGATGAGATCACCTGCTGAAAGAAGATGAAAGGAGGATAGAGACCAGACTGGTACAATAGGAAGTACAGAGGGATGGGAGTGATGCTGCCATGATGGCACCCAAGCCTGGCCCCTTGCTGCCTTCCCTGGGAGGATGCTTGAAGTAGGAGATAGAAGGTGGCCAGAATGGAAGTCACTTCTTCCCTGAGGCTGGAGGCAAGGTGAGTGCAGTGTCACCTTGAACAAATCACTGGTCACCTCTTTGGGCCCCAGGTCTTTGTAGGGAGAAAGAGAGTTGCTGCTGGTTCTCAGTCTTTTCTATCACAATCCACAGGGCTGACGAATATTCTTCTAAGTAAATACTCTAATCTTTTATCACCTATTTGTGTATGCATTTATTTTCATGCCTGACAAAATAATGCTATGTTTTACAGTCCAGCACCAGTGATGGAATAGGAAAAAGGCACAGATTGCCCTCCCCTGCTACAGTTTCACCTCCATTGTTAAGTCCCCTATATCCTAAAGACTTTCTATTTAGATATGGCCTTGAAGCCTTGTGGAGTACACGCAATCATGACCCCTGCGGGCTCTTCTGATTTTGTAGTATTCTCCTTGTTTAAACCCTTTGAGAAGAGTGCCTACCCAGGGAGCTTGAGGGAATTCAAATTGTGGAGGAGATGAGATTACATATCTGTTTCACAAACATACACACACACACAGGAACGAGAACAGGGAAATGGCAAGAAGGCAGATTTCTCTCAGCTGGGGTATTTGCATTTTCATTAAGGACTTTGAAAAGCAAAGGTCTTTCAGATCCAAAGGAATGAACTGTCAATGGTGGCATGTGATGGGCACATGGAGGACTCCTGAGCCAAAAGCCTATCTTCCCTCTCCACTCATTTGTTGCCCTCAAAGTTGCTACACCCAAGCCTTTAACCACTTGCCTCCTATTTAGTGATGGAGAATCAGTGTGAACCCATTTAAGCTATCAGCCCTAGAGTTTGTATTTGTCTTCTCCTAGTTTTTCTGCCCATTCTTTCAGCAGAGCAGCCTGGGAGTGAGGTCTAGGGCAGGAGGGTCAAAAACCTGCTTCAATCTGCTCTCTCTGGAGGCAGACAGCATTTTTCACCAAGAGTCCTTTGGTCTTGTCTCAGATGACTACATTGCTGAGAACAGCGAAGTCATCCATGGCTGCTCATGATACAAGGCTGATTTTACTATGTACACTGTTCTGGTTCTGCTTACTCATTTTGTATCAGTTCATGTAAGTCTTCCCAGACAAAACTACTCTTTCCTAAGTTATCTCCAAATTTAGTGGCCATTTCTCAACCCCACCTCCCTTATATTTTCTTCTCTAGAATTTCAGGACAGTGTTCTCCCCTGGTTCTTCTCCTGCCTGATTCATCCTTCAAAGTCTCCTTTCCCAGATCTTCAAGTCTCCTCCACTAACCATGGCTCTGTCCTGGAGCCTCTTCTCTCCTCCCCCTATGATACTTCACTTAGTGCTCTCATTAGCTGCAGTGGATCATTTCTACGCTGGTGATCTACCTAATAATCTATCTCCCCAGCTCTAATCTCTCTGCTGGATCTCCAGTTTTGCATCTCCAACTGGTATTGGACGCCTCAAACTTCACATGCCTCATTATCTTTTCCCCAAGAGCAGACCATCTTCTAAACATCTCTATTACTGTCAAAACCCAGGCCAACAATTATTCTACAGGTATCCTCAGTTCCTCACCCCCATTTCCAATCTATTGCCAAGGCCAATCAGCTTTTGCCTCTTTAACATCTCCCCTCTGATATGACCACTCTCTAGTGCAGGCCTTCATGTACTCATACCTGCTTTATTGTGATAGGTGAGCCTCCCTGCCACAGACCTCTCCCCACTCCAGTCTGTCCTCCACTCAGCTATCACAGAGGCCTTCCTAAAGTGCATGTCGATCTGGTCATCTCTCTCTCTCTCTCTCTCTCTCTCTCTCTCTCTCTCTCTCTCTCTCTCTCTCCCTCTCTCTCTCTCTCACACACACACACACACACACACACACACACACACACACACACTAATGGCTTCCTGTCACCCACAGAATCAAATATAAAATCTTCTTTTTGGCATTCAAAGCCCTTCATAATTTATCCCCACCCCTCACACCCACACAAATACATTTTCCAGTCTTCCTACGCTTTCCACTCTCCCACATACTCTTCCAGCCAGTAACACTGGCCTCCTTGCTATTCTCCTATCTGTCAGCTCTGGGCATTTTCCCAGGCTGTCCCCCACACCCAGAATGCTTTCCCTCCTCATCTCTGCCTCCAGAAGAGTCTCCCTAGCTTCCCTCAAGTCCCACAGGATGCCTTTTCTATTATCCTTAATACCAGATTCTTTCCTCTGTTGATTATTTTCAAACATATGTACACATGTGTATAGGTATACATACACAAAGAGAGGAGGGAGAAAACACTTGTTTGTCCACGGTTGTTTGAAGGTTCTCTCCCTCATTTAAATATCTGCTCTCTGAGGGTTGGATTGTATCTTTCTTTTATCCCTGGAACTAAGCATCATGCTTAGCACATAGTAGGCTTTTCAATCTTTATTCACTCAAACTGTTCATACAACTACTACTGACAGACCCATGAGTGCCCTTTCCTTCAGTTTCCTTCCTATTTGCATATTTGCACCAAATTCTAGAAAAGTGGTAACTTTTTTTCTTCCCCATTGGTAGATGAAATTTATTTTTAAAATGCTGTGACATTTATTGAGTCCTTATTGTTTGTCAGGTAGCGTTCTCCTTTCTAAGACTAGAAAGACAAAATTGAAAACACCCTAACCCCACCCCTGTAAAAGTCTGATGCCTCATTTGGGTGAACCACTCACCCCTGGTGGCCTTCATAAGGGAAAATGAGCTAATTGGATGGAGCCCTGTGGGAGTGGGAGAATCCAAGATCTGACTGTAGGTGCTGTGACTGTACTCTAATCCACTTTTTACTTTCTCTCTCTCAGCAAGTTCCCTAACCCAGATCCCAACGCGCTCCTCCAAGGACTATCCATCTCCTGGGCCAAGAGATCTAAAAAAGGAAGAAATCTTACAATCTAAGAAAGCAATTGGCTCAAGGGCTTTTCCTTCCTAAGAAAAACTGAGGATAGTTGCCTCTTTGGTAAGCCTCAATTCTGCAGCTTTCCAGAGGTTGGGGCAGCCATCACTCTGAAGCCCCTGCTTCCTCCCAGCTGCCTGGCCTTTGTTCTTCCCCTCATTTGTAGGCCCAAGTGTTCCCTCAATACCCTTTCCAGTCAATATGCAGCTGAGGAGGGAAGTCCTCCCTGCAGTTTCCCCATGAAATGAAAACTCCTTGGTGAATGAGCTGGACATCCCTCCTTGACTTTTGGTTCCTGAAGAGCCCATGGTGAGGGGGAAGGGATGGTCTTCCTGGTCTCTTCCCAGCATAGAGAAGAGTATGGGGGAGGCAGAGATGGCTGCCTGGCAGGGCTCTGTTCCACCCCAACATTTGGCTGCAAGTCTCTCAAGTCTTCCTTGTTTTCAATCGTGACATTTCTCCATGCTCAGATGCCAATGTGATGTAACATTTCTTTTTGATGTTCTAAAATGGGTCTGGCAGTTACTTTGGCTGAACACAGAATCCGCATGGGAGTCTGCTAGAAAACTTTCTACTTGCTGGTCTTATCTCCCTTCCAGCTTTTACTTTGGAATTGCCACTGTCCTCCCTCCCTCCCAGCATGGCCATGGGATACACTCATTTCCACAGCTTCTCTACCTGAATTCCTCATGGAGATGTGGAGGTGATCTGGGCTCACAACCAAAGAGGACCTGCTTTGGCAGATCTAACCAAGATGAGCAGAGGCTATTTGAGGACACCTTCCCTGAGAAAGTTGTCTGACCCAGCTCATCTGAGGGACTATATCTGAAAAAATAGCTTTGGAATGATAGACCACTAAAACCAAGGAAGTTGGGATCCTAGGGAACCCAGCAGTACACAAAAGCTTTGGAATGTGGAAAGGACTTATTGGTACTTCATCTTATCCTAGATGTCTTGTTGACAGGGTCAAAAGGCACATTCAAAGACATTTTTTCTTTGATTGAGGCTGGTGAACTCATTCTGAAGTAGATATATACCATCCTTGTGGTTGAGAAGTAATGGAGCTTAGAACCAGAGGAAAGGAATTCTGGGTCCTCTCTCTAGGATGTGTTCATCTTTCATTGCCAAAGAAGACCATGCTATCAGAGGAATAATGACATGACTTGTGCTTGACTTTGTTTTGAGTGAGGGAGGGCTGTGCAGGTCACCAGCATCACTTCTCTTCCAGAGCCATCTGAATCTGGTGACCAAATATTCCTCGGGTTGACTGGAGATGACCCAGGATGAGGCAATTGGGGTTAAGTGATGTGCCCAAGGTCACACAGCTAGTGAGTGTCAAATGCCTGAGGTGAGAATTGAACTCAGGTTCTCCTGACTCCTGCACTGGTGCTCTATCCACTATACCACCTAGCTGCCCCTAGGCATAGTTCTCTCTAGCATAGAACCAAAGAGAAGAAACTCTGGCCCCTCTTCCTTCAGCTTAGAACAAGAGAGAAGGAATTCCAGGTCCTCTCCATCCAGTCCTACCAAAATGACCCATAGGATAGACACCAGAATGGTACAGCTACCTCACTTCTTTTACAAAGAAGGCCTGAAAGCTGCCGCCAAGATGTTAATCTGTTTCTCTGGGGAATGTGTTTAAAATTGTGGTCCTCAGCTGGGTACCAGTAGGGGGTATTGGGGAACCGATGCCTTCCTCAGGCTGGGTGGGTCTGAATTAGAACCAAAAAATAAATTAATTTTGGGCTGAGCAATAATAAACCACCCCCTTCCCCACTGAAGACCCCCAAAACAAGCTTATAGAGCAACCCAAACGTTTGGCATTCTCACTGTCCCCAAGGGACTTCACTCTTCTTCCAACTGAGGGTACCAAGGGCTCTGGTCACTCAGTGATCCTGACAGCTGGGTTACACTCTGAATCTCAGAGGACAAGGGAAGTTCAGGGAACCCAGAGGATAGGACAACTGTTCAGCTTTAAGCCAACCGTCCTTGCAACAAAAGCAGACCTGCCTAATGTCGGGATTGTGTTGTTGTCCCATAGAAGAAGGTGATACTGCTTAAAAGCCGAGCTCTCAATCTGGCTCTGACATACCCTAGCCCCAGAGTCTGGCCACTCTGCTCAGGTAATCCCTCGAGCTTGCAAGGTCTTAGATGTTGTCACAGACAGATTAACATCAATGGCAAAGAGGAGCACTGGTCCTCCTTCTTTTCATATAGCCCCTGTTGCCTGCCCCCTAGAACCACCCTCCTCACACATTTCAAGAAATAGACTTTAAAATCTATCTTTACTTTGGAAAATAAAGCAGAGTACAGTGAATCCCTGCCTTTTAATACTCCCTGACAGTGAGCCCTCAAATAAATAGTTTGGTGATGGATGAATGGATGGATGGATGGATGGATGGACAAATGAATGAATGAATGGATGGATGAATGAATGAATGAATGAATGGACAGATGGATGGATGAATGAATGAATGAATGAAAAATCAAACATTTACCAAGTGCTTACTATATATCAGCCCCGGGGGAAAAAATACACAGGTTAAGAGCTTTCTTTCTTTCAAAGACCTTATATCTGAATAGCACTAAGACCCTTAGGAAGTGCAGGGGGTGTGCTTAGATCTGTTCGGTGAGTGGGCCCCTTTGATGAACTCCTTCCAAGAAGGATGGAAAGATTGACTTGATTATGATTCCTTTTAATGACTTAAGAAGTGGGTCTTATAGAAGGCTGACCTTTAGAATAAAAGTCTTTTAATTTTTACAAAGAACTTTATACATAAATATATGTATATGTGTATCTATTATATACAGGCATACATATATATAACATATATGTGTGTATGCACACATTTCAGTGCAGTTTTAGGCTATTAAAACTTAAAACTATACTGAAACTTTGGAGAACCTCTGTGTACTGCCTCCTTTGTTTTCAGAACAATGCTAGGAAGCTGGCGCTACTGTTATCCTCATTTTATAGAGGAGCAGAGTGAGGCAGACAGAAGTCAAGTGACTTGACCAGAGTCCCCAGATTAGTAAGTATCTGAGGGAGGATTTGAACTCAGGTCTACCCTGACATCAAGTCCAGTTTGTTCTTTGTGCCTCAAGCTATTGAGAATTATTGTTATTGGTTGGAAGTGTTGTGTTTCTAAAATGAGCCCCTAAGTTTTCAAGAGAGTTGGCAAGAGCTGATTTGTTATTGTTTCCGAAGTGGGTCCCAGAGGTGGTACATTAGGGTGTTGTGCAAAAGCAGGAGGTAGAGACAGAACTCTCCTGAACCATCTCTCTCTCTCTGTCTCTCTGGTCCAGTCTAACTCAGCTGACTTAAAGGTTTCTAAAGCTCAAAAGAAAGCACTGTGGAAAAAAGGACTGTGAGGAATCCAGGATAAGGAAATTAGTACTTATTTCATTAAATTTCCCTTGAGTTCCATGTGCATGGAAGGAGAGAAAATACTGTTGAAAATGACTTTGGGAAAAGGAGGGACTGCATTGCTGGGAAAAAGAGTTTGGCTAATGCTGCTGCAAGTGTCTCAGCTGGGGGCTTTCTGGAAGTCTTTTCCGGTGAAGGTCCCAAGGGGACACTATGGCCAGATCCTCCACGCTAGGTAGCAGGCATCCTTTCCCCTCCTTCCATATCCTTGGTATTTCCTGCAAACCTCCTAGCAGCTGTGCTCGGGATGATCAGCCCGGGGTTCTGCCAGGTAAAAAGATGGCCAGGATCGTGGAAACCACATTTCTGCCTCGTGATGTCACACAGACATCTTCATTTTAGTCAACCCTTCTATTCATTCAAACTGTCTCCCCACCCCCTTCTTCTCTTTTTTTGTCTTCAATATTAATTGAGTGAGTTGGAGTTTTACACGACCTGCTTTCTCCTGGTTTTTCATCTTCTGTCTGTTATTCATTCAAATGGTTACTAATTCTAGCTGAAATCTGGTTAGTTTTGCCTCTGAGCTCTCAGGTAACTGTGAGACAGGAGCCTAGGAAGACCCTGGACCATGGGATTGGCAGAGATTATCCACAGATTTCTGGATCTGATTTTCACCAGCCCAATGGTGTTATGCGCTTGTGTATGAGGGTGAGGGATACCTGCCACCACAAATGCACTGCTCCCCATGGTTTAATCAAAGCCCAGCAGGAAGAAGGTAAATGTACCTGTTTCTGGGAGGGAGAACTTCTGGGAAGAGATTAGCTGGGGTTTTTTGCCTCTTGAAGGCCTGGCCACAAGTCCAATCCAACCACCCTACCATAGACCAATAGAACCAGACAATGATTTCCTCATGAACATGAAAGGAGCTCTGAAAGAGCCCTGCCCTCTACGCTTTCAGGCCTCCCAGAAGTTCACCAAGCTGGAGGGCCACCCAGACAGTGGCCATTGGGAAGAGAATCCAACACCAGGGTTTGTGGCAGGGCTGGAAAGCACCTAGGGGCACACTTTGGGTTCTCTCTAAGGGTCCTGCCTGGCAGAGATACAAGACTTTGGATTCCTGAAACCATCATCCCTTTCCTCTGTCCTCATCCCCTTATTCCACCCCCAATTTCTGAGAAGTCAAGAGTGCTGTTATCAAGAGCGCAGGTATAGGCTAGAGGTAGCAGTTGCCTCTCCCAGTAATCTCAGAGTCAAGACCCTCCTGGCTGGAGTAGGAAGGAGAAGGGATGCACAGCCTTAGAGGGTGAAAGAGGCCAGGCAGAAGTGGGCTGCTATGTGTGCTTTGGCCCTAATGATTCATCCTCCCCACTGATGAGCAAGGCCCTTCCTCGGGTCTCCGCACTGGGGGTGGAAGGAAGCAACGACACAGTGACAGTGAAGAAGTAGCCCCAAGTGTCTACAGAGGACAAGGCCACCGGTGGATACACACAGACAAGGGACCCTTAGAGAAACAGAGACAGACTCACGCTGGGCGGGTGGGCAAGCTGTAAAACTGACTAGGGAGCTCTCATATTCTCTCTCTCTCTCTCTCTCTCTCTCTCTCTCTCTCTCTCTCTCTCTCTGTCTCTCCCCTCTCTTCTCCTCTCCTGTCTCTCCCTCCCCCCTTCCCTGTCGTCCCTCTCTTCCCCCCTTGTCCCTGCACCCGCAGCACTGATCGCTGCACCCATCTTTCCTCTCTCCTTTCTTCCCTCTCTTCTCATTTTCTAGCCCTAAGTCAGGGGACGGTAGGAGCTCCTGTCAGGTGCTCTCCCCACCCGACTCCAGTGATTGTTCCCTGCCTCCCTTGAGCGTGCAGCAGCTGGGGACAGAGTGGCTACAGCTGACGATGAGGTTAGAGTCTAAGTGGCAAGGCTGAGGAGGGCAAGAGGAAGCAGCTGCAGCCCCCGCCACCCCACCCCACCCCACCCCCAAAATCCAGCAGCTCCACGGTAGTGGCGGCGCCTGTGGCAGTAGCTCCACATTGCCTTCAGGCTGGGGTGCAGCGCTAAGTGGTGCGTGGGAGGAAGGACCGGGAGGAAAAAGAGAGGGACGACAGAAAAGAGGAGGGGAGGAAGAGAGGGAAGGAGAGAGAGAGAGAGAGAGAGAGAGAGAGAGAGAGAGAGAGAGAGAGAGAGAGAGAGAGAGGCGGAGAGAGAGAGAGAGAGAGAGAGAGAGGTGGAGAGAGAGACGCAGAGAGGGAGAGAGAGAGAGAGAGAGAGAGAGAGCGCCGCAGCCCCCAGACCAAGGAGGGGAGCGGCGGCTGGAAGCACAAGAGGAGGAGAGGAGCAGGGAGAAAGCCGAGCGGTGCAGAGGAGAAAGGCGGCCAAGAGAGAAGAGGGAGGGCGGGGGGAGAGGAGGGCGAGGCGGCCCTGGCAGCCAGCACAGACTCAGACTGGAAGCCGGGCAGCAGGGCAGCCGCCGGGGAGAGGACGGAGGACAAGGAAACGGTGAGGGCAGCGGATAATCGGGAGAGATCAGGGTGCGAGACAGGCGGAGACCCTCACACAGGCAGCCCCGGGCACGCAAGCAGCCCGGGCGAGGAGTCGAGCCGGGGGCGGGCATCCGCACCTCCCTCCACCGCAGCCCGAGGCCGGAGGAGCGCCGGCCGGGTGAGGAGCCAGCAAGCCGGGCAGCCAGCCGCCGAGCACGCCCGCCCGCCGGCCCGGCCGCCAGCCTCTGCTTCGGGGGCCAGCGTATCCAGCAGCAGCCAGCCCCATCACCCTAGTCCCGTGAACGGAATCAACGCACCGGGTCTACCCGAGCGATCACCGGCGGAGCGAGTCCGGGGTCGGCCAGAGACAGCGACTGAGCGCAACGCCCGGGGAGTCCAGGTAAGAGGGCCGCCCGCCTGCGCGTCCTCCCTCCTGTCCATCCCTCCGTCAGTCCGTCGGTCCTTGTCTCTCGAGCCCTGCGCCTGCCTGTCTCTCCAGGTCCCTGTTCAGCTACCAGCGCTGCTCGAGCCGCCTCCACCTCTGCCTTTGTCTGCCTCCTTCCGTCTCCTTTCGATCCCTTTGCTTTTCTCGGGGTTCGGGAGATCCACTTTGCTGGCCTCGGCCAACTCCGTTTATGTGTGTGTGTGTGTGTGTTCGTGTGTGTGTGTGTGTGTGTATGTATGCTTGTGTGTGCCCTAGCCGCCTACCAAGGGGGCCCTTTAAACACCCTCCAGAGAACCCTCAAAGATTGGAGAGAAGTCTCCCCTCAACAGAATGGTTGGGGGGGGGGGCGGGAGTTGAAGAACCAGTCCAGCTTCTGCCTGAGCACTGAAAAGTTGTCTAGTGTCTGGGGGCGGGGGGGCGGGGCGCAGGTTGGCCCCGAGGGACCTGCTGACCCAGTGGTCGACGAGGGGAAAAGGGAGATCTTGGGGTGAGCGGACCTATGTCTTCTGTGTCTCCCACCACCTCGAGGGGAGGCTCCCGGCCTCCTCTTTGTAACTCGGTGTCGCGACTGCTGTTGTGTCTGGAGGACGCTGCACGCTGAGTTCCCTGCAGACATACTGAGAAAGTTTTCTTCGTCGGGGACTTGTCTGTCTTCATGAAACCAGAACTAGCAGGGCAAGGCTTGGGGCGAGGTGTCTAGTGGGGATAAGCGGGGAGGGCGGGACCGTGGTCCTTCTGTCTGAGGATCGAGGATGTATGAAATAACAGAGAAAGGAAAATGACAGAGAAAGAGAGTGGGAGGGAGGGCAAGTGTGACAGAGAGAGAGAAAGACAGAGAGAGAGAGAGAGAGAGAGAGAGAGAGAGAGAGAGAGAGAGAGAGAGAGAGACAGAGAGAGAGAGAGAGAGAGAGAGAGAGACAGAGACAGAGACAGAGACACAGAGACAGAGACAGAGAGAGACAGACAGAGAGAGACAGACAGACAGGAGTCCGGGGTTGAACCGAGCTAGAGCATAGTCCTGCCAGGGCATTCCGAGGTTTGCCAGGAACTGGCCGAAGTACAGCTGCAGGGCCGGGACCAAAGAAGAGCCGCCACTGGGCAGACCCCAGATGACCCCCTCCAGCCCTTCCTTCCTCTTCCCCTGTACCCCTCCCCTCCCAAGATTCGATTTAAATCGTGTAAGAGATTCTCAGCACAGGAAGGATTTGGGATGGGGCTGGGTTTGTTGCTTTGCAGATTCAAGCCTTACACTTTCCGTTGGGACTGAGGCAGACACAGTCAAATGAGAGTGAGAGGAGCTTGGGCCACCCTTGGAACTCCCTGGGTACCCACATTCCCCTACTTCCTAGGTTCTAGTTGCTTCCCATATGGTTCTGGGTCCCCACACTGAAGTAGGTCATTTACCCTTCAGGGATGGTGATGCCCCATTCAGCCCTCTTGGCCAAATCCAGAGGACTTCTTTCCTCATGAGTCAGCTAGTCCTTCAGGGGCCTTTCTATGGAGTGGGAGGTGGAGGGGTGGATAGGAGGCCAAGACTGGCCTGGTCCAGGGGCAGTTATCTCCAGATTGTCTTGATCGTGGTCCATCAGATCCTGTAGATCCCTTTCCCCAGTCACCCATCTAGACCCTCTAGAAGGGCTGGGAGTGTAGGGATGGGAACTCGGAGATGATATTCCCTTCTCTGCGGTTCTTATTATTCCTGCCTCCATATGTGCCCCCTGCTTTCACCCCCCCCCCCCAGGACTTATTTTCTTCTGGAAGGGAAAGGAAAAGATGCTGGAAATCAGCTCTTGATACCTTTTGATCCCCAGTCCATCTGGGCAGGTACCCAAGGGGATGGACTGCTACAGCTGCCCATGAGGGGATAAGGACTAAAGATGACTTGACACATTGGGAAACATAAAAAGTGGATGGATTCACCACAGCTGAAAGGGAGCTCTAATCCCACCCCCCCACATGCTGTCTTGAGAGAAATCTAAATAGGACCACACTTTTTCCTGTATCCATTTTCACCTTGGATGGAGGCTAGTCCGAGTGTACCAATTACCAATCTCCCAGTGACTTTGCTTCCCAGGTTCCCCCTAAGCAAGACTGAGAATTCTGGGCCATGTGTTTTGTTAGAGCAGCCTCTACCTGTGCACTCTGGGACCTTCCAATTTTGTTGCTCCTAAATGAAGGAACATTTCCTTCAATGCCCAAGACAGGAAGCATTGTGGACCAACAAGGACTGATAGACACCATTGGGTGAAAAACGGGAGGCAATCAGCATGTCCATTAGTCCTCTGGAACATTGTATAAGACAGTTTGAATTCCGTAAATGTCATGAAAAAATCTCAGATAAGGTGGAGTCCCATGGTGTTTTACAGCAAGCTCCACCCCACTCCACCCCTCCCTTCACCCTCTTTCCACAAAAATAACAGAAGTTTTGAAGAAATTTGTGAGTTGTGTGTCTTGAGAGTTCTGAAAAGCTTGACTAACTGAGGTGGGGCCTGTGGTATAGGGCTGCAAAACCAGACATGGTGTTTCTCCTCCGAAGTCTAAGGCATGGGTCCTAGAGTCCAGGAAAGGAGTGAAGTTTGTGGTCTAGATGAAACACCTTCTTTCTGGTCCTATGAAATATTTCAGGAAAAACTGAGTAATTATAATATATTCAATCAGCCTGACACATGTGGCTTTCCTCTTCTCCTCTTCGCTTTTTCTTTCCCCTCCCCTCCTCTCCCCTTTCCTCCTCTTCTCTCTTCTCCTTGTCTCTCCCCTCCCCTGCTCTCTCCTTTCTTCCTCTCCTCTTCTCTCCTCAACACTGAAGGTCTAAACAGTAAGCCATCAAATCAGAATGTTTTTCTTAAGGTTGAAAGAAGATTCTGAGGCTTCCTCTCTTCCATTCCCACCATCATTTAAGAATTATAAACTCTCCTCCAACATCTTTTTTGTCACAGTTAAACATTCCAAAGACAGACGGAACTGCCTTAGCCAAGCCATTTTGCTTTTTGTGACAGATAGGGGCAGGGAGGAGAGATATTCTCTGAACCTCGGGATCATAAGAATGAAACATTTGAGAGATCGCCTTATTGGCAGTATCTCCATCTTTATAGAGCAGGTGAAAAGGATTCTGTTGGTATTAACAGTCCATCTTGACAGGATGGTATTGGGGGAGGCTCTTCCTTTGTTGGGAAATACCTGGTAATGGAATATCAGAACAATTCTAAGGAAAGGCAAGTTGTCCCCCAAAAGAAAGGATGATGAATTTGAAGTTGACTTTGAGCTTATTTCTGCCACCCAGAAAAATGGGCAGTGTGTTTTATCCTTTAAATTATGCTCATGTACAAATGAATGCCGATGACTGGGAATGAAACCAGACAAGCAACATGGTTCTAAAGGCACTGCAGGGGGCAAGAAGGAGGGAAGCCAGAGGAGTTTTGAGACACAGACCATCCAATGGAAGGAGGGGAAAACAAGAACTGGGTCACTTTAAAAATTAAACTGCCAGGCATGCAGAGCCAAGTTCTGACCCCTTCTTCAGGTCTGAGAAGTCACTGGGCATTTATTTTCCTCTGAGGTCAAGAAGAATTTTGTCTTCAGAAAGGAAAGATAATCTGATACCATGTGCCTAGCACCGAGGGATATAAAGTGAAATGTGAGCCCCTAATGCCTCCAAAGTGATGGCCCCTGAGCAGCTGCATTCATGTAGACACAAACACACACACACACACACCACACCACACCACACCACACCACACATACCACACATACCACACACACATAAAACTAAAACAGACACCACACACACACCACACACATGCACCATATATGTGCACAGTACATACACACACACAGATGTGACAGCATGAGATTCTACTTTTTGCAAGGCCACAGCAAGATATTGTCTAAATGGGGAGTGCCTGTACTATGCTGGCATTGGGCTCACCAGCCTAACAGGAGTAGGTGGCTGTGAATGATAGTCATGGAGGCTGGCTTACTTCACATCCTGGAATGGCAGGTTGGAGGGGTGGGCTTGGGGTGGAGAGGATCTAGTCTAACTCATGTGGAATTTGTCCAAATCATCCCTCTTCCATCATATTCAGGAATGATCATTTTGGAAAAAGCATTTTAGTATCCAGCATCATATAACCCAATGGTCATTTTTCCTCTTTATATTTAAAATAAAATATGAACAGCGAGAATCAAATGATTGTGCCTTATATTGGCCACCTGAAAGGCCTGCTCTTACTGCAGAAGCAGGACAATGCCATGTATGAGACCTGGACCCTTGTCTTCCAAGGTACCGATGGCAGCACTATCCCTTATCCCCACTTAACATGGACTTGATTATGGCAAGTTCTAATGTCATGATTTGCTGGAAACTTTTCTGTTGACATCAGTTTCACGTCTTTGATTAAGGCTGAACCCGGTGGCTGAGCAGCTGGTGACAAGTGTTTTCATGTCATAGCTGCCCTGTAATGTGATAAGTGCGCATTGCTGGTTTTATGGAACACTTATTCTGTGCATGTGTGTGTGTGTGTGTGTGTGTGTGTGTGTGTGCATGGGCGCGTCTGCTCATCCTTCTACAATGCCCTGGATGAAAAGAGGAAGTGTCTGTGACCTGCCTGCATAGCCTTTCACTGACTTGTGGTCAGTGCTCATTTCCTCACAGTCACAGCATCATCCCCACCCTCAACCCCAAGTAGGGCAGTGGAAAGGGAGAGGTAGGAAAGACACCCTCACTCCAAAGCTCCTGGAAGCTCTAGCTCCGTCGCAGTGATGCAGACAAAGCTCAAGACATAGTGGATATGGAAAGAAAGTGGAAGAAAAAGCTGGGGCAGCTGGCTCAGCTCTCCCCCTCAGCTACACATGCTGGTCTCTGGGCTGTGCCAGAGTAAACAGACCAAATGACTCAAGGGGGTTCTGTGACTTCATACATGACATAGATGTCATTCAATGAGTGAATGAGAAAGCATTTATTAAGCATTTAATGTGTGCCAAGCCACCGTGCCACGGAGCTCCATCCTTAATGTGTCTCGGCTTCTTTTGTAGACCATTCACTTGGATTGCTTTTTGAGCACGTTTTGTTATTCCAGCCACTTGTGAGTAGCATCTACTTGCACCAGAAAGAAAGAGCTTTGATTTCTTTGAGAAGTGTCCACCACCAACCGAACAAACCTTGTCAGAACTTGTCGCCCTCTTTTTATTGGCACACCTCGAGAGTTTCAAAAAATCTTGTCCCTGGAGAATCCTTCACTGAACTGTAGGAGGAAGGCATCTGGGTCTTGGGACTGAACAAGATCCCTTCCCCAAATGCGCTGCCCTTAAAAGTGACACCGAGACCTGAGGCTATTCAGATAATGGCTTGGGAAAGGGGGTGTCGAATTTCTTCCCAAGCAAGATGAACTGGCGTTGTTTGTGTAAGAAAAGCAGTGGAGGGACCTGGTGGGAGGTAGGTAAACCAGAGGAACTGAAAGCAACACATTTTTAAAATTAGAAGTATTTTATTCACGTTTAAACATGCAAAACACACATTCGAGAATTGGTTTATTTTCTGTCCAAAATTCTGCAGTCAGAAGCCATTTTTTTTCCTGCAGATTATTCCTTTGAAGTGAACATAGACTGTGCCAGGTACTATGCTTACCGCGCAGACTCCCCTGTGCACACTTACCGAGCAAATGCCCCTGAGCACACACGCGCTGCTGTCCGAAGTGCTCAGAGCCCAGTGGCGGTTCGCTCTCCCACTGTCCGACGGCCGCAGCTCGGAGGTCTCGCGCCGCAGAAACAGTCATTGTTCCTTTCCCACTGGGGTCGTTTTTACTGCGTGTTTCTTCATTTGTGGCTAAATAGTGTGAGGTGAAAATAAAAGGCCTGAACTGACCACAGAAATCGGAGTTGCTCGCATAAACTTTGCATAGTTTTCCTCTAGCTGCTAGGAATAAGCTCTCCTAAGACCCAACGGAAGCACCGACAGAGAGCTCTCTAAGCCAGGTGTGCAGGGCACCTCGCCTTCCTAATCTCACCGCAACTTGCCGCTACCCCAGGGGTCGGGAGCCCTGTCACTGCGGTAGAGGAGGAACTCGAGGCTCAGGGAGGCTCGGGGATTGCAGCAGATACATTGCGAGGAAATCACCGAGTTGACATTGCAATAGCCGCGGGTTCGCCTTATTCCAGGACCAGGACACTTCTCTGAGCCCCTCGGCTTCCGGTGGGGTTGGACGTTGAAAATCGTCCTATTTCTCAAAAAACCCACGAGAGGAAAGCTAGATAATTTTATTGTCATGCTCGTCGGCGTTTTTTGTTGTCGTTCTTATTAAACATCCATATGTTCCTATATCAGCCCCAAGGACCAAAGCCCAGAAAGTAGTGCCAAGAGCAGAGTGGTCTTCTAGCAAGCCTTTGGATCTGAAGCTCTGCACTTCCAGGCCCAAAGCTGAATGGAAATTTCGAGAAATCTTTTCAACCTAATGAAGCGCAAGAAGCACACAAGCTGGGCATTGTGATGGAGGGGGTGGGGGTGGGCGTGGGGAGAGATATCCTGAGGGACACCATCAAGCTACTTAGAAGAAGAATATAGGGTTGGCATTTCTCAGCGACCATGAACCCACTGGGAATGGACTACGGAATTTGTCCTTGTGGGAAGGGAATGAAGATGTCTCTCTGATGGACCCCTTTAGCAGCTAATCTTTTCTTGTCATTATAGGAATGTATTAGTAAGGAAATACCTTGTTGTTTTATTTCATTTCCGGGATTTTCTTGTTCAAGGAAGACTTTGGGGAAAGAAGGGAAGCATTGTTCTTTGATGCGTTAGCGATTATTGCTTCCTGCTCACCAGAAGCCTCGAGCAGGATGGACCCAACCGTCCTTTAAGGAAACTAAATAAAAATTTCCACCTCAAATGCAGGAGCCAAGGAGGGCTGCAGACTAGAGGCCTAATGAGTCATTCGACCAGCGATGGGTCAAGGATAGCATCATCTCTGGGAAAGTGGGGAGGAGGGAGAAGAAGGGGGCCCCAAAGAGAGCCGATGCCTTGATTTCAGTCATTTGGGCTGCGGTGCATATCCTTTTGCCAGATGAAGCTAAAGCACCACGATTTTGAAGCCATGAAAAACGACATTCCCATCTGGGCAGTCATATTTCTAAGTAGAATATTTTGATGAGAAAATAAATAGCAAGTCACCAATCTACTGCAAGAGACAATATTAAGAAACAGTGAGATTGGGAATGGTTAATTAAAAAGAAATTATTAAACTTAGTTGGAAATGTGCATGTAGCATTAAGAGCTTTTGGAGCAGACTGCTAGGTATAGAGGTGAGTTGCAAAGAGGGTGCCCCATGCCACCCTGTATCATGCAGCAGGATTTCTTTGCATATGGAATCTTTTGGTGAACTGTGATGTGGACCTATCCAGCAATATATTCCATGAAAATCTCTGAAGCTGAATTTGAAAGTAATTGCCAAGATTAATTGGGAGGGAGCCCCTAACATGAGATGTGGTATTCCTGAAGCCCTGTACATGTCAGGTGCTTAATAAATACAAGAGTGACTATTTGAACAAAACCTGCCTAATACCACTATATATTTCGTCTTGACATACGACAGAGGCATCCAAAGTCCTCAAATCTGTTCTGTAAAGGATCATTCAGGCAGCAAAGTCCACAGCTTGGGGTTCAACTCTTTGGAAAGAATAACAGACAATCAATGATAAATTCATTTAATATGATAGAATAAGTTGTTTTTTCCCCTGTATCTCACAGTAGATGACAAAGGGCTGGGATAATGGAAACCAGAAGGGGATCTGGGGAATTGATTTTTTTCTTTCTAATTCACTCTCAAAGAGAATCTTGCAGAATCATTGCAATATTTTGATTGTAAGGAGAGTGTTTGGAAACTTGAAAGCCAACAACTAAATGGGGGCATTCATTTCTTTGAAAAGGAATGGAAATCTCTAAGAAAAATGTAAGGGGACCCTCAAGAGCCCAAAGTCATTTCCATGATGTAGAAGGTCATTGACTACCTGGGTGGCCATTGACAAATCAGTTCGTCTTCTAGGGGCATTTTTTTTCCCTCAGCAAAACATTGGTTTCATTTGCCAGAATCTTTAGAAGGCAAGTAGAAGAATGTTTCTAGGATATTGCAGACCCTTTGGAGAAAGAATTGCTTCTTTTGGTGGGAGGTCAAGATCTGAGATGTAATTTCCTGGTTCTCTATTTTCCCCTGTGAAATTCTGTTGGTAAAGAAGTAAAAGTTGCCCTACACCAAGTTGGTGCCTGAGCTGGGAATACACTGCCTGTTTTCTGTGTCTGAGTGGACCCTTGCTGATGTGACTGAAGGCCCAGCGCTAGCCACAGCAGCCCTCCTCTGGATAATACTCTTATTGGGAGCATGGATAGTAGTGGAGGTGGGGTGGAGCATGCACTAGAATTCACTTTGTTCATGGTTTGAGAAGAAAGCAGAGAAAATAAACTTCAATGACTTCAGAATATCATTTCTAGAATGGGATCCCTGCCTTTCTAGTGGTTTCCTCCCCGCCCTCTATAGATGGGCTCTGGTTACCAAGAAGTGCCAGACCTGGAGGTCTTGCAAGGCATCACCAACACATCTATCACCATCCTTTTTACAGGGACACATGTGTGGAGCCAGCAAGACTCTTCTCATCAAAGTTCTGGACAAGTCCAGATGGAGAGCTCAGGTTCAGGTCCATTTCCAGACACATCACAGCCGTAGTATTTTCCCACCTAAACAGCCTGAACTAGGGATCTATTTTTCTTTCCTCTGTTCCAGTCCATGTGCCCAGAGCTCTGCAGCACCTCACTATACACACACTGACCTGATAGTAACACTTGATTCATTTCCACAAGAAAGTGCCCTCTTCCTAAAGCTCTTTGGCATTACTGCCAAAGACCAGCTTAGGATAAGGCCATCTCACTCAGGACCAGCAGGCTCACTAAGTTTCACCCCCTTTCTACTAGAAGTTCGGAGATTAGCTGCTGACAGAAGTCAGTGAAAATGAAGATAAGGACACCTTAATTAGCACCATGATGAGGTTGGCTTTGAGTGGAGGAGGAAAGGGGGTAATATCCCTCCAGGTTTGAATCCAACCATCTTATGACTTAGTAGACAAAACCCTGGAATATTTGAAACATTTGTTGGCATTTTAAGACTGAGAGCTGGGCATTCAGATTTAGGGCTTATAGCCAAAGCATCTTTCACCTACTTGCCAATTGACTTTTAAGGTTTACAGTCTGCCAGAAGCAAAGGGCATCTGCCTATGAGGTTTGTAAAGGGGAGACAAAATGCACCTGAGATTTACATGAGCCAATCTACCATATAAGAAAAAGAAAAGCACAGTCACAGATCCACTAGATTAATGAATTCCAAATATTCAGCACCACAGTGCAAGTGGATAGAGAAAGAAGAAAGGCAAGAGAGAACCTGAGGCTCATGGGGTAGAGGCAAAAGCTTGGAACACGGACTTAGATATGCCAGGTTAGAATCTTGCCTCTGATATTTGCTACTTCAGTGACCATTGGGACCATCTATCATCTCGTGACCTCAGTCTTATCTCTACAATGGAGATGAGGGTGGGTCTAAGATCATCGTTAAATTTTTTCAGTTCTCAGTCTTGTTTCCCCTAAGCTTTTCTCCTCCTTTCTGTCCTTTTCATTTTGCTTAATTATTGACTATAAAACAACATGACTGATTTTCCATGCTGTCATTTTTCCGTGGCTTAAAACAGTGGATATAATGCATTATTTGTCAATATTTTATCTGAGGATAGAGTCAGTAGAATGAGAATTATGCTTAATAAAGATTTCTGTTTTGGCCAAGCTTGGAAGCAGATATAGATCCCACTTCCCTGGTGGTGAATAAAGTGGAGATCTTTAAAATAAATACAGGTGAAAGGATATGATGCCATTGCTAACATGTTCCTGAGCAGGGTCTGTAGTTCCTGTCTTTGGGGCATCCTTGAAGAGCAGGATCTAGGATCTGAGCAGAGACTCCCAACCCAACTGAGATAGGGCCCTAGCATATTGGCACATTCCCCAAAACCTTGAGATCTCCATGCTGATCCAGGAGCCAGTTTGAGAAAGCTCAAGTGTCATCTTTAACCCAAATGTTTAGGCTACTTTTTCACCTTAACCCAGTCAATGAGTATGATCAGAGTGAACTGCCCATTGGGAACATTAGTTACATGACACAGTGGGTTGAATGCTGGACTTGGAATCAGGAAGACATCAACTCATCTCCAGCTCAGACATTTACTAGCTTTGTGAGTCTTTTAATCATTGCCTGCCTCAGTTTCCTATTCTGTAAAAAGGGGATGATAATAGCACCCTTATGGCTGTTGTAAGGATTAGATGAGATCACATTTATAAGGTGCTTTGCATACATTAAAGTGCTATGTCAATATGAACCAGTATTATACTTACAGTTGGTTTCCATTCCTCAAGATCTCCCTCTCAACTTTTGTTCTTGGAATTTCTGTTCAGGAATCATCTCCATCAGGAACCATTTCTGATTCCTTCAAGTTTAGCATCCTCTAGCACCCCAAGTTCACTCCTCCCTGAGAAAATCACCTTTATCTACTTATCTGTAGGCTACTGTACCACTTCTGCTCACCCACAATGGAGCATAAGGTCTTCCAGGGCAGGATGGCAGCTCATTCAATTTTGCCTTTAGAGCCCTAGAACCTAGCATAGCTCCTGGCACACAGCAGGTAGGTAATAAATGCTTATTGACTGATCATTTGATAGGGACCAATAAAAGAGGGTTGCCACCATAGTTGCTTAGCTTGCCTCACTGACAAAGGCAATGAAAACCCTCAAAAGATGTCAGCTGAGGAAAGTGAATGCAGGCCAAGTGATATCAAGGAATGTAAGGTGGGAGAGGGACTTTAATTTGTTCTCTGGTCCATTGAGGCTTCTCAGAAGCACCTGGAAATGGGACAAATAAGTCTTGCCTCATCTATCACACTGTGTCACCAGGTGGGTTCACCAAATATGACTGGAACAAGACAAAGGACATAGTTTGTTCACCTAGGAAGGCATTCATATGTCAACTCCAGAATGGAAGACCTGCCTGTCTTGTAAAATTATGAGCCATGCCTAGGATCTGGCTCTCCAGATCATGTCCTCCAATATTAGGCCTCGTGAAAATGCAGAAAGTGTGTCCTTTCTCTCTGGGTTCTTCAGTGTCTCTGGGAAGATTTACTGCACAGCACTCTCTGTGGTCACCACTCCAGGGAGAAGGCAGCCCACTTGGCAGAGCTATCATTATAGAGAAAAGATCCTGTTTTATTCCTTTTCTGAAACTTCATGTCTCAGGCACACTGAGAACTGTGAGTACTGGAGTCTCAGCAGTCTTTCTAATATTTCAGGAGCTGTATTCACCCCATATTGTCAAATTCTCTAAATCTGGAAGCCTATAGCACCCTTGCCTAGAGAAGGGACTGAGATCATGAAGCCCATTTTCTCATGCTGGCTCCTTCACTCACTCACTCTCTGCTCCTAAAGAAGCCACTAAAACGATAACAATACTTGGAACTTATACAGTGATTTAAGATTTATAAAACTCTCAATTGATCTTCACAACAACTCTGGGAAGTGACTTCTAGTATTATCCCCATTTCACAGTTGATGATGTGAGATTGGAAAGAGCTCAGGAGAGAGGCTGGGCTGGGTCTATAGATCTAAAGGTCATCTTTTCAGGGATGAGAATTAAAGTCATGAGAGCTGATAAGGTCACTAAGTAAGAGTATGAGTGATAAAGAAGAGAGGCAATGAGAGGAGAAGAGAGGAGAGGAGAGGGGAGAGGAGGGGAGGGAAGAGGAGAGGAGAGGAGAGGAGAGGAGAAGAGAAGAGAAGAGAAGAGAAGAGAAGAGAAGAGAAGAGAAGAGAAAGAAGAGAAGGCCTAGCCTAGACCATTGTAGTATACCAAGGAGTATGACATGAAAGATGACCCAGACACTGAAGAGAAGTGGAAGATGCAAGGCAAATAGGAAGAGAAAAAAGAGAGAGGGATGTCAGAACAATACTAATAGCCAAGAGGAGAGGATAAGCATTGGTGCTAAATGCTGCAGAGAAACTGAGAAGGATAAGCACTGAGAAAAAACCATTAGATTAGGCAAGTAAGAGTCTACTGGTATCAAGCATGGTGGCACATGCTCTATGTACCACCTACTCTAAATCCCTAATGCTGGAGAAGGCTGAGCCTTGTGGGTTGCTTAAGCTCAGGAGTTCTGAGCTACAATGGGCTAAAGTCAATCAGGTGTCTTCACTTAGTAGTATACCAGTGAGATTGCATTTGAAAGCAGGGACCATCAAGCTACCTAAGGAGAGGTGAACTGACAGAGTTATTGAAGTGGATCAGGTCAAACATCCATGATGATGAGCCATAGGATTGGGTCAGTTAATGATGGTTCAACTTCCAGCCTGGTCAATTTAGGAAGAGGAAAGATAAAGAAAGAAAGAAAGAAAGAAAGAAAGAAAGAAAGAAAGAAAGAAAGAAAGAAAGGGAGGGAGGAGAGAGAGGAAGGAAGGAAGGAAGGAAGGAAGGAAGGAAGGAAGGAAGGAAGAAAAAGGAAGAGAGTTCATTGGTAATTTTGAAGAGTACAATTTCAGTTAAAGTTTAAAAGGATTAACAAAGGATTAGGATGTGAGAGGAGTAAAAGTGGCCTCAGCAAATGTTTAAAACTAAGAAAAAACCTTTTTCTTTCCTAGAGTTAGAATTTGAAAGGATGAAAAATATAAGAAAATAATGTATGGGACTCAAGGCATCTAAAAAGTTTTTGTAAAAGATGGGTGAGATATGGATGTGTTTGTGAAGAGGAAGAAAAGGAACCAACAGACAGAATGAAAGTTGATATTGGAGGGGATCTGCTGGAGAAGCAGTGGCAGGGGGCGGGTTGGGGGAGGAGATTAAGGCGTGCATATAAGATTTGGCCTTTGTCTTGGAAACGGAAAGACCACATCTTAATCAGTGCCTAGAGTAAAGGAGGAGATATGGGACAGAGATAGTAATGCCAGTGGGCTCTGAGATAATAAATATGGGAAGAAAAGGGAAAATGACCTATATTTTCTATTAGACTATGAGGCAAAGTTCACAGTAGAAAGAATAGCAAGTGTAGTAGGATTGAGAAAAGACGAAATAGATTTTGTGGGAAATGAGACAAAGACTAAATTAAAAGGGGTCAATAAAAGTACTATTGTACCTGAATGAGTGTGTTGTTGAAATGAGATTAAATTTATAGTGACCATAGTTCATTTACATGATTTCTTCCATCATCTTTCAGGGACAAATGAGTAAGAGTTAGAGGAAGTCAATGGTGGGAGTAATTCAGGTTTGGGGAAGGATGAGCAGTGATAGGATAAAGGAGTCCAAGCTGATGCTCTCCCTCCATCTTCCCTCTGTTCCTCACTGCTCATATTTAACAACTGCATATTTCCCTTATAATTTATTTGACATTCACTTTTCTGAATAAGCTTATACATGCCATTTTCCCTCAAAACGATCTAAGCTTCTTGAGAGCAAAAGCTATTTCGTTGTTGTCTTTGTCTCCCCATCCCTAGCACCACACCTGGAACATAGGAATCTCTTAATAAATGCTTATTTCTTTATCAGAGGACTAGATGATCTTGTAGAATTGAACTCATCAGTTATCAGAACAAGATTAGGAAGTGATGAAAGTGAAGTCAGAGTGGGAGGTGTGGTCTGAAAAAGTATTCAGGGATGGCAAAGAATACGATCAATAGAGAGTAAGCCACAGGGAGAAAAGAAAAGAGGAATGGTGAGGAAGGAATGTTCTGTTCCTCCTCCTGGACCAGTGATTTGAAAGGTGTGAGAAATTATAGTGCCAGTTCTGGAGAGTGTGATTAGAATGCAGTATTTGCTGAATAAACACAGAAGGAGAGTGAAAAGTGTCCAGAACGAAGGGATGCTTGTTAATTATGGAATAGGAATTGCAGAGAGAACAAAGTGGAGGTCTTCATAAAATCTATTGCAATCCATAGAATATGTACATACTAGCCATGGATGAGCCTTCCCAGGTTTACTGTACTCCTGTCCTGAGTCTCCATATGGGGCTGTAATACAGATGGAGTCACTCTTTAACAAAGTTGTTTTTAGCACTAAGATATGCCAGCCTTAAACAATAAAGCCAGCCTTTAATCTTCTAATAATCAGTCAACAAGCGTTTAGGGAGTGTCTACAATGTGCCAGCCCTCTGCTAAGTATTGGAGATACAAAGAAAAACAAAAATGGATTCTGCTTCCAAGGAGGTCACAATCTACCGAGTATCTGCAGATAAGATATACAAACAATATACAGGCAGAATAAATTGGGGGAAGTCTCAAAGGGAAAGCACAAAGATTAAGGGAACCTAGGAGAGGCTTCTTGCAGATGGTGAGACTTTAACTGACATTTGAAGGAATCCAGGAAAGCCAGGAGGTGCAGCTAAGAAAAGGGGGCATTCCAGGCATGGGAGACAGCCACTGAAAGTACCTGGAGTGGAGTATCTTGTTCAAGGAATAGAGTGGAAGCCAAGATCACTGGATTGCAGAGTATATAGAGAGAGGTAAGGATAAGAAAACAGGACCGGTAGGAATAGGGAGGGTTATGAAGGACTTTGAATGCCAAATAGAGGATTTTATATGTGATCTTGGTAGTAAGAGGGAGCCACTGGAGTTTATTGACTGAGAAAAGGGTATTACCATCAGACCTGTATTTTAGAAAGATTAATTCAACAACTGAGTGGAAGATTGATTGGAGTCAGGGAGACTATTTCCATAAACCAAGTGTGAGGTGGTGAGGGCCTGCAGCATGGTGGTTACAGTGGAAGAAGAGAAAAGGGGATATATATGATAGATGTTATAAAGGTAGAAATGAGAGGAGTTGACTACTGTCCGGGAAAGAGTGAGGAGCTAAAGACGGCACTTAAGTTTTGAGTCAGGGGACTGAAGGATATCCTTCACATTCATCTTCCACTGGCCTTTATTTCCCTAAAATGATTTTTAAAACAATTCTGTAGGAAATCTTGAGTATAAAATGATATCTTGTAACAAGTCCTCACAGCTCTAGCACACCTAGATCTTACCTTAACATGCAGGAAGAGCTCATGTTCTTTCTTCCTCAAAGTTTGACCATTTCCACAAGAAAGGGAAAAGGGTTCAATTTGCTAATGTCTTGGCCCCCCTTTCATTGACATCCTTTCAGTACTAGTGGAGAGGGTACTGGCTTTCTGAGATCCCAAAAAGCTTCACGAAAAGTGGAATGTACTGACTGGAACAGTAGCACAGCCTTCAGGGGTGAGGGTCCTACTTGCTCCCAAGTTAGGAAAGAAAGGCAGCCTAACTCTAGATGATGGGAAAGCCCTGTGTAACCCAACAGAATTCAGAATGACTCAACATGCTGTGGTCACAGAGGCAGTTGGAGATGCTGCCAAACCGAGTCCTTGACAGCTGGATGGCAGAACTTTGGTGCAACCTGACCCCAGGACCCCATTGGCTCTTCACCTACTTAACATATCTCCACCCAGGTAATGTGTAGAAGAAACCAGTCTGATTTTGGAAATATAATTATTTTTACAATTTTTATTTTAAAAATTATTTTATTTAGTTAAATATTTCCCAATTATATATTAAATTAATATTATGTAATATATTAAAATAAAATTTTGACATTCATCTTAAAAACTTTTGAGTTCCAAACTCTCTTCCTCCCTCCAACCCTCCCTCCCCTTCAGAAGGCCAGGGCTGTGGTTATATATGTGAAATAATGCAAAACATATTAACCATGTTGCAAAACGAAATGCAAAATAAAACTAGGAAATTAAAGAAAGTTTAAAACAAAAGGATGCTTCAATCTGCATTCAGGAGTTTCTCAGTTCTCTCTTTGGAGATGGAAAATATTTGTGTTGCTGAGAACAGCTAAGTCATTCGTAGTTGGTCACTGTGTGTTATTATAGTTACTACATGTGATGTTTTCCTGGCTCTGTAAGTCTCCCAGGTTTTTCTGAAATATCCTGCTTGTCATTTCTTATACTGTCTTAATCATGTACCATAACTTGTTCAGCCCTTCCCCAGCTGATATCCTGCTTGTCATTTCTTATACTGTCTTAATCACGTACCATAACTTGTTCAGCCCTTCCCCAGCTGATATCCATCATCCTCAATTTTGAATTTCCTTTACCACAGAAAGGACTGCTATCAATATTTTTCTACAGATAAGTCCGTTTCTCTTTTCTTTAATCTCTTTGGAATGCAGACCTAGTAGTGGTAGTGCTGGGTCAAAGAGTTTGCACAGTTTTATAGCTTTTTGGACATAGTTCCAAATTGCTCTCCAGAGTGGTTGGGGCAGTTCATAACTCCACGAAAAATGCATTAGAGTCCCAATTTTTCCACATCTCCTCCAGCATCTGTCATTTTCTTTTTCTTTCATATTAGTCAACTTGATTGGTATGAGGTGGTAACCTGAGAGTGGCTTTAATTTGCATTTCTTTAATCAGTAGTGCTTTAGAGCATTTTTATGTGACTATTGATAACTTTGATTTCTTTTGAAAACTACATCTTCAGATCTTTTGGCCACTTATCAAATGGGGAATGGCTCTTATTTTTTATAAATTTGGCTCAGTTTCCTATATATTTGAGAAATTAGACCTCTATCAGAAAAACTTGTTGCAATTTTTTCTCAGTTGAAAATATACTTCTAAACAATAAAAAAAGATACTCTGTGACACAGTAGACATCTGGCTTTAGTAATTTGAGCTGTTTCAAGGTGGAATGAGCAGTCTCAGAAGCTCTCATTGAAGATCTGCATGATGAGTTTGACTGGTCATCTCTCAAAGATGCTGAGGAGGCTGTTCTCATTCATTGCAGCCACCTCCCAAGGACCATGCCAATCATGGGATCAGAAGATACTTAAGGACCTTGGGGCAATAATGCCCAGAACTTGTGGATTTCACTAGGCAGTGACCTAGTTGGAATGTCATAGATAAGTTTTCTGGTCGTGATAATTCAGGGAGTTAGAATTAGACCCATAAGATGGAGCATCAAGTACCAGAGAGCTGCAGATCATTTAATCTGACCGTGTTCTGTCTTTCTCCTTCCCCCAGTCCTACTCTTCAGGTGAAGAAACTAAGGCCTAGGGAGGGCTGGCTTTGGGGCTAGTTTTCTCACAGCATTTGCTAGAGGTATAGATGATCTCTGTGTGGATTCTCCACTCCAAAGTTGATTCAGGTATTGATTGACATCCAAAGGTGGCCATCCAGGAAGTCTCTGGGCTTCTCTCATTGTCATCATGGTCACCTGGTGCCTGCTCACAAGACTGTACTATTGAGGTGCCAGGCTTCAGTATATCAGCCTCATCACAGAGAATGTCTGACAATGATGGACTAAGGGTGAGGTTTGGCTGCCCATGCTTTATCTTGGCCATAAGAATAGATCAGACTAAGGAAGCACCCCCTTCCAGGGAAAGAGGGGCCAAGTTAGCCAGGAAACTTCCCTGTAAGCGCCCACATGGGGGAGCCCAGACTCCTCCTCTTCTGGAGGAGATGGGATGAGGGGCAGCAGGGATATTCTCAGGGGCAGAAGCATCTTGGTCAGGACAAGTGTTGGCTCTTGTAGACCCCAGGGAAAGACAAGATGTTAGCAGCACTAGGAAAACTCCTGGTGCCAGAGATGACGTAATTGAAGGCCATTTTCCCCATCTGCAGTGAAGATCAGAGATGCCCTAGACCCTGGAGTAGGGCTGGGTCAAGGGACAGCTCTGTGGACATCTGAGGACAACCCTGCCACAAGAATCTATGCCCCCCTTTCAGAGCCAACCTCAGTCATTCACACATTCCATGGGCCCCAGGATTCTGCTGTCAGGGAGACCTAGACATGAAGAAAGGAAACTTCCGGGGATAACATTTTCTCTCTTCCCTAAAGACTACTCTTCTTTGAATTTTGCTCCCAGTCCTAGGGGAGTTTTTGAGAGCTTTCTGCCAGACTGCCCTCCCTGGGCCTGAGGGTTTGGAAACATGCACTCATAGAAAATGGATCATTCCTGAATGACAGCCCTCTATGCAGCATAGCAGTGATGAAAAGTTGGCTCAAGTAAACTGTGCTGCTAAGACAAGTGTGGATCCCATGATGTCCCAGGGATGGGGGAGGAAAAAGTAAGGGGCTCTTGATTTGAGAGAGAGAAACAAGACAGGCTTTTGACACTTACTAGCTGTGGGACCCTGGCTAAGTCGCTTAACCCACATGATTTGCTGCTGACACTTGTGAGCTGAAACAGACACCCCGGTACAAGAGAGAATCAAAGAAAGACAGGGAAAGAATTCCAAGCTGTCATGTAGCAAGGACCGTAGCAGATTCCTTCAATTCTGGAGCCTGCCTGGCCTTTTCCTCTATACGTCAGTGGCCATTTTCCAGAGCAAACTGAGCCTCTATGAGGTTAACCATCAGTGTTCACAAGCAAATGAGTCAAGAGAGAGACATGAAGACTATGGTGACTTAGTAGAATCTGAGAACAGAAGACTTTCCTGCCAGCATTAAAGCTTGCCAGTGGGGGAAGGTGGGGGGGGGGGGTGGGCAGGGACCTTGAAGACTATCTAGGCCAGCTCCTCATCTTAGAGAGGGCAAAGCCAGGTTCAAGAGAGGAGGAGCTGCCAGACTAAGGTCACCCAGGCAGGAGATAGCATCCCTTCCTCATCCCTGGGTGACAGGAGAACTGGGCAGAAACTTCCTGGGGTCTGGCTGCCTCCTCCCCCTTGTGTCTTGGCCTACCCACTCAAGGCCTCCAAGAATCCTCAAAGGCTTCGGCAACTCATTCACATGGACCTTGGGGAATGAGCAGTCCAAGGCTTCCCAGGGATTCCGAGCTGGCCTCATCATTATTTACTTTTAAATCATTTTCCCCAGAAAAACCTTCGTCCCTCAGACATCTACAAGGATCTGTGAAATCATTGGTCTTTGAGCTTGAGAGAGAAGTCAGTTTTCATCTTCTGCTGTAAAAGATGATTTCATACATCCTGGTTGAGGGCCCACTATGCCATCAGAACTCTCCTTGGATCCTGAGAGGAAACAGGAAGAGAGCTCCCCTACCTGCCATGGAGAGGAAAGGTCATCGATACGGGCTCTGATTGTCTGAATTTCCTTATCTGTAAAATGATATGGTCAGATTGCACCAGCTCCATGACCCTTTCTGGTTTCTGAAGCTGTGACTCAGTAAGCAGCATGGTACAATGGGTATAATACTGAACCTGCAGACAGGAGTTCAAATACAGCCTTAGACTTTTTGCTACCTGGATGGCCCTCGGCAAATCATTTCACATCTCCCTGCCTCAGTTTCCTGGCACATCACAGGCACTGTATAAAGCCAGCCCTCAGTCATAGGATTGGGGAGTGAGAGGAAAACTCACTGTCCCGTTTTTGGTTTTGTTTTTGATGGATTAAGAAAATGCTTTAAAACAAGGATTTTGCAAGGGCACCGACCACAAAGGCTACAGGCGTTAGAGATCACCAGTGGATCAAGTGAGGCTTATCCCTGAATGGCCTCAGGACCTGAGAACAGAGAGCAGAGCCTGGCTGGGGAGGGCGTAAACATTATTCATCAGGCAACAGGCTCTGGGATTAACACAGAAGGGAGCAGGAGTTGGGAGGCCCACATGTGGGAGTGCTTGGCAGAGGAGCACAGGGCAGGCTGAGTATGAGCTGACACCATGAGTCCTCAGGAGGGAGCCATGAGCTGGCTGTGTGTGTGTGCACATGCACGCATGTGCATGCATGTGTGTACATGTGCATGTATGTACATGTGCGCTTGTGCATGCACATGTGGATGTGCGTGTATGTCTGCACATCTGTGTGTGCATGTGTGTGTCAGGGCAGAGTAGAGTCATGGCATCAGCAACATCATGTGCTTGCCATCTCTGATTCAGTGGAGGGCCTCACGCCCTGACCAGGGCCCCTGCTTTGGCACAGGTTTTTCCTTGATGCCTCCTACACTTTCATTTTACCTGAAAATCTGAAGAGTTTTCTAAGAAACAGCACTTCTCACACAGGGGTAGATGCCACCCAGCTGATGGTGGCAGTGCTATCCAGGAAGCAGGTACTATTGCCATCCCTGTCAGGGATGTCTATCTGGGCTAAAGGCTCCTTTAAGAGAATGAATGCCTATTGCAATTAGCAACAGACTCCCAAACTATATCCTCAAAGGAGGTACATTCTCACCCTCCCAACAACCTGAAGCCTGGGCTCCCTGCCTATAAGGCAGGGATACAGACAGAGAGATGAAACATCAGGAGCTGGGTTCTTATAGTGTATTTAACAGAGCAAAAACCTGGAGTGCTTGGCACAGAAAGGCTCCTGAAGGACTCCAGTGGGCCTGGGCCAAAGGGTCTGAAGTGTCTGCTTTCCTCCCTAAGAGATCAGGGAGACTTTCTATTCTAAGTGAGAGGTATAGGGTGGGGCTCTTTTCTCTCCATCGTATTGTTTGACTGATGCTACTCTTTTGCCCACTAAGGAAAGGGTCCTGGACCCTGCTGGGGCACCATGTGGGTAGGGGTAAGTATTCTGGCCTGGGGGTGGGGGTGGGGCCCAGGCCTGAGCTTTGTGATTTTTGTAAGTCATCCTCTCTGGGCTGGATGCCCCCAGCTGTAAAGCAGGTGCATTGGACCACATACATTCTCTGTTCTGGGTCTAGGATGTTCTCTGGGTCCTAGGCCATGGGAACCTCAGCTTGGAGAGCCCATAGGCTAAGCACCACAAGCACAAGACTTTGTTGAATAGGTGTGAGCCGACTAGAAACGGTCAGATGTTTGTGTATGTGAGTCAAGCAAATGCTCCAACACAGACACAAAAATATGCATTTCTCCAAAATGTTTCCCAGGCCATTTTTTCCTTGGAATAACTGAACTTAATTGTAATTAACCATAGTTGGCTTTAATGGATTTAGCCAATTTGGGCCCTTTATTAATGATAAAACAAATCATGGTTCCCCACCCCACCTCTGCCCCTACAAAGTTTTAGAAGAAGTTGGGGGCCTGCATGCTTGCAGAATTCTGAGAATAGTGCCCCCAGCTGAGACGTTCCAGGGTTGGGCTCGAGGGATCCCTTTGCAGTGAGAAGAAGATGGAGCTCAGAGAGTTTCTAGCAGATCAATGCCAGGATCCTTGTTTCTGACCCTTCGGAGCTGTATTACTTGGACAGGGGTGACCCCAGGCTACTGAGATTCCTATTGGCTTTGGGGACAGATATTGCAAGTTTTTAGATCTTGTTATCTGCTCTGCAGATGAGGAAACCGATGCTCAAAAGCCTCGGTCATTCATCCAGGGGTCACAGCTGGAAAGCGTTGTATGGAACTTCATATTGGAGGCTGTTTTGTCCCACATCCAAAGCCCTGGCTTGATACATTAGAAGTTTTGTTCATTTACATATTGACAAGAAAGAAATGCAGACTCACCTATGGTTTCCGCTTTTTAGTTAAATTGAGGATTAGAGCAGACCTGGGACTATTAGGTGCAGTTAGAGAAGGGTGACAAGCAGTGGCTATGCAGTCACTGTTCTCAGTCTCATATAGACCTGATACCCTCAGTCTCTTCCCTTTTCTTCTTTTTTAATAAACCCAAGGTAATATCAGTGCTCTGAAATATTCTTCTAAGTCTAAATATCAAAGAAGGAAAGAAGAGGGGAAAGGAAAGAGGGAGAGAGGGAGGGAGGAAGGAAGGAAGCAAAGAAAGAAGGAAGAATGTAGGGAGAGAGGGGAAGGAAGGAAGGGTAGGAGAGAGGGAGGGGGAAAGGAAAACATCTTTTAAAAAGTGTGGGTTTTGGTTAGGAGACTGTCTGCTCCAGCCTTCCTCAGGATGTTCTTGGCAAATGGGGGTCAGAGCAGGTGGTATCAAGGTAGGAAGGTTGGTGGTGAAGTCCAGAAAGTGGCCGAGCATCTGCTGTCTTGGCGATGTTTATGGGGGCTTATCTGTAGGGTGACAAGTTGTGCAATCACACATGCTCCCAAAGACCACCTGCCCCCTCTATAGCAGAGGAGGCAGTATCCATTCTGGTGGACTCACTATGCCTTCAAATGAGGATAAAAGTGAAGACTCTAGATAAGATGCATGTGGTTAGAGCTAGGGCATCAGGGCTTCGTTCATCTGCCCTATTAGAGACAACCCTTCTGGTCCTGGACCTAATTATTCAGCCTGAAGTGGGGGTGGGGCTTGGAGATTCAGCACTCTCTCCTTCCCTCCTTTTCCTCTTTCTGCTTTCTCCTGCCTTTTGGTCCTCTCTCTCAATTCCTGTTTTTGCTTCCTTCATTAATATCTCCATAGGGACCTAAGAACTAGAGAAATAAAACACTCCTCTCATTGGTAGCTTGATAAAATGACGGGGACATCTGAGACCCACCTGATCTGCCTCCCCCCCGCACCCCCCGGAACCCATGGCTCCCCATACTCTAGACCCATGCTTAGGCTTCAGGAAAAAGTCAAGTCAAGCATCAATTAAGTGCCTCCTGTCTGCTGGCCTTTCTGCTGAGTGTTAGGTATGGATAGAGGCAGAATTGTGGTCCTTGCCTTCCAAGAGCTCACTGTCTTCATGGAGGAGACACCCTGCAAACATATGTGAACACAAGAGAAATGCCACATTAAGTTAGAGGTCAGCTCTGCAGAAGGGGAAGTAAAGGAGGAGCCCAAGAGAAGGTTGGCTAGAATTTCAGCTAAACCAGACCTTGCAAAGGTTGAACCTAAACGTAAAAAGACAACTGGAAAAAATAAATCTGAGGACAAAAGGAAAAAAGGAGCTAAAAGAAAACAAGAAGAAGCTACTAACCAAGACAAGAAGAAAGACGGCCTGCCTGTAGAAAATGGAGAAACTGAAAATGAAGAGGTTCCCATCTCTGATTCAGAAGGAGAGAAAGAAACCAAATCTGAAGAACACCAAGTGTTTTAACAATTGTCCCTGGGACCTCCCTTCTTGTACAATTCAGAGGAACATTTTATCAACGATTTTATAAATGCCAGCTTTTTTAGAAGCTCTAGAAACACATTTTTAAGAGGAGGCAATCCTACTTTTACAACATTTACATAAATGAAAGCCAATCTAAACTGGCTTTATTTAGATTCCTGTTTAAAGAGGTGAAATCATGTGCTGGCTGTCAGTTGGGCTTGTTGTTTGTTTATTTTAATACAACCAGAGATTAGCAGAGTGCTGACTAGCATGGTTTTGTGTGTCTTGTGCATAGACTTAACATTCCATAGGCAGTTTTGACATATTAAATGAAGCCTAGATAGCAATTTGGAGTTGTGACCATGAATTTCAAAGCTTTTATTTTAATCTGTATCCATCTTGTCCTTCAGCACAATTGTTTTCTAAATAAAACTGCTCCCTGGTTTTGGATCTCCCTTTCAAAACTGTGTGCTCTCTGTGACAATGTCATCTCTGGTAGTGGTGGTACATTTTTTTTTTCCAGTAACTTCATCAATGTGCTTTAAAAGACTGGAAAATCTGTATAACGAGTATAGTTGTATCAAACACAGAATTAGTGAAACTTTGCTTTCTTAAAAACCAAACACCTTATCCATATTTAGGATACTGGTATTTGATAACCTCTTTTTAGGGAGAATTGCCTCCAAACTTAAAATAAGAAAGTTACAGGAATAACAGTTCGGAAATGGATTACAACTAAATAATTTTTAGACTTTTCTAGCATTTTTAAATGTACAATTTATTCATAGTGTCTGTCTAGTGATTACTAAATGAACTAATAAAATCTTGATTATAAAAGAAAAGAAACGATGGGGTGTGGGAGTGCTAAGCAAGAACCGGGGACATTGGGCCTGTTGGGTTAAATGAGATCTGAATGTTAATCCAGAATTGCTGCTGTGCTGTCTGTCCCTAGGCCCTTAGCCCATGTAATCAGCAAAGCTGGCATCTTTGGATTGCTGATTGGTTCACGGTGTCAGGGTCCTAGAGGCTATTGCAACTGAGTCAGACTTGAACTTGGTGCTCACAGTTGAGTAGAAATGGGACTCTCCAAGTGAGTATTATTAATAGACACTCTCTAAGTACCTGGGCAGGGAATCCTAGTGTATACCACAGGGAGTCTGCCTTTTCTTTGATCAGGGCTAGGGGGAGGAAACTCCCCCTCTCCTCCCTCCCTGGACCTCAGTGCATGTTTTGAAAGCATAAAAGTCTCTTGCTGAAGAGGATCGTTTACAGAGTTGCCATTCCACTCTGGCCTGGGCCAGGGACTCCCTCTCGGTGGTCACTAAGCAGAAGCGGGAAGGTAAGAAGCAATGGGTCACATTCTTCCAAATTGTCCTTGTTCCCCAGGGCTGCTGAGAACACTGTGTCTCTGCTGCTTTGGCTGGCTGGGCAAGCTGCCCACAGCTTTGCAGATTGATGGTCTGGTA
Organism: Potorous gilbertii; assembly: GCA_028658325.1. Classification (NCBI taxonomy): domain Eukaryota; kingdom Metazoa; phylum Chordata; class Mammalia; order Diprotodontia; family Potoroidae; genus Potorous; species Potorous gilbertii. The sequence continues at coordinate 1,773,266 of CM053772.1, forward strand.
GGGTGTAGGCTGCTTTTCTGCTGTCTGGCCCCTTCGAGTGCCTGAAATCCTCTGATGCTGGCTTTATGAGGTGGTCTTATGGCCTGTCATCTTAGTGTCTGAGGTACCTGTCCTCTCCCCCTTCCCCCCTTCCTCCTGCTTCTGTCTTCTTCCTCAGTTGGGGCTTGCTGGGCATTTGGGCCAGCAAGCTCAGAGGGCTTACACCATGCCAGAACACAGTCCAGCAATGGAGAGGAGTGGGGTCTATGCCGCTCTTTTCCTTCATTGACCTAAGACGGTCTCAGAAATCATCTTCCTGAGCTTGGGACTTACCTAAGATCAGAGAGCTAGTAAACCTCAGGGCAAGGACCAGCTCTCAAGTCCCACCACACTATCCTTTCTCTCACTTTGTGTAGGGTGCACCATGGATTTATCCTTGAGGTTGCCTTCCTAGCACTAAGTGAGGTGTAACTTTAGTCTCTAGGGGAGCTAGAGCCCTTTGCTGTTTCTAGCTCTGGACATCTTCCAAAATGGTGCCCAACCATTGTGTTCTAATCAGCTGGTTTACTTCCCAGATTAAACTGGCAACCAGAATGAGAAGTACAAAGCAAAGCTCCTTCCCCTCCAGGTACATCTCTGGGCAGCCTCTGCTGGGTGGGAAGTGGTGTGAGTCTCCCTCTATATGCCTGACACAATTGGATTTAAAGATTTAAGCTTGAAGATTAAGCGACTCCTGGTGTGCGGACCTGGGGCATTGGATCATTACATAGATCCTGGTAGTGTATCCCAGGACCATGGGAACCATTTGAATGCTTTGACATTGAGAGGTGGACATCGTTGTCTTTCCCTGTGTCAGTACTGAAGTGAACCTCTGGTGTGTGACTGTGCCCTACACCAGTACAGATCTCCACCCGTACAAGCTTTCTCGCCCTGTGTGAGACTCCCTCACCCCCCTCCCCATTCCCTCTTCCCCTGCTACTGAGTATCTGTCCAGCCATCTGGAGGGCCTCTGTTGGTTCTTCTATGATCACCCTGCTGTACCCAGGTAGCCTGTGGCCTGTCCATCTGTTACCTTTCCCACATACTACATGCTCAATCCATTTTTCTGAAAAATATTTTAATCCCAGTTCCGATACTTTCAACAATCCAGCATATTCCTGGATTGTCTTTCTCAGTTGCCTGGCCAGTGAGTTTCGGGGAAGGCAAATTTATCTAAATGTTAACCAAATCCTAGTTAATTAGGACTGTAAATCTGCTGCTGAAAAGAAAAGAAACAATTAATGCATTCCACCCCCAAACTCAAATGCCATTTGGATAATTGCTTTTCTGAATTATGTACTCTACTATTCACCCAAAAATCTTAGTGTGGGAAAAGACTTAGGAGGTCATTTGAGTCAACTCATGCACAAACAGCAATGCCCTCTCAGCATCCCCAGCAAGTACCTAAACTTTTCAATTTACTTTTTTAAAAATAACATGCATTTATATTCTCTGCCAGTTTCCCTCTCCCATTTAAAGAAAATAAGAAAAAAGAAAAAAAAGGAAAACGAAGTTCTTGAAAAAGCTATGCACAGTCAAGCAAAACACATTTCCATGTTAGCGGGGTCTAAAGATGCGCCTTTGTATCTGGAGTCCATCACCTTTCAGTCTGGAAACTGACAATGGGGATCAGAACGATTGAGAGATAAGAACGAGGAAGTTGATTGTTTTACAATATTGTTGTTACTGACTGTCCCTCTTGCTTTGCTCAGTTCATTCTGGGTTAGTTTATATCAAGTCTTTCCAGGTTTCTCTGAAATCATACATTTCCTCAATTCTAACCCAATGATAGCATCTATCACATTCACATGTCATTTCCCGATTAACGGACATCATCTTCATTCCCATTTCTTTGCCACTACAAAGAGCTGCTATGTTTTTGTGCATATGGGCCCTTTGCCTCCTTCTTTCATCTCTTCGGCATACAGATCTATCTAGTGATAGTACAGTTGGGTCAAAGGGTAGGCACAGTTTTGTGACTCAGGATAGAATTCCAAATTGATTTCGAGAATTGCTGGACCAATCCCCAGGTCCACTAGCCCTGCATTAGTTTTCCCTCAGCCCCTCCAACAGCTGTCATGTTCCTTTTTATTTTTTCTTCTGGCATCTTACAATCTGACAAGTATGAGGTAGAGAGTCAGAGGAATTTAATTTTCATTTGTCTAATTCTTCATCATTTGGGGATTTATTTTCATATTGCTGTTGATGATGGCTATTCAGTCTTCACTTGAAGACCTCAAACTGAAGGAAACTCAACCCTGAGCTCGCCCATCCCCCTTTGGAACAGTTCTCATTGTCAGGAAGCTGTGTCCTTTCCCACCTCACACCCCCAGATCAAGTCTCAATTTCCCTCTCTGTGGCTCCCCCTCATTGTCACTGGGTCTGTAAAAAAGCCAAATTCAATCCCTCTTTTTCATTGAGATACTTGAAGACAGCTTGCTCTCAGTTTCCCCGTATATCATCTCCTCTCTCTGCTAAATGTGCACATCTTCATGGTACAATTGGGGGTCTAGACTGAACCTTCACTGAATAGATACTACCCCAGGGCTCTTCCAAATTCACAAAAAAATATTGAACATTCTCAAAATGGACCAGCTTTCTGTGCACGGCTGTGCTTCTGGGGGGAGGGGGAGATTGTTTTCCATGCTCTCTACAGATAGGCATGTGTTCAGCCCAGCTAGGGTTCTGTAGTTCTAGGGTATAGTGAATGGAGCATGGCCAGCACTTCCCCCTGCCTCAGAGAAGAACAATTAACCACTCCACTAATGATAGTCATGTGCTCACTGTCATCCAGGATAATCATTTGTTTGTTGAACCTACATCTCTGTCTTCATTACCACCAGATGGACCTTTGCACAAATAGGGAGGGAGGTCCCTAGTCCTTGGCCATCACATGGGGATGTTATACCAACGTACTTTGTGACTCTTTGTCAACATCTTTCCCCATGATCAAGCCACCTAGTGACCATCTTTTCTGAAAAGGTGAATGTGACTATATCCATGAAATAGCTCATGGAACCTCTCCCTGTTTCCTTTCTTACACAAGGACATTGGTGTGGTTACCTGCATGCATGTGAGTGTGTGTGTGCATGTGTGTGTTTGTGTGTGTGTACTTGATCTCTCACACTGCCACCACTGTTTAACAATACACAAATTCTGAAAAAGCAGGCATCTTGACTGGGTTTTCTCAGGGCTCTTCTGTTGGGTCTGTGTGCACACACAGACAAAAACACACAGTCACACATACCTGATGAACATAATCAGATCTCAAGGGATATCCATTAACAAACAGCAGATCCTGGCTTGGCTTTCCTTCTTCAACCGTGTCTGTGGATGACTCTGGAGAGTGGGTAGGGGGAGGATTAGGCACCTTCCACATCTCCCTGGCCTCAGACTAGCAGAGAGAAACTTCAGACTGGTCTTGAGGATAAGATGGAGGTTAAACTCCAGATTGTCCCAGGTCCTTCTCCTTGTGGGAACTAACTTTTTATATCCCTCCTTTTGAATGGGGCTGGATGGATACCAGTACTGAGACTTCAATGCTCAATACCTACAACATTGTCCTAGGTCAGGGAAGGGAAGAGGCGCTTTCTCACAAGCTTTGATGGCACTGAATACAGGGCAAGGGGAGCTTGGCTACAGATTGGCCTAAACCATAGGTTCACAGATTTAGAGAAGGAAGGGTCCCTTGAGGTCATCTAGATAAATGGACTCATTTCATAGAAAAGAAATCAGTTCCAGGGTATTTAAGTCGCTTATTTGGGGTCATATGCAGTAGTGAGTAGAAGAATCAGAATTTGAACCCTGTCCACAAGGAGGCTTTTCAATGATAAGACTCCAGGCATCCAGGGGAAGATAGTGATCTAGTCAGGGGGAACTCACTGTTTATGTGATCCTTTCCTCTGACCCTCAGTATCTTCTTTTGTAAAATGAAGGTCTTCCAAGCATCCTACTCCCAGGGTGGCTGTGAGGATCACATGAGGGCAAAGGTCATTGCTACCAGCTGGCGTGTGCAATGAGATTCAGGGAACAAGGCTAGCCAGGCTGGGTTTGAGTTCTCCCTCCCCTTCCTCTTTTTCTTCTCCTTCCTAATTCCTTTGGTTGTTCCCATCCTATTTCTCTTCTCCTCTTTCCCCTGAAGCAGGACCACCAGCTCAGGAGCCTCCAGAGGTGATTTAATGTGGGTACAAGCCAGTAAAATGGTTGCCCAGTGGTAAACTCCCTTCATGGATGCCACGTTGTCTCCTGAACTGGCTCCTGAGGGTTGGTTTCCCTCCTCCCAGGCCTTGGGTCAGGACTCCTACCCTCAAATCCCCCAAACTTTGAGGTCTCTCCAACTTCCTCATGACATATCAAAAGGTTAAGAGGAAATTAAGAAATGACATTTCCAGGAAGGTTGCCACCCTAAGGATAGGAAGGAAACCATTGCCCATGGCAGGTTGCATGGAATTAGGTCTCTGTGATCACCCATGGAATTTTAAATTTGAAGGACCTCATTGGCCTCCAGGCCCACCATCCACAAAAGGAGGGCTTATCATGTCTGACAAGTGCTGGTCCAGCCTTGGAGACCTCCAGTGAGGGGTGCCCTCTTCCCCAAGTGGTCCCTCCATGTTGGAGCTGCTGTGACCTTGAGGAAGGCTTTCCTGGCATCCAGTCACTCTGCAATGCCCCCTCCCCCATTGTTCCTAGGTTTTCCCTCTGAGACCCGAATAACACTTTTTCAAGTTAGACCTTCAGTAGCTAATAGGTCCAGGTTGGCAAGTTACTTCCCGTAAGCTGAGTCATCCTTTGTGTGTGTGTGTGTGTGTGTGTGTGTGTGTGTTGAGGCCCTCTTCCCTACTCAGAAGTAAACAGGCAGCCCTTCCAGGCAGAGCCTGGCCTGGGGAATTGGCCCCTGCCTTTAGTAGCTGAAGTCATGTCAGCAGACCTCAGGAGATGAAGGCAGAGGAGTCAGTGTGCCCTTTCCTGGGGTGTGCCCTTCCTCTGGGGTGTGCCTAGATGTCTATTGATAGGACTGTTGTGAGAAACATGAGCCTGTGTTAAATATAGCAGCCTGTCTTCAGAAGCACATTGTGTGAAGGGGCATGGAACACCCCTTCCCTCTCCCCATCTCCAACAGCTGACAAACACCACCCCACAGTGGAGAGGGGAGCATTCTGGTTGGGCAACCAGGAAAGCTGGGTTCAAAGGCCACGACTGGCATTTCCTGGCTACGTGACCACAAACAGGTCCCTTACCACCACTTAGCCTCAGTTTTCTCACTTGTAAAATGGGGATAACAACACCGCAGAAGCAGAGAAGTTTAGTCAGAAGGGATAACAAGCCCACAACCAGCCATTACTCAAAGACTTCCAAGGAGGCGGACCCTCACAGCCCACAAAGTAGGTCATTCCATTCACTCATGAATAATTCATATTTTAGGATTTTTTTTCCTAATGTCAAGCCTAAATTTATCTCTTTGCATCATCCACACAGTACACCTGTTTCTGCCTCCTGGGCCAAACAGACAAAGTCTAATTCCAATTCCACATGGTAATTCCTTAAATTTTTGAAGCTCTAACCAACCCATCATCTCTCCTCCAGGCTAAACATGTTTAATTTCTTCCACCAATCAATCCTCCTCTGATACAAACTCAATATCTTTCACCGTCTGACCCCAGAATGGCCAGATCTTAGAGTAAGAAACAGCTCATCTTGCTCACTCCACTATACCCAAAAGTCTGAAGGCCTTTGAGGAGGACCCCTTGCTCACACACAGGGCAGCCCAGTCTACTTGAGACAGCTTGAGTTCTTAGGAAGTTTGATTGGGCTTTCCCTGAAATCAAGCATACCTTGCCCCTTTGTCAATTCACTGCCAGAAGCCACACCTCTCTTAATGCAGACCAGGATCACACTTCATTTGTGTCTGCTCCTTCCCAATGCAATGTCCTGAAACCACTAAAACTCCAAGGCATCTTTCATGCACACTGACCTCTACCCCACCACCTCCTTCACCTGCCCCTATTAGATCAAGTTGAATGCTTGAGCCGGCAGAGACTTTGTTTGGCTAGTGACTCTTTCTTCCAGTCGTTGATTCTCATCCCCAGCCTCACATCTGCAAATGGGAAAAGAGTACCACCATGTCTTTATGTAAATCAGTGAGAAACACTCCTTGACCCCTGGGACATTCAATTGGCCTTGACCTGTCAAGGTGACATCAATCCATTCACAAGCACTCTTTGAGTCCAACCATTCAACCAACCTCAAATTTGTCGAACCGTATAACTCTATTTCACATTTCTCCATGATTTCCATATGACTGTCATGTGATACTCTCTCAAACATTTGACCAGCATTGAGGTAAAGTATATCCAACGCAGACCACTGCCCAAGTCTAGTAATTCCATCCAAAAAAAGACGTAAGGTCAGAGGGACTGACTTGTTCATGGAGCCATGTTGGCCCATTGTCATTGACATTACCCTTTCTAGATGGTCACTTATCATTGACTTCATGATCTCCTCTAGAATTTTTGGAGTTAAAATTAGAAGCCATTCTTATTGACCTGGTGTTGACAGACTGTTCACTTCCTACTTCCTTTTAGTGTGTGTTAGGGAAACAGTGAGGACCTTTTCTCTTCACAATCATGTGGTCCCTCCCATGTTTTCCATGATTTTCAACCATCACTGACAATTATGTAATCAAATCTACCAGTTCTTTCTGAACTCAGTGTGACAATCCATTTGGGCCAGATGCCTTGAATTTAAGGGCAGCCAGACTCTCTCTCACAGTCCCCTTTCTCATCTCATATATCTCCTCCTTGTGCTCCTCACCCCCCACCTTTTCAGTTTCCATCATTTCTAGTACAAGGACCTCTATTCTTGTCAAGAACAGGATGACCTGAGACTGCTTCATTTTTCCTGTTATAGATTCCTATGCTTCCTTTAGCTCCAAGAAAAAGTTCCAACTCTTTTTATTTGGCTCTTTTCCCCTCACGTGACTTTAATGATTTTTCTTTTCCTTAGCTTTCCTTTTGGCCTTAGCTTTTTGCTAAGCTCTGCTTCTCCTAACACTATTTTTACAGGATCAGGCTCCCACACATCCCTCCCAGGGTTTTTGTGAGTGAATAAATGTCTATTCCTTTTCCCCTGTCATATAGATCATCTTTTATTTTCTCTTTCTTCCATCTACTGTGCATATCTCTAAAACACTAGGCTGTTTGGTGAGTTCCCTATGCATCCTCATCTGTCTCTCTCATTCTGTCTGTCTCTTTCCTTTCCTTCCTTTTATTCTTCCTTCTTTCCTTCCTTCCTTTCTTTCTCCCTTTCTTCTTTCTTTCTTGCCTTCCTTTCTTTTTTTCTTCTGTCCTTCCATCCCTCAGCCCCTCCTTCTTATCTTCATTGTTCCTGGTCATTTAGCATATGGAGAGGAATTCCTCAAGCCTTTTCACATACTCTCTTTTCTGGGGGAAAGGCAACATTCCAAAGAAGCCACTGGAATCAGGAAGACTTAGGTTTAGATACAGCCTATGTCCATAGCTCATTGTGCTTTAGTCTCCTACAGAGAGGTTGGGCCTGGAGCCCTCTAAAGTCCGTCCAGTTCAAACCATTCTATGATCCCACATTTGGACCATGAAGAGCACTCATAGGAAAAGTTTGAAAACATCATTCAATTAGCATTTACTAAGTGCCTACTAGGTACTGGGCACACAAAGAAAGACAACAGACTCTCTTTGTCTCTGTCTCTCTCTCTCTCTCTCTCTCTCTCTCTCTCTCTCTCTCTCTCTCTCTCCATTTCCAAGGATGTCACCATCTAATGGGGGAGAACACATGCAAACTACAAGCTCTAGACAAGATGAAAGGGAAATAATCAGCAGAGGGAAGACTCTAGATTTAAGGGGTGTAATGTTGTTGAAAAGCCTTCCTATAGAAGGCAGGATTTTATTTGTGATCCAGAGAAAGCCAGGGGAGGAACTGGTGGTAGAGATGAGCAAGGAGAGCATTCCAGGCATGAGGGATAACCAGAAAAAATGCACAGCGTTGAGAGAGAGAGAGCGGACCTTATCGGAGGTGTCTTGCATGCCACTGTATTGAAGAGAAAGGGGCAAAGGAGTAAGGTGTAAAATGCTTGACAGCTGTGAGAGGGAGGAAGCAGGTTGCTAAGGGCTTTGAGTGATGCAAATTTTATACTTGATGGGGAGCTATTTCATTGACTTAGTACGGGGTGCTTGTCAGGCCTGTCCTTAGGCAAATCCCTTTGGTGACTGAATGGAGGATGAACAGAAGTAGGGAGAGCCTAGGGGAAAGCAGGCTTCCTCACAGACCACTCAGAGAGTCCATATGTGAGGTGATTTAGCACTGTATGGTCATAGTGATAGTGTCAGAGAAAGAAGGGAGTCGATTCCAAAATCAGCCTCAAAAATACAAAGTGAAGGTGGTATGATCAGAGAGCAGTTTGTCTGAAAAAGATCTGGGAGTTTAGGTGGACTGCAAGCTCAAGACTGTGCCATGGTCCCCAAGGCAGCTAATTCAAGGTCAGGCTGTATTCAAAGAGACATCATCATGGCCTTGCCCCTCCCCATCATCATCAGTAGCTAGTATTCATATAATAAATGAATGCATGAATTATTTCTTAAGTGTACTTAATATTGTGCACAAAGTCCTGAGACAGCATCAGCAGCACAGAGGTTAAAGTGAGGCAGGCTGTGCCCTTGAGGGGCTCCCGCTCTAATGAGGGAGGTCCCAGGGCCCTGGGGGGCATCAGTAGAGCAGGGGATCATTCCCACTGAAAGAGTCACAGCAGAGCCTGATTGGGAGTCTCTAGAAAGGGCCTGAGACTCTGCTGACCAGGCTACATTGAGGGACTGTGACTGCAGCCCAGCTGGGACCAGGATGCATCTCCCCGCAGGTGGCTTCCTGGGAAGGGCTGAGGGCACTGGACTGGAAGTCTGGTTCTTCCTGAGGCTCTTGGGTTCTGGGTCCTGGGCTGTCTTCACTGGGGTCTGAGGGGAGGTAGGGGTACCATCCATCCTGCCTCATCAAGGCTGCCCTGACTGCCTTGTGGTTGGCAGTTTGTGGGAATGGCTGTCCCCTTCTCCATCTGCATCCCCAAATATGAGGGCAGGGATAGAAGCAGTATGGATTATCTGGAGGAGGCAGGTGCTGCCAGGGCTGTTGTGAGTGGCAATTGTGGCCAAGGCAGGTGTTCACTTTCTTCACAGTGATGATAGTAGGGGCAAGGCTAGAAGCAGGGACTTCAAGGTCCATAAACTATTACTCACTATAACTCCCTAACAACCATGTGAAGTAAGTGCTATAACCATTCCCCTTTACAAATGAGAAAATTGAGGCCAGGTCAAGTAACTTGGTCAGGGTCACACGGCTAGAATCTGAGGTTAGATTTGAACTCTGGTCTTCCTCATTCCAAATCCAGGGCTCTAGGAATTATGGCACCACCTAGCAGTCACAAAATCTAAAACTAGGGAGCATCCAAGAGGCCTCTGGCCTCCTTCTTCAGAGGAGTCATCACTTCATTTCTCCTGTTTTTATTCCAGTAGGTAGCACAGTACCAGGCACATAAGACACATGCCAAGGGTACTTGTGGGTGAAATGACTGATCGTTATAGAGAGAGAATTCTGGGCTGGGGCTAGGTTAGACCTTCCAATGGACCTGGGGAGTGGGGTTTACACTGGGGAAAGCCACAGCAATGAAATTCCAGACCCTTGTGGAGCTGGCCTATTGTGGCTGAACTGGATGTCATAAAAAGTTAGTTATGACCCACAGATACATGGGATTGAAAATCACTCCCCTCCAGCCCCATGTCTCAGGGCTCTTCATCCTTCTGTTTTTTAGTTGAATCTGAGAGAGCTGCTTGAGAATACCAAAGGTCATTCAATTCACAGGGTTCTTATGCTGTTTGTGTGCAACAGAGACAGTGACAGAGGGCCAGGAATGGCCCGAGGAAGAAAGAGAGAGAGACAGAGATACAGAGAGGAACAGAGACTCGGGGACAGAGAGAGAATGAGAAGCATAGACAGAGACAGAAAGAGGAAGAGATGGAGAGAATATTCATTAAATGCCTTTTAATGATCAATTTGGTAGGATTTGCTGAGAGCCCTGATTTAAACATTCAGGGGTGCTTTTAGTTCATATTCTCCAGAGTCCTCTCTCAGCCCATCCCACCTCAATGTCTCTGTAGCCAGGATAGTGTAGACATGCGATTAACCAGCTTCACAAGCCAAGTGAGTAAACGTTGTCCACCTCTCCACTTCTAGTTCCCTCAGAGAGCAGGGCCATGTAGCTGTAGGGCAAGTGTTGGATAGATAAACAGACACATAGATAGACAGTGGGATGAATGAATAGCCAGCTATAGGGTAGATATTGCTATAAATACAGATCTATATACAGAGAGAAAAAGTTTGCCCAGCCTTTATGTCTATAATATATATATATATATATATATATATATATATATATATATATATATATATATATATATATATATATATATATAAAATCAGATTTGGCATGTAGCAAAAACACCCAAAGAATGTGATCTATATGTATATATGTGTATGTGTGTATACACATACATACTTGCCCTGGGGAGTTAGAGTCTGTCAGTGGGTCTCAGTTTCTTTATCTGGAAAACAGGTTTAATGAAATTTACACAGCCTGCTTCAATCCATTGAGGGTCACTAATAGTTGGGACCTAGTTGGCAGGGGAAGCTTCGGACAGCTCTGTCTGTTGGTACCTGGATACGTGTGGTTCCTGCTTGCAATCAAGGGAAGCATGCTTTGAGGGCACACCTGGACACTCTCAAAGGTCCACTGACTCTTGGGCAGTTATGATGTATGGCCCAGGCCTGTTAAGATAGCCTGCTGAGCTTTGTTGTCAGCAGCAAGGCCAGGCTCCGGTCTCCTATAGACAGGGGAGCTGCTCTGCCCTTACCAATTTGCAGGATCTCTGCTCAGGGAGAAGCAGCTTCAAAGAAGGATGGGATAGAGCAACCTGAGCCCCAGGGGCTGCTGAGGCCTCATGATCCTTGGAGGCCAAAGACTGGGGTGCTGTCATCACAGGGAAGGGGCCTTCAGGCAGACTGCTCCTTGGACCCTGACGTCAGTTTTCTTGTCCCCTCTCCCCTTCCAAAGAAGGCCAGCAGAGTCTTAACCAAAGTCATTTGAAGCCATGTGAGGCAGCAGAGAGAAGGCTGGTCTCATGAGGCCCCCACAGTCCCAGGAAAGTCACATACCCTCCTTGGACTTCAGTATCCTCTTCTGTAGAATGAGGAAGCCGACGTCCAGTCTCTGTGGGACTCTGCTTTGTGGTCCAGAAGCCTTAGGAGGGCTATTTTGTTGGGGGGGTGAGGGGGAGAAGAGAGACTATTTGGGTTAAATAAAGGTCAACTACAGCCTCTGTTTGAGTTTTGGGTTTCTCTCCGGCAAGCCTTCAGTCACTGACCAGGTGATTACATTTAAACATCAGCCTCTGTACATTCTCTGGAAAGGTAGGAGAACAGGTCTGCTCCGGATCATTCAGGTTGCTCCAATGATGGATCACCTTCCCCTTCTCTCCCCACATGGCCAGGCTATGGCTCCCACAGGTGAGAAGACCTCGCCTCCTCGTTTCTCTGAACTAAGCGATCAAATCCAACGAGCAAGTTCTGGTTCTGTTCATGGCAATGGGGGACAAGTGGTTGGGAGTGCTCCTGCTGCTCCCCCCAGACATAAGTGCACACACACACACACACACAGAGTGGGGGCTTTTCTTGGGACTCAGCCCTTTACTATCATGACAGCAGGTGCCTGGGAGGGCACTGAAGCTGCCTGCTCCCAGGGCTCCTCTTCTCTCTCCTGGATTCCACTGGTATAAAATGTCAAATGAAACTGCCTTAAGCATGCATCATATCACCAGATTGGGTGTGTAAGTGGGCTTGTATGTGTGTGTTTCTGTGTGGGTGTGTGTGTGTGTGTGTGTGTGTGTGTTCCTCAGGGACAGAAATGATCAGGGACTTCACAGAAACCTCCTCAGCTTGGCCTCCTTGGACCAGGCTTTGTCACTGGCCCTTGATAACCATCCTTCCCTCCCAGGGGTCTGCTGGTGGAGAAATGAGCCCTGCAGTGGGTGGCCACAGGATCCCTCCCCAGTGAGGAGTATCCAGGCTGTTCCTCAGGTTCTTTCCGTAGGTCCATACCATTCTTTCCCAAGGATGCACATGGTTGCATTCTCTTGCTACAAGGATGTATCATGGGCCAGGTTTCAGGAATTCAGCCACTTCTGGCCCCAGCTCTGCTGGCTGCCTTAGAGATCTGGAAGTCTCTTGTCCCTAGAAGCAAATGATTGAAGGAGTGGAAAAGCCTCGAGGCCCTGAGGGTCATGTCTATGCTCAGGCTCCTGAGATCAGAACTTGGAGGGAAGAGAAACTTTGGAGACTAGCTACTCATTTTAATGATTAAGACCCCAATGCCCAGGAAGGTCCGGTCAACTCCTGCAGCTCCAGAATCAGGCTTCCAGAAACAAAGGCCTCAGCTCCTCCACTTGTACCCTGCTGCCCCTCAAGAGTACACTTGAACCTCAGGAAAATGTCCCTCAGAGACCTTTCCTGTGGTTGCAAAATTCCAGTAGTTTCTGGAGTAACAAGGCCCCTGCAGCCTCCCTGAGCCTCTGGCTATCTGGCATCTCCTTGTTAAGACACACCAAGGAAGAAAGGAAGGAAAGCAGGGAGGGAGAGAAGGAAGGAAAGATAGACCTATGGGCCCCTGGTCACGCTGTGCTGGCAGGGGAGCCGTAGGCCAGAGAACAGGAATGACTCAGAGTGATGTTCACTGGATCACCCCTGAAAACAGAAGCCAGGCTTATCTGCAGTGGCAAAGAAAGAGCAGTTATCAAGGCAGTCAATATTTCAACATCGACACTGAGTGACTGCATCAACAAAGATGAGAGAAAACCCATGAGTTTGGAGAGCCCCAGAGCTCTGAAGGCCAAGGGTGCTCATTCTCTGCTGGGGCTGAGGCTGACTTTTCTCAGGTTGCTCAAATCTTATCGTTGGGGAATCGTGAGACTTCCAGTCAGGCCAGCGCACTGGGGTCGAGTGCCTCTGATGCTTGGGTACCACTAAATAGGTGTGGGGTTCATGGAGGATAGTGGACGCAGTCATAGAAGACTGCTGAAAATCTGGCCTCCTGTCCTCTAACCGATGGCAGAGCTGACCCCAACCCCTGGGAGAAAGCAAAATGAAAGTGCATGAAGATGGGAAAAGGTTGTGGCCTCCCCAGAGCACCATGGGTCATGTCCCCAGACCCTTTGCCCCCCAACATCATCATGGCTCTGAGGATATGCTGTTTTTGCAGTGAAAGGTAAGGTCTTAGCTTCCTAATCTTCCTAACCATGGGAAAGGGAAGCCCAGGTCCAGTCAAAACCCTGTGGCCCTGGAGCCTGGACACTTGAGTCTTCTCATCAGAAAGGTGTGACCTTTATAGGATTCCCACAGCTGGCATGTTCACAGCTATCACTGCCCATATAGGAGTGGAAGCCATAGTGGCACTGACCGCCCAAATGGGAGACACTGGTCCTCCTCTGTTGGCCTATCTGCCCTGCACAGCCCTTGGAAGATCTTCAAGAGTGGTCTGCTAGATGAGGACAGCAAGCAGGGCTTGGGTTATAGGACAGGAAGGCCCTGGCTGCCAAAGAATCAGCCCCTAGCATCAATGGAGGCATGCCTCTGTCCTTTGGAGAGAAAATACAATAAGTGTTAAGGATGCCCAGAGTTTTTCTTTCTGGTGGGAAGCCTATTACTGATACCTGGCAATGACATCTTCCTATCAGCTCTGAGGTCTGCAGACTCAACAGCATTCAGGAGCCTGGTTTAAGGAGAGAAGCCTCAGCCTCCAGTCTGGCCTAAGGCACAGAAGAAAGACAAAGCCGCCTCCAGCCTCACCTTCCCCATTCCCCGGGCATTCTTTGTCGTCATAGAACCTATAGGAAACTTTTGAACTGAGTCCTTGGTTCAATCCACACCATTGTCAGGAGGGGAGGAAGTCGACAGAAACTAAGACATAAGAAAAGAAAGAAGGCAATAAGGCCAGTCTGAGAGCCCAGTGTCCAAGGCAGCTGGGTCATTGAGAAGGTCACCTAACTTACTGGGTGGTGCCTCTCGAGGCCAAATCCAGGGCTACTTCCAGTTGAAACAGCTGATTTCTTGCTTGGTTCCTGGGCAGGACCTGGGGCGGGGGAAGGGGGGGTGCTTCTGAGGGCTATGCGAGAGCCTGGACCCAAAACTTTCCAGGCTGACCATATGACTCCTCTAGAAGATAGAACTTCACCTTCCTCATCCAAAAAATGAGACAATGATAATACCTCCATTTGCTGCCTGCATGGATTCTTGTGAGGATCTTACAGGACAAGAGGAGCCCTGGAAATGCCATCATAATGCTCCTGGAATAAGGACCCTGCTCGCTATTACAGTACTTGGCCAACTCCCAAAATGCTTTGCTCACAACTGGACAAACCGAGGCTCAGAGAGGGGTTGTTTCATCCAAAAACACATGGAAAGTTCTGGACTCTCTGCATTGAGTAGCACTGATGGAGTCTCTGAGACATGGGAACCATGGAGAAGATTCCTGTAAGAATGTCTGGAGCTCCCTGAGGAGATATCCCCCACCCCCTAACCTTAAGGTGGTATTCAGGGCCTGCACCTGGACCCTCTCCCCTTAATGATTACATCCCCAGGCTGCCTTCTTACAGAGATACTGGTTATCTCCCTTGATCCACGGTGCACATTTCTGACATATGCCAGTGATACTGGGTGAGTGGACTTTTTAATTGTTACTTCCAGGTTGGAGAAATTGAACTGTCTGGTGGGCTACATCATCAATTCAGTCTAATATTCCATGATCCCCCTGTTCCTGTGTTCTATTAATCTTCAGAAAGCTCTATATCTCTCTGTCTTTGTCTCTCTCCCCCTTTTCTTCTTCCTCCTCCTTCTCCCCCTTCTCTCTCTCTCTCTCTCTCTCTCTCTCTCTCTCTCTCTCTCTCTCTCTCTCTCTCTCTCTCTTTCTCTCCCTTCTCCCTTTTCCTCTCTCCCTCTTCCTCTTCCTCTCCCCTCTTCTGCACTTTCTCTTGCAAATAGACAGATTATTTTTTTTAAATCTTAAAGAAAGACAAAGGTATAAATTTTTCCCACTTCTCTAACAAGAGGTTGAATAAACCTTGTTCAGGCTAAGTTCCTATAATTCAGAAGCCTGTTTCCAAAAGAGGGAGCTCATACTTCCACATACGTCAGGACAAAGGACTTGCTGGCTCACCGCTGAATAATGTTTCATCGATGTGGGGGGATCTTGACAGTACCCCACATGAGCGTGTGCCTTTGTTGAGAGATTGGGAAGAAGGGGTACTGAAAGTTTGACTACATATATCTCATACTGATCCACCAAGGTAGGTAGTAGTTCTCAGGGGCAGGTCTTTTGGACTCAGAGTCACTGCATATGCTACCTCAAAGCCCACCCTGGCAAACTCAGAGACAATGTAATGGCAGAGCCGGTGATCTGGGAATGAAGTATGGCCAGCTGTCACCCTCTGACTCCAGGGAAAAGGCTGTTTGTCTTTTGTTAAGAAAAGGTTATTCTGACTTGACATACTGTATACATGGCCACCACTATAAATCAGAGCTTCCCATGCAAGCTCCTGGATCCCAGGTCTTCCTGAACTGTCATCATGGGCTTGTCCATCCATCACCTAAGGAAATCTGCAGTGGCCTGTCTATTGAAATTCCCCACAAATAAAAGACATCTCATACCATGCAAATGACTGAAAAGCATATGATGCAGGAACATGGACAGCTAATGGCCCTTCAGGAACCTCTAAGGGTGTGCAGCATGAGGGAAGAAAAGGATCCCAGAGCCTCAGGCACCTAGTCTGAGCCACAGTTGAGAAAGAAGCTTCCACCTCCTCATCCCAACACATATATGCTACATACATGTGCATCATACACATAACAGACGAGAAGGGATCATCCCACTATTGATGAAAGACAAGGACTTGATGAACTCCTTAGGTAGCTAAGACAGTGCGTTAGCTGCTAAGAAAGTGCAGAAATGCTATCTTTCCCCTTGGGGAGCCAATGTTCTGGAAAGGAAGCTAAAACACAGAGACCTCTGGTGTATATAGCCCTTCTTCCAGCACTTTGGCTCACGCATGGGCATGCACACACACATACACACATGCATATGCATGCATACACACACTCTATTGTAGGAATAGACTTCCCAAATGAACATACATCTGTCCATAGTTATGGACAGCGTTATGGGAGCTATAAAGAGGGAGGTGAAACTTGCCCCTGCAGAGACGGAGGATGCACTGGAGTCCTGTGCCTCTGGAACCATTGAGATCACTCCCAATGACTGTGGTTCACTCTGGAAGTACCTTTCTTTCTCCAGCACCAGAACCTGAGTCCATTGTCTCTTCAGCTTCTTTAGGGGATTGGGTTTCATCAGCATTTCACCAAGGCTCAGATACAGAGCAAAGCCATGGCCAGGTGTGGAGCTAAGGCAGTGTCTCCTGTCAGCTCACAGGAGTAGTCATTCTGACCTCTTGTAGAAAGATCCAGACTGCGTTTTTCTGATTGTTCTGCTTCCCCTGGAGATCTTAAACTCTCAAGAAAGTCTTCAGGACTCTTAGGTCTACCAGAAATACGCCCATTTTACAGATGAGGAAGTTGTTAACCACACCAAATGTGTCTTATTACTTTCTGATTCTGCGCTTTTACTTATCAGACCCTCAAACTTAGAATATTCCTTGCTCTCTTCTGACTTTCAGATAAACTCATATCAAAATGATTAATGTTTCTTCGAGACCAAGTCTCCAAGAAGGACTTTCTCTCTCAATTCAACTCAAAAGAAATTTATTAAATGCCTACTACATGCAAAAATCCTGCCCTCACTGCAATTATGATACATCAGCTAGCCATATCATATCATATGCCCCACAGAGCATAGAGAAATGGGCCTAGAGTCAGAAGGATCTGAGTTCAAATGGGACCTCTTGCTATGTGACACTGGGCAAATCACTTCACCTCAGTTTCCCCAACTATAAAATGGGACTGATAATAGCATTCACCTTGTAATTGTTGCGAGGATCAAATGAGATGTCATCTTTTAAGTGCTCAGCACAGGACCTGGTACACAGTAGGCTCTATACCAATTCTTAT
>CM053772.1:1790967-1855829 GCA_028658325.1 Potorous gilbertii
AAATCACTTCACCTCAGTTTCCCCAACTATAAAATGGGACTGATAATAGCATTCACCTTGTAATTGTTGCGAGGATCAAATGAGATGTCATCTTTTAAGTGCTCAGCACAGGACCTGGTACACAGTAGGCTCTATACCAATTCTTATTCCCTTCCCCCTCCCCTGTACAGCATTCCATGATCCCTTCTACTCTGTCTGTACCTTCTTCACCTACCTACACCTTCTTCACGTCATGGTCCTCTCCAAGAACCAAGGGCAGACAACACATTGGCGCACATGTGCATAGAGCTTTAAGATCTCTAAAGTATGTTATCTATGTTATCATCCCACATGATTCTCATCACAATTATTCAAGGCAGATATGATTACCAATGAGGAAACTGAGGCAAACAAAGGTCAAGTGACTTTCCCAGGGTCAGACTTAGAGTATCTGAGGCAGCGTTTGAACTCAAGGCTTCCTGACTTCAAGTTCTGCACTCTACCTACTGTGTCATTTGGCTGCTAATAAGTCACCACCCCCTCTGCTCATATTTAAAATGGATTCCTTCTTCCTCTTTGGTTCTTAGACTTACCTTCCTTTAAGGCTCAGTTCGAATGTCATGTCCTCTATTAAACTTTTCCTGGGTTCCTCTCAATTGTTAGTGCTATCCCTCTCCTTAAATAACTTTATGGTTATTTACCTTGCAAACATTTTTAAAAGAATGAAAATGAGACAATATGGGATGAAATTGAAGGAACCCGACCTATTTAAATAAAACCATGAAGTTGAAAAATGAGGAGTGAACACAAGAACAAACATAAGCACAGACTGTGACTATTTCTCTTTTTTAATTTTGGAATTCTTAGTATTTTATTTTCCCCAATTACATATAAAACACGTTTAACATTTTCATTTTTTTAAAACTTTGTATTCCAAATTCTCTCCCATCCTTCCTCCCCATTCCCCTCATTGAGAAAGCAAGCAATTCAATATAGGTTATGTGTGTAGTTGTGCAAAACATATTTCCCTATTAGTCATACTGTGAAAGAAAACCTAGACCAAGAAAAACAAAGTAAAAAGAAGTATGCTTCAGTCTGTATTCAGACACCATCCTTTTGGGGGGATGGATAGCATTTTTCATCATAAATCCTACAGAGTTGTCTTAGATCACTGTATTGGTGAGAATGGTGAAGTCATTCGCAACTAATCATCTTGCAATATTGCTGTTACGGTACATTTCACTTTGCATCAGCTCATGTAAGTCTTTCCAGGTTTTTTCTGAGAGTATCGTACTCATCATTTCTCACAACACAATAGTGGTTCCATCATACTCACATAGCACAATTTGTTCTGCTATTTCCCAAATGATGGACATCCCCCCAATTTTCAACTCACTGCCACCAGAAATGATCTTCTATAAATATTTCAGTTCTTATAGATCTTTTCCCTTTTGTGTTTTTATCTTTTTTTGGACACAGAGTGCATTTGGTGGTGGCACTGCTAGGTCAGAGCATATACACAATTCTATAGCCATTTTGATGTAGGTCTAAATTGCTCTACAGAATAATTGAATTAGTTAGCAACTCCAGCAACAA
This sequence comes from Potorous gilbertii, assembly GCA_028658325.1. Lineage (NCBI taxonomy): Eukaryota > Metazoa > Chordata > Mammalia > Diprotodontia > Potoroidae > Potorous > Potorous gilbertii. The sequence continues at coordinate 1,792,543 of CM053772.1, forward strand.
TAAATTAATGTCTCATTTTCCCCACATTCCTCCAACATTTGTCATTCTCCTTTCTTACCCTGTTAACCAGTCTAATAGGTATGCAGTGCTACCTCAGAATAGTTTCAATTTGCATTCCTCCAATCAATAGCAATTTAGAGTACCTTCTCAAACAGCTAGACAGCTTTGATTACTTTATCTAAAAATTGTTCATATCTCTTGATCATTCATCAATTGTGGAATGGCTCATATTTTTATAAATTTTTCTCAGTTCTCTGCATCTTTGTGAAATGAAACCTTTACCTGAAAAATTTACTTCAATTTTTTTCAGTTACAATTGCTAAAGGTATTTCACTCCATCCTATTCCCCTGGTTTATTCCATTCTCTCTCACCTTTCACCTCAAATGTGTTTTGCTTCTGACTATTCCCTCCCCCAATCTACTCTCCCTTCTATTGTCCCCCTTTCTCCTATTCCCTTCCCTTCCCAGTTTTCTGTAGGGTAAGATATTTCTATATACAACTGAGTATGTATGTTATTCTCGTTTCGAGTCAATTTTGTTGGGAGTAAGGTTCATTCACTCCCCCTCATCTTCTTCATCTTCTTCTTTACTGTAAAAGCTCTTTTCTTGCCTCATTTAGGTGAGATACTTTACTGCATTCAACCCATTCTTTTCCCTTTCTCCCAATGCATTCCTCCTTCTCACCCCTTAATTTTCTTTTAGTTATTAACCCTTCATATTCAACTTATACTTGTGCCCTCTGTCTATATATACTCCTAAATTGCCTTAATAATGAGAAAGGTTTTATGTTGCAAGTGTCATCTCTCTATGTAGGAATGCAAGCAGTTTAACCTTATTAAGTTCCTTATCATTTCCCTTTGCTGTTTACCTTTTATGCTTCCCTTGAGTCTTATATTTGAAAGTCAGATTTTCTATTTAGCTCTGGTCTTTTTGTCAGGGATGCTTGAAAGTCCTCTGTTTCATTAAATGTCCCTTTTTCCCCTGAAGGGTTATACTGTTTTGCTAGGTAGGTGGTTCTTGGTTGTAATCCTAACTCCTTTGCCCTTCAGAATATCATATTCTAAGACCTCTGATCATTTAATGTAGAAGCTACTAAATCTTATGTTATACTGACTGTAGCTCTGTAATACTTGAATTGTTTCCTTCTGGCTGCTTGCAATATTCTCTTCTTGACCTGGTAGCTCTGGAATTCGATTATGATATTCATGGGAGTCTTCATTTTGGGATCTCTTTCAGGAGGGGATTGGTGGATTCTTTCAATTTCTATTTTACCTTCTGCTTCTAGAATAGCAGGGCAGTTTTCCTTGATAATTTCTTGAGAGATGATATCTAAGTTCTTTTTGTTTTTTATCATGACTTTTAGGTAGTCAATTAATTCTTAAATTATCTCTTCTTCATGTGATCTTCAGGTCAGTTGATTTTCTAATAAGATATTTCAAATTGTCTTCTATTTTTTCATTCTTTTGATTTTGATTTATTGTCTCTTGATTTCTTATAAAGTTATTATCTTACATTGATTCAATTCTATTTTTTAAGAAATTATTTTCTTCAGTGAGATTTTTTACCTCCTTTTTCATTTGACCAATTCTACTTTTTATTGAGTTTTTGTCTTCAGTAAATTTTTGTCTCTCCTTTTCCATTTGGCCAATTCTGTTTTTCAAAGCATTCTTCCCCTCATTGACTTTTTATACCTTTTCTACCATTTGACCTAATCAGTTTTTAAGGTGTTATTTTCTCCAAATTTTTTGTGTCTTCCTTATCAAACTTCTGACATGTTTTTCATGATTTCTTGCATCACTCTTGTTTATCTTCCAAATTTTTCTTCCACCTCTCTTACTTGATTTTCAAAATCCTTCTTAAGTTCTTCCATGACCTGAGGCAGATTCATATTTTCTTGGAGGCTTTGAATGTTGCACCTTTGACTTTGTTATCGTCTTCTGTGTGTGTTTTGATCTTGTCACCATAGTAACTTTCTATGGTCAGATTTTTTTCTGTTGTTTGCATATTTATCCAATCTGTTTCTTGATTTTTAACTCTTTGTTAAGTTGGGTCTCTGCTTTACTACCCTAAGCATCAAGGAATTTGTGCAGCTATTTTCAGAGGTCCTTCTAGGGACCTGAAAGTTTTCAGTTCTTCAAAGGTAGTATGTTCTAAGGAGAGGTTCTTTTCTTACTCTCCTTCCTCTCAAGTCTGTGAGTGAACACAAGCACTGGAACTGTAATGAGGGTCCCTGCTCTACTATAGTCACAAGCTATAGTGTGCTAGCACTTCTCCTTGCCCTGGGACAAGACTGTAAACAGAATCTGAATATGGGCAAAGCAAAAGAGTCCTGCCCCCAATGCCAGAAAAGAGACCCCCATGATCTCCTTCTGGCCAGTTGTTGAATCCCCATACCATGTATGGGCTGAGAGCTCTGGAAACAGACTTGCTACTGTTGATTTAATGACTCCCAAGGCCTGGTCAGGTTTGCTGGGGCTGGACTGATGCCACCTCTCCTGAATGGAGCTCCATTTTCATTCAGGTGGAAGACCTTTCATTTCAATCTTCTAAATTGTCTTTGCCTGGAAAATTAGCTCACCCCATCATTTTGTGGGTTCTGCCACCCCAGAAATTGTTTTATGAAATTATTTAAAGGTGTTAGGAGGGGTTGGAGAGAACTTAGGGTAGTTGCTGCCTTTCCTTGACCATCTTAGCTCTGCCTCTGTGACCATTTCCTAAAGAAGTTCAAATAATATAAATTCATCACCATACTCAGACCAAAATGTCCTAGAATCTGATTGATCCAGCAAATGTTTGGTTTTCTGCTATGTGGAGAGGTCTGGTAGTGAAGGACAATGCCAGTTTAGTTTATGAACACATTTGTAAACTCTTAATAGAGAAAGATTTTGGAAGATTATGATCAATATTACCTAATAGAGTTGTGAGCAAGAGCAAAGAACAATGATACCAAACAATTTGGTGAGAAACTGAATTAAGTCAAATCATCCTGAGGACTTGGAGAAATAATTTGACAGAACAATAAACAAGACAAATGAAGCAGATCAGCAGATATCTTTTCATCCAACTTTTTTCTCCACAAATGCAGTTGGATTCAAATTATTAAGACACCAACATCTTAGTATAGGGTTTAATGTGATTAAGTGAAAATAGCTCTGAAGAAAACACACATAGAAGTTGGAGGAGCCCTACTCTATGGACGGTGTCTTTTTTTTCAGGTTTTTGAGGGATCAGTTCTGGCTGCTTTTCCCATATTTGTTCTATGTAGTACAGTGGGATTGGCCAATCATGTATAGGGGGAAAAAACTTTACTAGAGAAGATAAAATTGTGAGGACACTAAAACATTTGAATATTTGAGATATTTGAAAGAAAGATACAAATTGTACCTGTGTGAGGAGAAACTTTGAACTTCTTAATAAAGAAAAAAGATGACTATCAAGATGTATAACTCTCACCACTCTCTTCCTCTTTGGTTATATGTATATGCCTACTGTCTCATTAATATAAAATATTTGTGAGTCATCACTATACAAATCAGTGGTATCCTCAGTGAATATATTAACAGGGAAAAATAAGTCTTTCACAGGTAATATTTACTGATGGACCACATTTTTACCATCTTATCTTTCTCATATATATAATATAAGATCCTACTAAGTGTATCATTTGTTAATTAAGATAAATAATTCAATTTGACACAATGAATCTCGGACTTATACATTATTTTAAAGCAAGGTGTCTCCCCTCCATATATAACTATAATTTAAGACTCCTTGGGAGATGTAACAATAGAAATTTCTCTGTTCAATGATCCTCTGACCATAGGCATCAGATAAGGCAAAACGTGAGGAGCCATATGCACCCAAAATCATTGCGCATTGTCATCCGTGAGTTCTAGGGCAGAGTTCAGGCTAAGTTGAGATTTCGTGTGTATGGCGTGGCACTCCCAATGTTCCTGTTGCTGGTGGTCTTCTGCTAAGTGAATCACATCCCAGGACATTGCAGAGCTTCCTGGACATTGCAGAGCCAGTAATGACTCAAAGGAGTTTGGCCCGTCCATCCACAGAGGAAACACCAAAAGAATGAGTGATATTTGTTGCCAAGATTTCTAGGTTCAGAGCTTGCCCAATTATCTGTATATCAAGGGCAGAAAGGACAGATAAACAATCATTACAGCACAGAGTTAAAAAGTAGGCTAAATTCCTTTTAAGAAGTTTCAGAGTTACTTTACTCATCTCAAGCTTTCCATGAAAGCAATGCCCCATCTTTTCAATGTTAATTTTAGCTGGTGCTGCTAATGGAGAATAGTAGAGCTTTCAAAGAATTAAAGATCAGCCTCTCACAGATGGCAATGGAAGGGCATACTGGGTGTAAGACTTTGGCAGGGAATAACAAGGGAGAAAGGACCGAAAGGGAAGTAGAGATGAGTGAACAATGATAGGTCAATTGTATCCTTGCTGAATCAGCTGAAATTGATGAAGACTGTTAGCAGTAGGTGGAGCCCTTACCTTGAACATCTGGGTGAATGTGGACCTGAGGAACCCAGGAGAGGCTGACATATCTGAGGAATGATTTACATTGTCATTGGGAACTCCCAAATCCATCCACAGAGCCATCTGATTATTTCAGAAAGTTCAATTCTGAAGATCTCTGAGAGAGGGGAGATTAATAAACCCTCAGGGAAAATCCCAGATCTTATTAGTAGCTATTGACTTGTATACATGCTTTCCAATTATTCAATATCCCTGCATATAATCTCCATATATATTGAGGGTATCTTTGAAGAAGTCACAAGAAGGGAAAATTTGCTCCATATGAGACTCCATTTTTACCATCAGGCAATTGATTAAAATTTGCAGAGAATATAATATTTAAGTCTACTTATTGTTTACTGTTTTTGTATCTACCTCTCCCTCCTTCCTGCCCTCCCTCCATCCATCTATCCACCATTTCTCTGTCTTTCTCATGCTTTGTAACTATTACAACCCCCTCATTTTACAATTGAGTAAACTGAACCCTAGAAGGGTGCAATGATTTGCCAGCCTATCCCAATATGCATAAGAACCAAGATGAGCATTATTTAAGGCAAACTAATTCAGAACCCAAAGGGACCTTAGGAATGAGGGAATCTCAGTTGGAGCAGCGTCTAACCTCAGCATCTCACCTGGGTGATTCACCCAAGATTGCATAGGCAGGGACAATAAAATGAAGGTTCTAGTCAAGTGCCTTTGACTTCAAAACCAGCAGCTTTTATGAACTTGATGTCATCTGCACATCTATGGGTTGAATTATTTCTCCCCAATTGGATAATAAAACTGAGCTTAAGACTTTCATCTCCAGCTGTCATGCAGGACAGGGATGACTCCATATCCCTCCAAAGCACATTCCAAATTCTTAAGGGGTTTGGTTTCTTTGAGTAAGGGTTTAAGTGAGTGAGCGAAAGATGAGTGCATGAGTCACTGAATGGATATTTGCTATTTTACAATTTTCTTATGCTCTATTTCTTCGAAACTCGAAAATTATCAATGATGGGAGACTGATCACGTAGACAGATAATCACAGGAGTTACATAGGGAAAAATTCTAGTTCGTGGAGTAACATACCAGGGAAATAAACTTTGTAAGGATAAGTGGGATAAGACTATTTTTTATACTGGGAGCTTAGGAGTGGAGTCTTACATGAATAGATCCATAGATATATACATAACTATATAGACATATAGATAGAAATAGAATATAGGTGTATGTAGACTAGTTCTGAATATGTGCGTACATAATCACAGGTAAACACAGATGTATATGTACATGTATATGTATTTATATCATCTATAATCTGTCTATCTGCTTTTCTGTCTATCTCTAATGAATTTTGTGTGGCTTCTGTAGATGGAGGGAATGTGATATCTTAACCTTTTGCTTATTTTTGAGCTCCATTGTGGATGGTAGTTCACAGAAGGTAGAAATATCTCCCCATCCCCCATGCCACAGACCCTGCATATGAATTCAAAAATCCTGGTGTCTGAGTTGAGAGAGAACTCAAAGGCACCTTGTCCATCTATGACACATTGACTTGTCTCATGAATGGATACTTCATGTTCTCCTTAACATGCATATATCAACTCAGGCATGTATACAAAGGTGAATGCATCGATGTATAATGCACATTTATACACAGGCACATATCTAAGCCACAATGCAGATCAAAGAGATATGAAAGAGACTCTGAAAGTTTGGAGGGAGTAGTTTCATTGTGTCCATATTACCTCTTGCCAGTATCTTACCTCCTTTTCCTCTTGTCTAACAAGGTGCAGGTGTTAACCTGCATTGCATCCAGAGTAATAGACTCTTATTGAAACCTTTATGCCCACTAGCTCTGAGTGGGCAGGGGCTATTTGTCCTTATACTGCTTCCTTTAGGGTTGAAAAATCAAAGGGTCTGAGTTACTCAGTTTGTTTCTTAGGAACAAGGTTCAGCCATTCGTGTCAGAACAGACAGCTTCACTTGAAATGGTTGTTGCTTTTCTTAATGTACTGTTTCTCTTTGTTTATGACTTTATGATAAATAAAATCACAACAGTTTCCCAGAGGTGGAAATATGTATTTATGTGATATCCATGTTCTATTCAAGATCATCTCTGTTACTAAGAATTGAAAGGAAATTATAGGATTGTTTTTCTGGCATCCAGATAAAGTGTGTGCTTAGTTTTCCCTTTTTAATACAGCATTAGAGAATAGAATTCAGAACAAAATATTTCTGTCATGTGTGACTTTGCTACTCACCCCTAGAGAGAATATTGGTGCAGTGAATGGTTTTCTAGCTGTCTCATTCTCCTCTTTCCTATACCCCCACCTCCACCTCTTGAAAAAAAGAATGATTCCCCACAGGACAAGATCAAACAACTCACTCAATATTTCCTGGGGACCTACTATGTGTGACTCATTGTGCGTTCATGGGAGGGAGACGAGGGGCAAGCAGAGGTGAAAAAGTCATGCTCCCTATCCCCAAGGAACTCTCTGTCCTATAAAATGTAAGCTCTCTGAACTCAGAGACTGCCTCGTGATTGCCTTTGTAAACCCCTAAGCCTACCACATTGCTGGCAACAGCAGGTGCTAAGTTTTGGGTCCCAAATCAGAACATGAGCAGTATATATCAGATGTCTGAGACATAAGACTAGTATATAGTGGGTGTCTGAGACATGAGAGCTTTGAGTGGGTGAGGGAGCTAAGGCTGCTGGAGTAACGTGACGAAGAGAGCCCTCTCTGCCTCTGAAGACAGCTTTCTAATGCCAGTGTGGAACTGCATGACCTTGCCCAGGTCTTTTCACAGTCTCGGGCCTCAACGTGCTCCTTGAGATGATAAGAAATCTATGGTCCTTGTGCCCTTTGTCAAACTTGGGGTGGAAGGGGCTGGAACACTTTTGCACCTGCCAAATGAGAGGCTGGAACTTTTCACATAAACTATTCTGGAGAGGTTAACCTGGCGCTGGCCATAGTACCAGCTCAGTTTCTAATGAGCTGTTGAGCATGGCAGGATTACTTTGTTTGACCACGGCTTTTAACTATCTTAATCTGGGAGCTGGGCAGGAATACAGCGTCCCCAGACTTTTGCTGTTTGGCCTTTGTTTAGATGGGGCTATTAGGTTTTCAGTGTGGTAGGAGGAGAGCTGGCAAAGCCTTATCAGGTAATTTCATGTCAGTTCCAAAGGAGCAGCATATGGGATTTCATCAGATTAGCAGAGATAAATTGAGTGTAACCCTCAAAATTACATTTGGGATAGGAAACATCACCACTAGTGATGGCTTACAGAAATGCACATAATCCTAAGTGCCTTTTCCGTGTTCAGCCGGGCTAGAAACACTTGCAAGTGTGATTGCAGGAGGAAATGGTCCCTGGGTTTCAGGGCAAAGCCCTCCAGCTAATGTAGGAAGGAAAATGATCACGGGAAGAGCAAACCCTCAGGATTGTTTCCTCTGGCCATGTTCTTATTACATCCAAATGAATGCCTCTCGTTATTTCCAGCCCCGGATTTCCAATGGGGGTTGTTTTACCTAGACCAAAGTTGAGTGTAAGAGTATAAACTTACAGTTCTGACTCCAGAATGAGTGGATGCAGGTGTGGCAGCCTTCCCATTTGGGAGGCTTAGTTTGCCTAAAGAGATGAAAGCAATACTCTGTCCTGCTCTTCAGAACAGAAAGTTCAGCTATCCACTTAGAGAGGTCCCTGGAATCATAAGCAAGCCATGACAAGGAAGGCATGCAAGCCTCCTCAGGAGTGTTAGGCCCATGGATGAGCAGACTGAGGAAGGGGTTCATCATCCAGGCCAGTCTTGGGCATGATGGTCCTGAAGAACTTATGCCTCAGCTGCCTGCTTAACTATTCATGGAATCCCGTGTCTCAGGTGGGAGGAACATTGGAAACCACCTAATCCAACCCTTACCCAAAGACCTCCCTACCATAATGCCTGATTACTAGTCACCCAGACTTAGAGATCTCCAGTGATGGGAGGTGTTGCTCTGTTGGCTTTCTCAGAATTCTTCCTATGATTTGTGAGAGTGACCAAAGAGCTGGACATGGGACCACAAAGATTATGGCTGAAGGGACAGAATCTGGTGCCACCATGTAAGCTCAGGGAATGATGCATCTTTTTTGTTGTCCTACTTTCCTCCCTCCGCTCTATGCTTTCCCAGTGCAATATAATGAACTAAGGAGCCAGATAGAGCATGGATGTAACTGATAAATAAATATAGGCTGTTATTTGCCCAGATCTCAACCTAGGAGGGGCCTCAGTCATCATCTAGTCCAATGCCCCCATTTAATAGATGAGGAAACAGAAACCCAAGCATGTTAAAGGATTTGCCCAAAGTCTCAAGACAGGGAGACTTGAACTCAAATCATTTGGATTCTATGTTCAGAATGTGTGTGGCAACATGAAAACCTCAAAATATTAGGAGGAGGATGCTCTGGATTTACTTTTGAGAGATTGCTAGGCAAACAGGCCAAGAGTTAGCCAGCCTCCAAGCACTTGGTCTCCTGATCTCGAATCTGTTATCTATAGATACAAGAGAGGAAAAGTGGTATCAACACTCTTTCACAGACAATATTGTAGCATAAGGAAGACCTGATCAAGCTCAGGTCCTGCTGCACGCACACACATACACACACACACACACACACACACACACAACCTACATGACCAGAGGCAAGTCACTAAATGGTCTAGGCAATCTTCTATGACTGGAAGCTCAAGAAGAATGACTGATCTATATTGGTGGAAGGAATTTTCATGCCTATATTTCTTTGCACTGATGAAATCACTCATCTGGACTGAAAAATAACCCAAGATGCTACCAGAGAATGAGCAACTCAGAGTGACTTAGTAAAGATTTGGTTTATTGCTCTTAGATAACCTACCTACCCTGCTGCCTCTGTCTAGCCTAGACTTCCTGTCTACTCAGGGCAAGATCATCCCAGCATGCTAAGGGGCAGCTAGGTGGTACAGTGGATAGAGCACCAGTGCAAGAGTCAGGAGGACTTGAGTTCAAATCTCACATCAGACACTTGACACTCACTAGCTGTGTGACTTTGGGCAAGTCACTTAACCCCAATTGCCTCATCCTGGGTCATCTCTAGTCATCCTGATAAATATCTGGTCACTGGATTCAGATGGCTCTGGAGGAGAAATGAGGCTGTTGACCTACACAGCCCTCCCTCACTCAAAACAGAGTCAAGTGTAAGTCAGGTCATTATTTCTCTGATGGCATGGTCTTCTTTGACAATGAAAGACGAGCACACATATATCCAAGCATGCTTGTTTCTTGGGTTTAGTACAGCTGACCTTTAGTCAGGTGGCTGGATAATTCTATGGAGGCTCTCCAGACTTGTGTATCCCCTTTTGGTGCTCACAACAACAAAATACTTGTGTGTGTGCAAGTTGACAGCAGTTGTGAGTGACATCCCTCCTAGTTAATCCAGCTGCTGCCATTAAGCCAGAATTCAGAATTCAGTCTCCAACACTGATGGCTGAGCTCACAGCTCCCATGTGACTCCCATCATTCTCTTTGGAGAAGTAAATGTGTCCTCCTTGGTATCTTGAATGCATTTCATGCTGCATCCTGACTGATTGTGGCTGTGTCTCTTAGCATCTCAGAGACTCGATCTCTTTATCAGTTATATTGGAGTGCCTCCTAGGAGTGTAATGAAGACCAGGGGAAAAAATGTTTTTGTTTTTTTTTGTGAAGGAGGTTCTTGCACATACAGAAATAATTCATGCAGCACACTACATCAGTGTAAGTTATTGTCAGTATTGTGCTTTGAGACCACAAGAAAATGGTCATTTGATGGCATGATGCTTGGAGGATCCTTTAGCATCACAGTCATCTGAGAATTCACGAGGCCTAGAGAGGAACAAGGTAAAGGGGGAACACCACCCTGGCTACTGCCAGTGTGAGACATAGCTGCTGTGAATGTCACCATCTGAACACCGATCAGTTAAGAGTTTGGAGATAACCATTTGAGATTGACAACTGAAGTGACTGACTGCAAGATGGGATTTTGGGGTGGAATTCACTCCTTGGAACAGATGTTAGAACCATAGAATTCATGATAGAGATATACATGCATGCCAGCTGAGCTTGGAGTCGTGGGGACATGGGTTCAAGTCCCTTCTGAGACAGCCCACATTAACTCTTTGACCATGTCATTTCATTTTCATGTGCCTCACTCAGTGCTCTAGGACCAGTAAGTCCTCAAAGGAATGAGATCCCATGTGGAGGAGATGCTTCTCTGCTTGGAGAAATCATGGAAACTCTAAGTACATTAGCCTCAAAGGTCTCCTTTTCAAAAAAGATGGAGAGATGGGCCAGGCTAGACTATAGGACTATTAAGTGGATTGAGAATGGAGGAAGACTTGGACTGAAATAGTGAGCTTTTAATATCTCAGTATCAACTTCAAAGGAAATATCCAGTCACAGGGATTTGGGCTTCACCTTATGCATCTAATAAACATCATTGTATATGATTGATAATACATATTGCATATTGATAATTATTTTAATAGAAAATAGCACTTATCTCTCAGGCTGGTTGTGAGAATCAATCGAGATATTATTATAGCTAGTATTTATATAGTGCCTACTATGTGCTAAGCTCTTTGCAAGTATTATCTCAATTCATGCGACAAGCTCCCTGGGGGATAGGTGCTAGTATTATCCCTGTCTTTCAGATGAGAAAACTGGGACAGAGAGATGTTTTAGTGACTTGCCCAGGGTCACACAGCTGGTGAGTGTCTGAGTCTGGATTTGAACTCAGGTCTTCTTGACTCCAGACTCAATGTTCTATCCATGATGTCACCTAACAATGAGCTTTTGAAGAGGCAGCATGGTATAGTGAATAAAGAGCTGGTCTCAGAGACTGAAGACCTGGGTTCAAGTCCCATCCCTGACACTTACTGACTGTGTGACCTTAGGCAAGTCCCCGAACTTCTAAATGATCTAGACAACTCTCTAATGGTATAAGTTGCAGAATAAAAGACATTTCCTTGAGGAAATCATGGTGTCATTGAGAAATCTCTCCTCATGAATGGAGTCCACTTAGCCTGAAGAAGAAAGAAGAGATTCAGAGAGAACGAGCTGTCTCAGAGCTGTCATAAAGCTGTCATGTTTTCTGTTTGGCCCCAAAAGGCAGAAGCAGGAGCAGTGTGGGGGAAACTTCAAAGAGGCAGATTTAGATTCCTGGGAGAGGGAAACATCAAATATAAATGCTTTCCAACCACTGGAACAGCCTGAGAACAGAATGGGCAGGCTACCTGGAGAACTGGTGGAGCCTCCCTTCCTGATGATCTCCAAACCGAAGCTGGGCATACACTTGTCAGATGCATTGGAGAACGAATTCCTGGAGGGAATCTCCTGGTGTTACTTCCTTAATTTTCTGCCCTTTCTCTGCCCCTGGCTGACTATTCTCCCTGCCTCTTCCTCCTCATCTCATCCCTATGCACTCTTCAATCCAGTGACACTGGCCTCCTGGCCATCTCCTGATGCTGGGCGTTTTCCCTTGGTGTCCCCATCCCTAGAATCATTTCCTTCCCTGTCTCCTCCTCCTTACTTCTTTGGCTTCTTTAGAGGCCCATTTAAAATCCCACCTTTTCTAGGAAACTCTCTCCCACCTCCTTTAATTCTAGAAATCTCCCCTCTGGCAACTTCCAATTTGGATAGTATACAGCTTGCTCACAAATAGTTGTTTGGATCTTGTCTCTACATTAAACTGTGAACTCTAAAAGAGCAGGGACAGGCTTCTCCCCTTCTTTATATCCCTGGAATTTAGTACACAGCATATAGTAGGTGCTTAATAAATGCTTATTGATTGCCAGAGTCAAGCACAGTGCCAAACCTCAGGACGATGAATGCTGATGCCAGGAAGGCTTGACATTAAGGCATCAGAATGTTTACATTTTGACAATCTCTGGGTGGAAATACTTCCTTGGGGCTCATCCCAGTAGGGTTCTAAGTCTCAGATGCACTGGTTGAGGAGTCAACAGAACTTCTGTCTTTGGGCCTGCAGCTGGATGTGTGAGGCTATCATTATACACATAATGCCAACTTCTCTGGGGCCTTTCAGGAATACTCCAAGGGCAAATTGTGTCCCAAGAACAATCCTTGACAGTTTCAGTCCCTCCAGAGCTCTGTGAAATCACATCCTGTTTCATGAGTCAGACTTGGATTGAGGATTGCTGGGATATGGCTTATGGACTCAAAGAGGAGAAGGAGGAGGAGAGGGAGAAGAACAAGAAGGAGAAAAGGAGGAGAATATAGAAAAGAAGAAAGGAAAAGAGAAAAAGGAAGAGGGAGGAGGAGGGAAAAGAGGAGGAAGGAGGGGGAGAATGGAGGAATATGGGGAGAAAGGGGGAGGAGACAGCAAGAGCAAGAACAAGAAGAAGAGTCATTTCACTTTAGCATCCTTAACTTAAGGTGCCTTCCTGTCTCACATCCTCAGCTTTGACTGTGGGGGAGAGGGTACTCCTTCTAGCTGACACAGTTGGTTTTTGCCTAAACCTTGGGCTGTCCCTGGAGTACACCCCTAGTCCCCAGGTCCCCAGGATGCCAGACCTATAGCTCCCTACCTCACATTCCCCGAGCCCTCTCCAAATCCTTAGTCCCTAACTTCTTAGCCCCACCCCTGACTTAAGACCTCTGGACTCCAGATCCCCAGCTCTCCATCTCCCCAGTTCCCAAGTCCCCATTAGTCCAGTCCCCTAATTCCATGGACCCTAAGAGCCCATTGCCTCAGGCTCCCAGATTCCGAATCCTCTAATGCTTTAATGCTCCCCTAGCCTCTAGTTCCCCAGAATCTGAGCATCTTTCCCCCTAGCTCCCCAGATTAACATTCCCCCAGGTTTCAGATCCTCAGACTTCCATGTCCCTTGTCTCCCAGGTCACAATTCTGAGTCACCATCTCTCATGTCCTCAGAGTTCTGTGTACTCCCGGTCCTTATGTCTCCAAACCCCCAGGATCCAATTCTTCAGCCCTCCCCCAGCATCCCTATCCCCCTGCATCTCATTCTCCCAACTTCCTAACCCCTTAGACTCACAATTCCTCTGTCTCCCATTCCCTGGTCCTGGCTCCCCAAGATGTTAGCATTCTGCTCCACCTTCCAGCTCTCCAGCTCCTAGGCTTCCAGCCCCCAGCAGGCCTCGTGCCACAGAAAGAAAACAAAGGTTCCCTCAAGAAGTGTCAATTTCTCTTTGAGTTTTATTTCTGCCCACTCATGTCACTTAGGGTTCAAAACAGCTCTTTGGAGGTTTGACTTGCTGAGGGGGAAAAGAAGGAAAAAAACAACCATTTTCTCCTACCTTGGTCCCTCATGGAGGCTTTTCATTTGACTGGTTGCTGGGGGAAGAGAAAGGGAGGGATGGAAAGAGGAGAGGCAGAGAATTCCTACCATGCCCAGAGCTCTGGTGGCCGTGGGATCTCATGCTGGTGACATTCATGGCTCGCATGTCCCTGGCTCCATCAATCAGCCCAATCTGCACTGTGAGCACTGAAGGTCACAAAGAAAGGGGAATCTTCATCAGCACCTGTGAACACTGGCTGATTCCTCAGGCCTCCTGTAATCTATTCTCACATTCTCATGCCCAGTATGACCCCAAGTGGAGTGTGGAATCAGTGAATTTGGCCTTGGTGGTCATCAAGGTGATGTTAGCTTTCCTGACAGCAGTGAGTAAGGTGGCTAATAAAGTGATCCCAATAGATTTCTCCTTTAATTCTTCCACTTCAGGTGGTCTCTCAGGTGGGGGAGGTGGGGGAGGAGAGTTCAATGATATCCCCTTCACCAGCCCCGACCAACTCTGATCTCCAGCTCAGTCACCTTCCCTTGGAAGCCCAAGTTGACTGTGTGTGCAGCAGCACATCAGGGCACAGTTGGCAAGGCTGTGGCACAGATTCCCCAGATAAAACCAGGGACCAAGCCTGAGGCCATCAGCATTATGGACCCACTTCCAGGGGCTCTGCCTTTATGAAAGGACATAAACTCCTGGGAAAGGATACTTTACCCTCTGCATTACTCAACGTGTGTGTATGCACAGATGAGAATCTCTCCTTCTTCCTCCCCATCTCTCTCAGAGATGCTACCTCAATGTTATTCACAGGGGTTTAGAACTAAGTTCCTGAGGAAAACAACAAAAAAACCTCATGTGAAGTGTTTCCTAGGAGAAACTTGACCGCCAGAGTACCTGGCCCAAGGGAAAGCTGGGAGGGGTGGACGGGGAGAGCAGGTGCCACAGCATGGCTGGAGGTGGGGGAGGGGCTGTCAGGCTGGCACAGTCTTCTTAGCAAAGAGAACAATTATAATCAGTGACAAAAATATTTGTGCTCCATCTGTCCCTCTGAGCTCATGTCCATCTGCTCCTGCCGCGAGCACGTTGGGAGCTGACGGTTCTATGATTCAGGCTGAGAGCAAGCTCGTTTCGTAGGTCCCGATTTAGAGGCAGGTGCTAATTCGGTCAGGCTCTATCTTTGCAGGCATCGTCAAGCACATGCTCCATCTCTGCTGTGACTTACACTCGCGGCACACACACGCGAGCGCGAATGAGTGCTGGAGCGCGCGCGCGCACACACACACACACACACACACACATGCAAACACATTGAGGCAAGTAGCACTGACTCCCGCAGCTGCAATGAAACCTGTCTCATTTGGCCCCAAACCCCACGCCACTTCTTTGTGCCCTGGAGCTCTCCAAGGTACCTGTGGGAGGGGGCGGCAAATACCGCCAAAGAAAGGTACCGGATGAGAGGCGACCCTGTGATTCTGGGAAGGTCCCAGGTGGCCGGTGGGACTACCGGTGGCAGGTGGCCGTCAGGGGCTACACAAAGTTAAGGCCTTGCTCCCAAGCCTTCTTAGGGAGAGTGATCCAGAAGGGAATCGGGGGCTACACTTGACATCCTCAGGGAATGTTTCCGAACCTTGAGGATTCCCCCAAGGCAGAAGCGAACATTTTCCAATGGCTCAGTATGATACGCCCTAGAAACTGGTAGCAGACAAGAATGCCCAGTTTTGTGTCCACAGTACTGTTTTCCCCATTGGTTTGTTGGGGAAGAGGCAAGACTTTGCAATCGAGTGGGGTCGTCTTATTGTAGGCTCGTTGTAAGAAGGCTGGTCTCCAGCACCCTGAGGGTCTGTGGCGACAGGGCAGCAAACCTCCGAGACCTCGTAGTTTGGGGCGTCGGGGCAGAGTACCCACGGCAGCCTACTATCAACTCATGGCCCAGGGTAAACTCGTGGCGCCACTGGCTCTTGGCAAACGTCCCCTGTGTTTGCACGCAAGCTGTCTCCGCCGCTGCCGCCGCCGTAGGAGTGGTGAGAAGAAGGCACGCGCTCCAGCCCTGGTTGTTTGCACCACGGTTGGAGTTTGCAAATCTGTCACCCAGAGCTTCGCCCGGCCTGCTTTGTTGGCAAGTAGAGGGCCCGAGTGGCGGCAGTCACCTGGGGGGAACGCGCAGCTGAAGGGCAACTGTGGAATCCGCAGCTTTGCCTCTGGGAAGCCCAGCCCCCTCCTCCCCCACCCCCCAGAAAAGTTTGTCATGATAACCATTGTTCATTACTTCTCCCCCCACCTTTGGGTGGATGTGCCTCATTAGATATGATCAAAGCAACTTTCTGAGAGAGCGAGAGAGCGAGAGGAGTGAGCTCACCAGAAAAGCTGCCTTCAAAAAAGCCTTCGCAGCCCAAGGCTCCGTCTTTAATCGGGCCTGACGGGTGGGTTCCAACGCGGGACTGCCTTTCTGCTCAGAGGTGATACTGACTCCCATTGAAACCAACATCCCCGTTTACATTTTTTAACGCAAAGTGGGGGATTTCACTGAAAAAGGTTAAACCGCCTCGGTGAGTAAGGAGCGGCGCATCATGCGGGCGTTAATTTTAGCTCGCTGCGTAGGAGCTGTTGGGACTTGAGCAGCGGCTGAAGCCGCTTCATTAGAGACGAAGCAGGCGGTTGGAGACGGGTGGAGGGAGCTCCATCGGGCTGAGCCAGTGATTGGCCTGAGCTGGGCAGCGGCGGTGGAGGGGAGCCAGCCGCTTCTGTCTTAGCTCTTTGTGGCTGTGGTCATGATCGTCTCCTGCCGGTCTGCCTCCTAGTCATTGACGACTTCTCCTCTTTCCACAGGTTGACGATGCTCTGTCCGGCCATCTGAGGAGGGGGCATGGAGACGGACGCTCGCACCTGCTGACAGGGACATGGGACTCCACTTGCCATCGGTCACTTGTGTGGATTTTACCGGCCCGGAGCCCCTGAGGCAGAGTGAAAGACATCCAGGACTCCGGCAGAGAGCCCCCACTGAAGGTAACCGCCTCCTTGATGTGCCCCTGCTTCTCCCAACTGTCATAGCAAGGTTGGAGTCTGGTCTGGAATTGCCTATGTGTGGCGTACTCGTGAGCAGGATGGGGCTGAGGCTAAGGCCAAGGCCAGAAGGTTGCCAGCCAGCTCCAGTTCCCCGTGCCCAGAGGTCTAAGCAAGCTTGACCAGGGCCCTCAAAACTTCCTCTTGTCCCGTGTGGGATGTCAGGAAACGCCATTCATTTTTCATGAAATGCCCTGAATGAATGAGGTAGGTGACCAAGGAGCACCAAGTACCCTGCCCCCATCCCGACCCCCGTGGGGCAGGCTATTTTTGAACATGACCACGTGGCACGTCAGGTGAAAGCCGAGATGTCCTTCAGGGCACATTCTCTGCCAAGCCTTCCACCCCATAGAGCCACATGGGCAAAGCCCATTCTCTTCTAAGTGCCCACAATCCTTTGCTAGCTGAGTCAAAGCAAACCAGTCAGCAACAGCAGCGCCGTCAGCGTGTCATTAGACACTCTAGCTTGTGACATGGTACGGTTAGTGACACAAAATTGCCGGCTTTAACGTTTTGCTCCTGCTTCCTTTGCCAGTTGAAAATAAAGTTACTGAATTTGTAAATGTTAATTAAATAGTGCCAAGGCGATGCAGCAAAATACTGATTTGTCTAATGATCGCCATCCTGACTTCCCTTTGAAGGAAACAGGCACAGCTTGGATGTGACTAGGAGCAGCTGCCGGGCTCGGTTTCCCTTGTCCCTTTTCCCTTGTCTTGGGGGAATTTTTTTTTTTAGATGAGGCGGGGAAGGCAGGAGAAAGTGCTAAATTATTCATGGGGCTTATTTGACATTTGCTTAATGGTTGGGGTGGGGCCAAAATTTTCAAGCAGTGGAGGAAGGACAATAAACAACAAACTTTTACTTGGGGGAGAGCCGGGGGCCTTGCCCGAATGGGGACCGGGAGCAGGCCATGGGGGCTTCCTCAGAGCTGCTATTCAGTGTCGGCCAGATTCCCAGGCTACCTGGGGAACGACATAGGACTGGATTTAATAATCCAGCTGTCAGTGTGAAGCCTGGAAATGTTGACTCTGGAAGGTTTCCTGCCAAACTGAGATTTCATATTTATATGGGATATGATTTATCCACCTCCCCCTCACCACCACCACTTCCCAACCTTACTGCATATCTTCTACTCAGGAATGGGACTTAAAGCCCAGACCCTTGAGATCTGTATTTTTACTTGAGTGATCTTAGGAAGAGTGCAGTTTGCATGAGTTCACACACGCTCATATAGTCTCTCTCTCTCTCTCTCTCTCTCTCTCTCTCTCTCTCTCTCTCTCTCTTTCTCCCTGTCTCTCTCTGTCTCTCTCACACACATACACACACACACACACACACACACACACACACACACACAGCTTGTACCCCAAAAGCACTTTGTGCTATCTGAGGGGGAATCCAAACTCCTTCCCCGTCCACCACCTTTCTCTTTCCTTTGTCTTCCCTTTTTTGGGGTGGCTGGGCAGGGTTGGGGAGGAGGCAGGACTGCAGAAGAACTGGTCCTCTCATTCACCTGAGGAGGAAGGGAATGCTAAATGAAACAGCCTCTCTGAGGTCAGATTGTGGCTTTTCCTGTCTCACATTTACCATGTCAACTTCGTGGTTTATTTGAGTCGTTGAAGGCAATTACCCTGAACACTGGCACAAACACTTAACTTTGGCTTTGAAGGAGGCAGTGAAACCCTCAGGAGGGAAGACAAAAGCAACCATTTGGTTCTCTGGCCCCTTGACCTTGCAGGCCCTCCTACCTTGTTACTGTAATTTCCTCTGGAGAGAGAGAATGTCAGAGCCAGGGGAATCAACTGCCCAGACAGCGGAGGCCCCAGGGGCGGAGCAGGAAGCCAGGACCCCTGAGAATGGCATCATTCAGTCAGATAGCCTGGATGAGGAAGAGAAGCTGGAGCTTCAGGTAAGAACATGGAGACAGGATTAACCTGTTGTTCTCCCAGGGCTAAAGCAGTTTGGCTCAGTTTTGGTTAATGTTCTGAAAAACCCAATGTGTCCTCCCTTTTCCTGGCAAGTCATTTTCAGGCTGCCTTGGCACTAAGTAGTGAATCCAGACTTAGACACTCCAAGTCATTCTGGATCCTCTTTTCTAAACTCTGACCTGAAGACAGGTACTCAAGGAAGTGCCCAATTTTGGGCCCCAGAGCCACCAGCCCTTGGTCCCTGGGTTTCCTTCCTGGGCCACTCTGCTGGGGTGTTCTTCATTGAAGGTGGGCACATGAAATCCCCCTCTAGAACTGTAGCAGACCTCACCTTAGCACCACATAAAGCTTGCCAGAGGGACTCCAAGTGACTGAGGCAAATATTGAAGGACCAGAATTGCTTTTCCTTCTGTTTTTAATTATCCTGACCCCATGAAGAGCCATTAAGTTGCCCATTTCTGCCAGCTAGATGTAGACAGCCCACCCTTGGTCTGCAGCTTCCTTAGGTCTGAAAGTCAGAGCAGTAATGCTAGGAGGGTTTGGGACAATGTGTACACACCTTACTCTTGTCATTGCATTGTTCCCACTGACAACACTCTGGGGGCTTTCTCCACACAGCGGCGGCTGGCAGCCCAAAACCAGGAAAGGAGGAAGTCCAAGGTAGGGTTCTCCACCAATGGGTGAGGGGAGAGGCAAGCTTGCTGGGACAGCAGTGGCTGAAGCTGTTTAGGGAGGGCTTGTGGGTTCTTGGTCCATTAGAACGGTGGAGAGGTGTCACACATTTCTGGGATAGAGCCTGGTCCCATAGTTTGTCCTTAGGTATACTTGGGGTTAGGACACACTCCTTGGGGAAAGGCTCCCAGGATGGCCCCTCTTGCTATTCGCTGCTGTTTGCTGTTTTCCTCGAAAGTCAAATTTGGAGTAGATGGATTTTAAGAGGCACCAGTGTTGCTTCCCTCTGATAAGCCCATGTCCTGTCTAGATGGGGAGGAGAGGAGGCCCTGGAGAGATCCGGGACATTTCTTACCATCTCTATGTGTTTTCTATCTGCTGCTCAGAGCCACTGATTTGTTCTGAGTTTTGTGATCAGTGTGGAGGGTTGGGAAGTAAAGGCACTCACTTTGGCTTTGCTAAGTATTCATTCTTGTTAGCAAATTCCTCCCTCCAGTCAAAGAAATATCAGTTTCTATGAAATGAGATGCTGAGTCCACATCTCATCTGTATACACACATGCACAAGCATGCACACACATATACGTGTCCACATATAGAACTTTCCAAGCAGGGCCTGCTGGAGCATCTTCCCCACAAATGACCCTTATGCCAGTTCTCCTCCCTACCTGGGTTGACTAACTTATGCTCAGTTTCAAGAAGGTACCAAGAATGATGGGAGCATGTAGCTCCTCTCAGAATCAGCAGCTGCTTTCTTGGATGTTGTGTTTTTTCTCTCTCTGTTTCCTTCAGTCAGGAGCAGGGAAGGGCAAACTGACCCGGAGCCTGGCTGTCTGTGAGGAGTCATCTTCCCGACCAGGAACAGAGGGACTCCAGGATCAGGTGTGTCCTCAGTGGTCCATTGTCCTACATGCATGGCTGGGCTCCCTCTACTGTGGTTCCAATGATTGTGTTGTATGGGGAGATGAAGCTCAGATCTGGGGGGAGCAACCTTTAGTGTGAGTCTGACCATGACCTGGATCAACTTCATTCAGATGCTTTGGAAGGATCTCGAGTCATTCTCTAGTGTGTCACAGAGTATCACATTTGCTTTTTTTCAGACTCTCTGAAAATCCAGTCAATGGAAAGGAATTCCAAAGAATTTAGATTTAAAAATCATGTAGGAAGGCAGCTTCTTGGGCTCTCTTCCAAGCAGGCTGCCCCCAGGAGGCTCCCAGGACTCACTGATGTCTAGCTCAGCCAGGCTTTCTTACCAATCAGTTCCCTGAGGTGTGCTTGCTTCTAAGATCCAAGATCTGGACTTTTCTTAGCCTTGAGACACCAAGAATGAGCTCCATTGTTCTGTGGAGGACATTTTCGTGCCTTGAAGGACACAGGTTCCCCACAGCTGTAAATAAGGTGTGGGAGGGGTTGCGCTTGTGGAGGATCCTCCTTAAGGTCATTAAGCAGGCATCCCCACCATGCCCCTCCCTTGTTGTCCCTGCATATCCAGCAAGTTGGTGCAGCAGATTTCCATCTCCACAAACAGCCTTTTAGGGGGCCAACTTGGGAAGGCTCATTCCCTCACTTTCATTTGCCTTTTAGGCATGGGATGAAAGAAAGAGACAGCCTGGTGCTGGGCTGCTCTCCAAAGGCTCATTTGCTTCACTAGAAATTGGGGCCAATTAGGAAAAGTGAGAAAGACTTTTAGGAGCCCAGGGGGAAAGACAGAAGTATTAAACCATTCCATTTAAATGTTTCTTTCTTTCTATTGACTTTAGTTAAGATACCTTAAACTCTCCTCATGGACTCTCAGAGATCCAAGAGCATTTTCTTCTAAAAGACCAAAAAATGCTATCTTTACCTTACTGACAGCTCCAGTTCAGGAGCTGGCCCTTTCCCAGCACCCCACCCCCCAGCTCAGCCTGTCCTCAGTGAGTCAAGAGATGGAAAGGTCACCTTTCGGGTGCCAGCTTTCTGTTTCCACATGAGCTCTGGGTTCTTCAGACTTTGGGAACCACATGTGGTTTTGGTTCAACATTTTATTTGTGTTTTTTGTTTTCAATGGGGATCCACCAGGAGGATCACAGCTTATACAGGATGGAAAGTGAATGATGTGTGGCCCCTCTGCTAGGGGTCCCCCACTCCCCAGACTAGACATACAGAGAGATGGACGCCTTGTCTATTTGCTCTGTCTGGAGGCTCCCTGTGGTTGTACAAGCTACTCAGAAGAAATCTTTGATTGGATTTGTTTTCCTTCAAAAGATCACCCATGCCCCATCCCATGCCATCCTGGACCCTAAAACCTATTTCTGTTGTACAACAGACAAGGAGAGAAAAGTGATGAATGGTGCTTTTTTCAGCTTCAGCTAGCCCCACACTGCCTTGATAAGACAGAGCTGGGGCCTTCCTGAGTAGCTAGAGAAGAGGGAGGAGGTGGGTAGGTCAAATGTGAACTGCTCTCTGGGACTGGGGGAAGAGTCAGGCACATCACCTTCATCAGCCCCCTAGTCACTTACAAAACCTAAGGACTCAGTGGCAGAGGTAACCCTACTAGGATGATGCAAAGAATGGGTTGCACATTGGCTACCTGATGCCCATGGGCATTGGAGTTATCCTGTCTGAGGAAAATCTCCCCCCTGAATACTTGACCTCAGCCCCGTGATTTGACCTCCCAGTCTGCCCTTCAGTTAAAGGAAGCTGGCTGCTGACTCGATGATGCCATTGGCCTCCTGTGTACTATTGCGCCCTGGATTTTCTACGACTTTTGTTGGATATAATGACCCTGTATCAATGTAACCCTTCATACATGTATTTTACTATTGAGGAAATCAATAAAAATCAGTATTCAACTCAGCTGAGATCATTTCTTACCCATCAAACCTCCAGCTCCTTGCTTCTTTCGACTCCAGCCTACCTTTATCCGTGTCTGTCTGTTTGTAGGAAAACAAGGTGTTGACTCTGAATGGATGTGAACACCAGCCCTCATGGACCATGTTCTTGTCCATGCTTTCAGTCGTGGCTGCATCCCAAAGTCCCTGGGACTAGATTTAAGCACACAGAGGGTGGACAGCTCCTTCAGTCTTTTCAAGAGGCATTGCAAAGAGTAACCCCATCCTGGGCTGTCTCCAATGCTCCTACAGTGTTATTCTATGGAATGGAACCCTCTGCAACAGGGACTTTGGAGCTGCCAATGTCTCCTATGGCATTTTTGCAGCAAGAGAACGTAAACCCTCCTTAAGCCCCTTAACAGATGCCCAGGCAGTTTCTTGCAGGCTAACTCTGAGTGACCCTGATCAGAGCTAGTCTCCAGGGTCTAGCAGGCATCAGCAGCCCACCTAACTAGTGTTTGCATAGGCCAAGGACAAATGCAGGGAAGAGTCATCTGGCCATGATCCAAGGCAACCACCAAGCCCAGATGCCCTTAGACCTCTTCTAGACAAGGCTTCTTTCTGTCTAGGTTTGACTTCACATCACCCCCTCACATGCCACCCCCAACTTTGGAACCCCACCCTCAACTTTAGAATGATTCTGCTGTCAGGAGTCCATTTGACTGAACCATCCCAAAGTCTCCTGATGGATGGAGAAGCCATTGGTCAAGCTGCCCGGAAACCACCATGGCCAGGACCTGGTGGCCTTTGTCTGAAGGCTGGCTTTGTTTAGCTTCCCTCTTATCACTCTCCCCATGACCACACACTATATTCTTCTTCTGCCTTGTTCAGTAGCTATCACTGAAATGTCACACTTTCAGGCCCTGCCTAGATTTACACAAAAGTGGATAATGGACTTTGTTGGATTTATCCTTCTTTAAGCCCAAGGGATTGGGGATTCTACCATACAGGTTCCCCCATGCCACTGGCCAAAGCAGCTCTCAGGATGGATGAGTCTCCACTCAGGACAATGATCATTTTTTAAAAGCTGAATGATCGTGGGGGAAGGGATAGCCCATCCCAAGACCTGGCTTCTGAGATGTCCCTTCCTGGGAGGGTGCTCAAGTCTAGGGCCTCTCTGGTCCTGCAGGCACAGCAAGGTAGAAAGAGGCTTGGTCAGAGATGCTCTCAAGGCTAAGTGCAAGCTTGGAGCCCAGGAAGTAGATGGACACTGAGTTAGAATAACATAGAATAAGCACCTCCCTCTCCCCAAGTGCAGCGTGAGAGCTTTCTCTTTACAGAGTGAATGATTTAGCCAGGCCCATAGAGCCACACCTCTGCAATAGCCTCACCTGTGTCTATCTCCACAGTCTGGGCTCTCTGTCTCTGTCTGTCTGTCTATGCTGTCTGTCTGTCTGTTTGGATGTCTGGCTGTCTATGAAGTCTGGCTGGGGGTAGTTTTGTTGTCTCCTTCTCCCTGTACGGAAGAGTCAGGCGGGCGCTACCTGAACATGAATGACATCAGCTAGGACATGCATAAACTTTTTGACTCAAGCACTTTTCTTCCACGGATAAAAATAAGCCTTCAGAGCAAGGCTAACTTGAGAGCTGAGGCCAGGGGTGGGGTACCATCATCCCAGGCACAGTGCAGGGGCCAGGCTGTAGGAAGAACAGCAGCCAGAGCCCAGCCTCCTGTTGACTGAAAGGCAGTAGCCTCCCACAGGGCAGGGCACTTGGGGGAACAGGCTTATTTCATTTTATTTTATTCATGTAAGGAAAAGAAAATCACTCCAAGCACCTGACTTTATATTCTTCTGGCATTATTGAGTCCTATTCAAGATGGACACAGGACAGAGCTGGCAGGATCTGAGCCTGAATCCATATTTTCTTTATTCCAACAGGAATCAATTCATTTACAGCTGTCCAGATTGCCCAGCCTACAAGAGGATGAGAGGCCTAGCAAAGAGGACTCTGAAAGAGACAGAGACAAGGAGAAACCCAAGGAGCGGGAGAAAGCCTCTGAGAAGCCCAGACCCCGAATGTTGTCCAAAGGTGAATAGGGGAGGACTTCTGGGGCATTGACCTATGGGACTAGGGACTAGCCAATCCCACTCATGAGCATCTTGTGCAGGCTGCATGGGGAAGCTCAGGGACACTGAGGAAGGTTAGCTGGCACCCTGAGGCCCTTGAGAGGTCCCCTACATTTCAGCACCAAAAAAGCCAAGAAAGGAGATGCTCCACAAAGACGTAGATAGAGGTGGGACATGTAAAGGAGGGGAGGCAAGGGGAGGATCCTTTTGGGAGGGCTCAGGGGCCCAAAGCCCCTGTGTCTTTGCATGCCCCAGTGGGGCAAGGCTTCTGAGGCTTTTGCCCCAAAAACAGGTTGGATATCCAGAGTCAGGTTCAGTCATTCTGGGGGTTCACATAGAATTTGGAATGCCTCACATGGGCCTGTTAAGAGATAATGTCCCTAGTGAGCTGAACTACTTGGCACAAGGGCCCCCTTTTTCTCCCAGGGCTCTGCTGCAAAACAAGCCCCATAGAATGCTGCCACAGGTCAATACCAAGCTATACAGCAGGCCAGGACTGTATTACCACCATGGATACATGGGCTTAGTGTCCTGGCATGCAGGGTAGAGCAGCAGACATTATTAGAGTTCAGTGGTGTCTACCCTGCCCCTTGCCCTCTTCAGGGCAGAGCATCTGTGCATAATGACCCACACAAAAGTGAAAAGGAGTCCAGGGCATTGGGAGATGGACTGAGGACAGAGGTCTTGGATCAGCTTGACTAAGAAGGCCAGGCTTCCCCCAGAGCCGAAACACTTTCCAAAGGTTAAGCCCAAAGTCAGAGGCAATGCAAAGCCCCCAGGGCTGGTTGGTGCCCTGCCCACCTCACCCAACTTACTAAGGACTCAGCTTCCTCCTTCCCTGCAGCCTCCAGGGCAGGAACCAGCCCTCCTCTGGAGCCTGTATGGTGAGAATTGCCCAGTCTAGAACAGGACCATGCACTCCTGGGCCTCAGACAAGAAGACTGCGTGACTGACTCTCAGGGAGTCTGAGTTCACCCTGAACCCATCCTAATTTCATACTGTCTTCTGCTACTTTCCAAGCATCCCTGAGGCTTATCTGGGAATCAGGGGGAGAAGAAACAGGGGGCATTACTCAGCTGGCTGGTTTGTTTTAGATTGCAGCCAGGAATACACAGATTCCACAGGCATTGACTTACATGAGTTCCTGGTAACCACCCTGAAAAACAACCCCAGGTAAGACCGAAACTCAGTGGGTGTGGGGGGAGGGGTTACCCATCTGGGCTCCACTTACACAGCACAGTCCTATCTAATTGGAACCAGATCTGCAGTGGATTCAAAGTGATCAGGGTCAAGGAAACCCTGAAGACTCCCCACTGATTTTCCAACAGTTTTCTCTGCCTGCTCTTTCTAAATTCCTTTTGCTCACACCAACATTCTCAGAGTACCTGTTCCTTATGTGTTTGAAGGAGCTACTTGTTTACTGTGAGTCCAAGACCTGCAGGGCACAACGAGGCAGGGGACAATGTCCCTGAAATGTCCAGTTAACCATAGACCTAGACACAATGACAAAGGGAGAGGGTACCAAGTGAGGAATTGTGCCATGACACCATCTGGTTTCAGTAGGTATATGTGTGGGTGCCCAGGGCCTGATGACATCATAAAGTTTCTCTGAAATATTTTTAAATATCCTGTGTTAAGCCATATGACCCATCCATGCACATGGAACCTTTTCTTTCAGACTGTGAGTTAGGATGCACAGAATCTCGTAAGAACATTGATGTAATGAAAGTACAAAGTCAGGAGATGAGATGATGAGGCAGGGCAGGAAGGGGATGAGGGACATCTCATTGGATCTTGTGAGATAATCCTTGGTAGATAGAGGAGAAAAGCACCCTCAGAGCAGTCAAAGAAAATACATTTCTACAATTGATTTTGCAGAGACAGGATGATACTCTTGAAAATGGAACAAGAAATCATGGACTTCATCAGTGATGAAAAGTATGTGAACTTTTTCTCCTGCCTCTGACAAAAGGCGGGTAGGCAGGTCCAGGACTGGGTGGGGGCATGTGCCTATGAGTGAGTGAATGTGGGGCAGAGGCTTGGTTTGTGGCTGACCCAGAGCTGCTGAAGGGCTGGGGGTGGGGCTGAATGGAAGACAGGTCCTTCCTGCTCTTGGGTCATTTATGATAAGATGACTAAAGGGGGCCACTGGTCAGCATGTTGACTTGATTTGTCCCCAGCTCTCTTGGTGATACACCTAGCAGGAAAACAAAGTGCTTCCTATTGGGCATAAAATGGTTTGCCCAAAGGTGCTTGGCAGAAGGACTTAACTGGTGCTTAGTTGCTATGTCCATTCAGTCATCTGGCAGTCAGTATTTACTAAGTTGCTCCCCCATGCTAACTGCTGGGGGCACAAAGAAATGGGTGAAGTAGCAGTCCCCACTTGCAGGGTTCTAACAGTCTGAAGGGGAAGACAACCATGGTGTTTGGAAATAAAGAACAGAAGGAAACGTGCAAGGCAGTTAGGTACAAGAGGTAGGTGGGAAGGGGGTGGCTTGAGCAGTCAGGCTTTCTGACAAAGATGGTGCCTGGAATGCACCTCAAAGGAAGAGAGGGAGTCTGGGGGGCAGTGTGTTCTCCAGGAGAAATCTGCCTCAGCGAGGACAGCCCAAGTGGGGTCAAAGGAAGACGAAGGCTTTTTACTCTGTGCCTTCCAGAAACCTCTTGAGGCTGAGCTCAGCTTCCCTTATATGTTGTGCTGTTGCAGGAATCAGTACAAAAAGTTTCCTCAGATGTCATCCTATCAGAGGATGCTGGTGCACCGGGTGGCTGCTTACTTTGGAATGGATCACAATGTGGACCAAACTGGAAAATCTGTCATCATTAACAAGACTGGGAGCACCAGAATGTGAGTGCCACCCCACTATGCCCCCATGCCCCTCCATAACCCACCATACCCCATAAAAACACATCACACCCCAATATAATACACCCCTATACCCAATCATATAACCCGATATGTCCCACTGTAACCCACCATAGGTCACCATGTTGTTGTTCATTCAGTGGTGTCCAACTCTATGTCCAAGGGGTTTTCTTGGAAAAGATACTAGAGTTGTTTGCCATTTCCTTCTCCAGTGGATTAAAACAAAGAAAGGTTAAGTGGTTTGCCCAGGGTCACACAGGCTAGTGAATGTCTGAGTCCAGATTTGAATTCAGATCTTCCTGACTCCAGGACCAGTGCTCTATCCACTAAGCCATCTAGCTGCCTCATACCCCATCATAACCAATAACAATGCACCATGCCCTACCACATTCCACCATAAGTCACCTCTACCACATCATACCCCACCACATCCAATCACAACCCATCACTTCCCACCACACCCCACTATAACCCAACAAGATCCACCATGTCCCCAAGGTTGCTTCTTTTGGTGTCTTCTCCTCCCCCACCTCATCTCATGCTCTTGGGTGGAAAAAAAGAACAAAAGAGTGTGATTTGTAATTCATTTTTGTTGGCCAAGATGGGCATTTATCTGAGGGTTATCTGATGATTTGGATAAGTTTGTATAGCCAATTCATTCAGTCAGGAGAACGGGGGTGTGAGGGGTTGGCTATGTCTACAAGAAGGTATATCAGAGGATCTGTCCCAAAAGCCTAAGAGCAGTGTGGAACTTAAAGGGCTTCATAGCTCCAATAGTTTTCAAATGCATTAAGACTCCTGTATATTTACTACAAACATGTACATATATGTGTATGTATGTATGTGTATATATATATAATATATAATGCATCTATATGTACCTAAATACAGGCACACATGCTATATACATATATATATATATATATATATATATATATATATACACAAGCATATTTTCTCCGACATGGAGATAAAGCATATGTGTGGGTATATGCACATGCACATATATGTATATTTATTTCATGGAATGAAAAGCTCCCCTTCCACCATTAGCCACACCATTACATGTCCAAAATGAGGATTTTGCTTTTTTATATTCTATCCAGAGCATAAACATTTTAAGAGTGCCTGAATTTCTGGACAGCCTTGAAGTACTGGGACAGCTCCCCACCCCTCTGTCTCTCTGGCTCTGCTTCTGCCTTTATCTGTTTCTCTCACTCTCTCCCCTCCTTTCTTCATCCCTCCCTTCTCCTCATGGCTTCCCACTCTCAGGGCACACATCCTGCCTCTTTCCTAAACTCTATTGATTTCCTTTCCTCTTATCTGGGGGACCAGTGCTGGGGGTTTCACTGATGGGGGCTCATTGAAACTTGCCCTGCTCCCCTCACCCTGTCAAGTGCACACTAAGACAAAACCCTTCCCTTAGCCTCTTCTCTCTCGCCTCCTGAGAAAAGGCGGCAGCCTCTTTAAGGGGCTTCGCTCTTGATCAGGAAACTCCTTTTCTTGTCTGGACATTTAAACTGTGGGTGAATGGAGGTGAAAGTAAATGAAAGAGCTCTGCAGAGGCAGCTCAACTAGGAATCTGGAGTCGGGAATTTTGACTGCTACATGGGTGACTTGCGAGGCAGGGTTAGGGTCACATCAGGGCTGAGATTGACATTTTGTTCTTATTGACTGACAGCAACAGAAAATGCTTTGCCTCTGTTTGCTGTCTTCTTGTGGTTCCCTAACCAAATCTATGTTATACTTGAACCCATCTGGTCTAACGTCTATGCCACGTGACTTACCTTCTCATCCTAACAGGCACCTCTCCTTTGAGAAAATCACCTCCTCTGGGCAACAGTTGCCCTGCTGTGTCTCCTATTTTGTTCCTTCCTTAGTCCAGACAGAAGATGACACCTTTTTCTTGCTTCATGATCTCTCCTCACTTCTGCCAGTGAGCGTTGGGACCAATGGTTTCCTAGGAAGCTGGATTTTTGCCCACTTCCTTATCCCTGTTGCTCATGTAAGCATTCACAACCTTGGACAAAGCTTCTTGGATCCTGCCTAGATTGAGATCACAAGCTGTCACTCATCAGGATCTGAGGCAGTTGATTTTCCTTCCCCTTTCTCAGCTGGGTTGCCCTTAGGCCTAGGTTCATCTGAGATAGACCTTATTCTCTGGGCCCTTGGCTCAAAGTGAGAGCACTCTCCAAACTCCAGTTGATTTCCCAGCTGCTATTCATGGCTATTCTTTGGGGGAAGCAAGTGGTGACTTGTCAAGAGACAAGACAAATTGCAACTGTCTTCATTCAGCATTACTGGGAGCCAAGTGGCTGCTGTCGCAGTCTTGTCTGTGGTCTTGGCAGTCTGGGGGATACCCTGACTGGGCACATGGATAGTGGTCGCTGGTAGGGGCCTGTGTACAAACAGCTTGCTGGCTCAATGTTGTTGAAGTTCTCAGGAGAGTTCTTCTGACTGAGGGAGAAATCCCATGGTTGGTTGAGCTTGCTTCATCCAGTGGATTACTCATCATGCCTGGACCTGTAACTCAGGCATATTGCCATCCACCATATACGATAAAGACAATTTGACTAGCAGTACTTTAAAATCAGGGCTGCAGACAGCCCCCTTATTGTGGAAAACCCACAATCATATAGTAGTTCAGGGACATGGAGAAGTGGAAGGGTGGGAGCCAGTCACTGAAGGGGGATAAGGCAGAATTTCAGAATGCCTTGTCTGAGAAGCAGGAGCAAACATCACTGACTTCTCATTGCATCAACACTGAACTCTGTGTAGCCAGCTGGGGGCCCGAGGGCATATATGATTCAGGGAGCATGATATGAGAAACACGTGTCTCTGACAAATGGAAATACCACCAAGTTATTCATATAATCCATTTCAAAAGTCCATCCTGCCGACATTGTAGAATTTATTACTGTCTCCTTAAGGAGAGAAAGTCACAGTTACTGTTCCAATCGTCCTTCTAGCCAGTCCTTGAGAACAGCTTCTGTGAGTTCAGTCATCGTCCATCCATCCATTAGGAGCTATGTGGAGGGTGGGAAGACAGAGAGAAGGCAGGCAAGGAAAGTTGCTTTTTTGCTAAAAC
Source organism: Potorous gilbertii (assembly GCA_028658325.1). Classification (NCBI taxonomy): domain Eukaryota; kingdom Metazoa; phylum Chordata; class Mammalia; order Diprotodontia; family Potoroidae; genus Potorous; species Potorous gilbertii. The sequence continues at coordinate 1,822,921 of CM053772.1, forward strand.
TGCATTTATTAATTTTATAAGGTATAGAGCAAGTCTACTAAGAGGAGAAAATCAGACAACATGCATTTATGAAGTGCCTACGATGTACCAGGAACAGTGCTAAGGGCTTGAGATAGAAGAAAAGCAATAAACAATCCCTGCCCTGGAGGATCTTGCAATCTAATTGAGGAGGCAACATGCAAATAACTGTACAAACAAGATAGAAATGGGGTCAATTGGAGAGAATGGAGGGAGGGAAAGTGCTAACAACAAGGGGAAACACGATCAGGAAAGCCTTCTTGGAGGAGGTGGGATTTTAGCTGCACTTTAAGGAAACCAGGAGCCTCAGATAAGGAGGGAGACTACTGGGGCATGGGGGACAGCCAGTGCTAACCCCCAGAGTGAGGAGATGGAGACCATGTCACAGTGCTGCAGAGTACCTCAGGGTGATGAGGGAGAAGACTGCCAAGCTAGAGGGGATCCAGCTTCTAGATCACTTTAAAAGCCAGAGGATTATCTCCAGGAGATGACAGGGAGCCACTGAACTTTACGGAATAGGGATGCAACATCCTCAGATCAGTCCATTAGAAAGATGAATTTGGCGACAGTAGAGGACAGATTGGAGTGGGGAGAGGAGAGGCAGGGAGGCTCCCAGAAGGCTGAGAAAGAGTATGGCCTTCCCATCATGACTGGAGAGAAGTTGAGGAAGGTAGGGAGAAAGAAAATGGAAGGATCTTCTTTATGAAAGTATTGCAACTTTTATTTCATGAAGAAGATGAGCCGGGTTCTTTTAAGAGACTTTGTTAAATTGACTTAGCCAGCTGGTGTAGGGTGGTGTTTTCAGCAGTGAAGAAAGGTCATCTAGAGTTACAAGGAAGGTTCGAGGCTACTCTGACTATGAGTTTTCTTCCATCTAAAAAGATAATAAAGAATCACTTCTGCTTTGTTAACTATTTCCTTATATACACCATACTTAGTTAATAACCTTAATATTTTTAAATACTAGGGGATTAAGTGGTTTCTTATAAGGAGATGCTCATGACATATATGTGTATATATGCATGTATATATTACTTTCATATTTTGTATCATGCATTCATCATATTACACATAAATATATAAAATAAATAATATTTCATGAACTAGAGTAAGGGCTCTGAGCTTCGGTGATTAATTGAAAGAGATGTTGAATTTTTTAGTAATTGATAAGGAAATATTAGATTACCCAAGAACTGAGGATGATGAAATTAAATATGCGAACAAGTTAAGCATGGCCTACAAATGACCTTGATGATCCTTTGGAGACAAGTCTGTTTCATGTGAATGGTTGCTCTTCCTAATCAGGCTACATTTTGGTAGAAAGGAGGTGGCTAGATTGGATGTCAAGGGGAACTCTGAAGTCAGTTCATCTCTTCCTGTAAGTCACTGCATATCCACGGACATGTGGATGTTTCAGGTATCCAACACTGTCATTCTGGCCCACTTCTAAAGCCACCTCCTTTAAAATAAAACCAGATAGCTTGGTCTTCTCACCAACTAAATTAAGGTATTGGATGAGACCCTCCCTGACCTCAAGGGCCTTTCAGCCCTTAGATTCTTTGATCTGTTGTCTCCCACTCACAGTGTCACACAGGGTCAATAATATAGAACTTCTGATAACTCAAAGCTATTAGATGAGATGAAAGATGAAGACAGGGGTCTGAGATTAGGCTAGAGTGAATTATATTGTAGGTAAATGAAAGAGTATCTACCTGTCCTGTATTAATGATCTATATGAAAGAAGTGACAAATGAGTCATCTGTAGTGGGAAGGTCGAGTGTGTGCAGGAGATTGGCTGGTCATGGAAGCAGAGTAGAGGAGCACCAGTGACCAGTCAAGGCTGCTCTGGATTCAGTGGAGAATAGAGAGACGAAGGGGAGGTCTCTAACACTTGGGGCAAGACTCCTCTGGAGGAGAGAAGGTAGAAGGGCATCGACAAGGATCAAATAGGAGAAGGTCCTGAGGAGTGATATATACACTGATTTTATACACACACGTATACAAATGTGTTCATCCTTTGTTGCCAAAGAAGACCATGTCATCAGAGAAATGACATGACTTGCACTTGACTCTGTTTTGAGTGAGGGAGGGCTGTGCAGATCACTTCTCCTCCAGAGCCACTACAATTATTAAGTGTCTGAGACTGGATTTGAACTCAAGTCCCGCTTATTCCAAGGCTTGTGCTCTATCCACTGTACCACTTAACTGCCACATATACAAATAGAATCACCGCAAATACATAGACATAGATGGATGAAAAGCTAGATATGAATATTTTTGTATCAAATTTCTCAATTCAATTCAGCAAATTTGTATTAATCTGTAAGGCACTACCCAGATGAGAGGTGGACATTGTACCATCTAGAGAAGAAGATGTAGCTGCCCTTCCAGGTGATATTAGACTTGGCTTCATCGATCACCTTCCTGATTACTGCAGAGAGCAATCCATTTCCATGTGCCTGCCCTCTCACCCTGTGTGATTCTTGCTTCTGTGGACTCTGGAGTGACATTCAGAAAATAAATCACACATTTGGAAATAGAAGGGGAGAAGGTGTTATCACCCTCATAAAAGCACCACATGTACTTCCCTCATAACATTCTTTACACAGCCTTCCTCCCCCCACTTTCTTTTCTTCCCTTCTTCCCTGCTCCCTTCTCCCATTATTTCTCTCCTTCCTTCCTTTATTCCCTCTTTTCCCTTCCCTTGGTTTCTTTTCTTCTGTTCTTCCTTTCTCCTTCCTTCCCCCATGTCTTCTCGCTACATTTATTAACTGCCTGCTGTGACTAAGGAACCATGCTAGTCTCTGGGGAATATCCCAAGATAAATACCACTTAATCTCTACCCTAATGAAGCTTGCACTCAAGTAGGGGTGATTGAGCTTAGCCATATCGGAAGACGATACGAAGCTGTATATAAAGAATAGAAATCAGGTCTCCCTATTAAACTAACCCAACTAACCAATCTTGCCTAGACCCTACTAAGGCCTCCAACCATTGTGTCCTCTTCCTTCCTCTCCCAAACTAAGCTGCTGAGGGGACAGCCGGAGCCATTTTCCCTGACCATGGTGGATAAGGTCTGGATATAAAACATGACCAATGCTGTGACTTGCTGATTGGCCTGAATTGACATCATCCTGGATAAGTAATTTGAGTTAGAATAGTTACAGATTTATGCAGTACAGTAATGGGGGAACATGTGGGGAGGATAGGAGGGTGGGGGATATGATGTACGGGATAGGTTGTGATCTTCTTCTGGTGAGGGGCACAGGGAATGGATGCCCATGCTGATGAGATCACAGTTCCATCCAAGGTCACAAATATAACAACTTGTCAGATAACCCAAACAATCCAGAAGTTTCATCTTAAAAAAAAATCACCTCAAGCTAAGAGATGATGGTGGCTCTTTATCCTTTGTCTTTAAGGAACTACTCAGAATCCAGCTCACGCAAGAAAATTGCTGACCCCAGTAGTTTATTTTCCCCTGCTTAATGGTCCTGAGCTCCAGAAAAAAGTGCTGTAGGGGAGAGTACAGGACAATGCCTCTCCCTTATAAGTTACCAAATGCCAATTAAAGGTGATTGGGCTGGAGCAAATTAGACTGGTGCATCTGACATGGCCACAGCTACAAGCAATCATTGGAGTGTCTGCTCGAAGCCCCTTCTCTCTCTTTCCTCTAAGCTTTCAGTGTCCTTGAGTTGATATGGACCCCTGCCCTCCAGACAGTAACAGAGATCTGTCAGTCTCAATCTGCCATGGAGGAAGGAAAGAAACAAAATCAAAACAGTGGAATAACTGAAGTCAGACACTTATTGTGGCATCTTTCCTGACACTTGTAAAGGTTGAGAGAGAGAGAGAGAGTGTGTGTGTGTGTGTGTGTGTGTGTGTGTCCAGAGTTTTCTCCTTCCAATGAAACCCTAGAACAGGCATTTTCAGAGCTGATTGAATTGGGCATTTCATCGGGAGAATTAGAAATCCTCACTGAACAAGGAGAATCACAGACTTCAAGAAGTAGGAGACCTCATCTAACTCAATTCCATGTAACAGATGAGAAGCAGGAAGCACCAAATAGTTAAGTGATTTGCCTGAGCATACATAGAGAGTGAGGGATAAAATGAGAGGAGGCCTCAGGTCTCTTTCTCCAGGTCAATGCTCTGCCTTCTTAACGATTAATCACTGATCATATTGGACAATTGAAATCCATGCTCCTTAATGCTCTGAAATTTCTGTGCCAAGAGCAGAGAATACACCATAGACCTTGACTCAGTAAACAAGAGTAACATGTTCACACTCCATGAAGACTCACAAGTACAAAGCCTGGCACACAGTGAGGGCTTAACAAATGCTTTTTTATTTCTTTGGGTCTTTGTCAATCATCTCTCAAGACCCAGAGCCGCTCTATGTTCATCTTTCTACTGATAGTGGGATTCCTGCCCAACAAATGGGCACTCAGTGATCATTCAGGTAGAAATCGGCCAAAGGAACCCCAGTAGATGCCTCTGAGGACCTCCTTGTCATCTGATCACAAATCAAACTGGCCTTGCTCCCAGCTTGCATGCTGGGGTGGCCATAGCTTAGAGATAACTCATGTTCTTGGCAAGGTAAAACACGAAAAAGAGGAACACCAGCAAGAATTGGATCTGGGGGGAGGAATGGGCTTAAGGACACAATCTTTGGTGACCAGAAATTGGAGAAAAGTGTTCTTGATCTGAATGGGAGAACATTTCTATGCGTAATCAACAGGATGAAGGGTATTGGGAATCACCCTTACAAAGACAAGATTAGGGGAATGACTCCTCCTCCTCAACAAGGACAGGCCATCCACCCACAGACTGAACTTTTCATCATTCTAAGACTCCTGCCTGTGGGTTCTGTGCAAGTGCTCGTCAGGCAAGGGCAGTGCCTATGGGAGACTGTGATATGCTGGCCAAGGCAAGCCCCGCAGTCTGACCCTCCTCAGTTCTTTGCAGCATATACGTGGCCTTGGAGAGGGACACAAGAAAATCTTGGTGGCCTTGTTCTCCTGTCCTCATGGGCTTTTTTCTCACGTCTTCTACTGGGACTCCGATAATCCCTAAGTCTTTTGAGATGTGTTTCTTGCAAAGTGGTCGTTATTACTCACTACTTAACCTTATTCCTTTTTGCTTCTCTTCTTTCAGATTGTCCTTGACTTCCTCATATTTGCTTTCTCAATCTTTTGTTCTTTCTTATTTGCATCTTTGGGGAGGTTTGACACCATGAATTAATTTTTTTTTCTAATTTTGCCAATGATTTCAACTGTAAAGTTTGCAAATACAATTCTTCTTTCTCTCTGAAACCATTCAGACATATCTTGCTGTGATTTCTTGCTTTCTTAGAAATCCATTGAGTCCTCTCTCTCATCAAGCATTGATCCATTTTCCTTTTTGTGATATATATTCATAGACGTCTGGACTCAGATGATCTGGAAACCATTGTCCCTTCAGTTATTTATGTCATTCCCCCTGATTTACTGATATGTGCTCAAGGTTTTTAACTGAGTTTTCTTCATCCTATGATATCTAGTAATTTTGGTCTTTTTTTCTGGTATTCCTTTATTTCTTCTTTTTTGCTGACTTTTTCCCAGAGGAGTTAAGCCCCTACTGGGATTAGATTGTCGGTGTCCCATATGCCGCTTGTCAATAATAAGTATTCCGATTTTTCAGTACAGATGACACTGTTCTAAATCTTCGCTGTTTTCATACTCATCCATTTCACCTTTGTCTCACAATTCTTTTCATCCCCAAAGCCAGCAACGATTGCTGAAGCACTCATTTATTGGGGACTAATTACAAACTCATAGTATTGATACTGAAGAATAACTTTATTCATTTCTCAAGTCATTATCCATTTATAGTAGACTCCAGTAAATTATCAGTTTGCATTTTGTTTAGTAGGTAGTGGGGAGCCATTAACAGATATTGAGGCATGTGCCAAGGGGCAGCACTGAGGAGGAGGAAAGGTGCTGGAGATCTCCCAAGGGGAGCCATCAAGAGATTCCTGCCACAGTCCACACATAAGCTGCTCTTAATACCATCTTGTGGCAGTTCGAAGTTCCAGGTGGATTGGGACCCATTAGAGAGGAGCTGCTTCTGTTTCTGGAAACAGGAATGACCTGCAGAAGGTGATCTGAGTCTGGAGATTTCCCACTGATGTTCTCAATCATGTTGTACCACACATTCACACCCACTGGCTGCTTGCATTTATAGATTCTGAAGTCTTGTTTCCCCCAAATTATGCATTGTTCCAATACCCCAATACTTAAAAGAACAAATAAGCAAAACTTGTAATTCCATGATACTATTTAGCATATCAAAACCAAATATGTCCGTGAATGGACACACATATGTGAGTGTAGACTTCTATAGTTGAATGCTTTCCACTGGAGCAGTGATACAATCACCTGTAGCTCCCATTTCCTCCTTGTTCAGTGATTACTGGGGCTCCCAATGCCCACAGTAGCCTGAGCAAGCTCCGTGGTCTACAGCCATGGCTGAAGTTGTCCAGGCTTTCTTTGTACATGTTTCTTTTCTTGGCATTGGGCTTTCCTGTGCCCCACAGACCCCTTTCTTGTGTTGTGGCAGCATTTACTTTGTGGAGCTCAGTGGGGTCAGACCAAGAGCAGGAGGTGGGTGTGAGACATCCAGGGACCATCCTATGCTCTGGTAGTAGGGACTCAGTGATTGAGAGATTCCTTTGGGAGGGTGGTTCTTTCGGATCAACGAATGAAGGTTGATCCTATGAAGAATCATTGAAAAGTTCCTGGACCCAATAGAAAGTGAGCCTTCTGAGGACTGTGAGTGCTGTGATGGCTTTCCTTCATATCTTCAGTCATTAGCAGTTTATGGGATGTAATAAGTTCTTAATAAATGCTTGAATCTCACTGGTCCCAGGTCACCTGGACTGGTGCTTCAAAGTTCTTCCCTTATGGTTTTTCTGTGTATGCCTTAGGGTGTTCTACATGCTCCCTCTGCTTGTCAGGGTCTGTGGTCACCATGCACAGGTTCAATGGCTCCCAGAGCTGCTCAAGAAGGTTCATACCAGGGGCCAGGGGTCAGGGTTCAGGGGCCAGGTAGCTTTCTTCCTTGTCTGTTGTGTGGGGTGGCAAGAGGGAGGGTAAAGGAATCATGAGCCTGTGTTTCTCAGAGAATAACCACTTTTAGGAATCAGAAATTATTTTTCATGAGATTTGTCAATTAAAATCATTCTCAATATCATGTTTTCAAAATCTATAAATGGATAGAAAACATGTTTGTCTTGGTGTTTCTATTTTATGTACATTTATCTCTTTGATTCTGCCACACTCATATGTTCTCTCTCTGTCTCTGTCTCTTTGCTTCTCTGCTTCTGTCTCTGTTTCTCTCTGTCTCCCTCTCCTCCCTCTCTACCCCTCCCTCCCTTCCTCTCTCCCCCCCTCCTCCTCTTCCTCCTTCTCTCTTTGTCTCTCTGCCTCTGTCTTTATGTCTCTCTCCTGTCTCTCTGTCTCTCTCTTTCTCTATATCTCTGCCCTGTCTCACTGTCTCTCTGTCTCTCCCCTAGCACCCTGCTTTTGTACTTTCCGTGTCTGTATTGATTTTAGATATTAAGAGATTTTTTTACTCCTTCATGAGGGGAGGGAAGGCGGGGGAGGAATCTTCTTTGCTCCATCCCTAGCACTTCTGAATCTTGAGAAAGAATTCTGAAGGCAAGTGTGACCCTGTGACCCTGGCTTGGACCTAGAACTAGGAAGTTTTCCCGGGCTCTTACTGAGACGCTAGACTTACTGAGTGCATTGGCAGGCATATATCTTGCCTGAGCCCTGGACTGGGAGCCAGCACATCTGAGCTGGAGGTTGGCTCTCCCCTTAGCATCTCGGTGACCCCCTTCCCAGGTACGTCAGCTCCCACTCTGAGCTTCAGTCACCTCTTCTGGAAGCTGAGGGGGCGAGTTCCTGTGATGATCTCTCCCCTTCTTTGAGCTTTCAATGCCATACAAGCTGTGGGAGCGATTCCCTGCCAAACCTCCTGTGATGCTCCCTCCCTCCCCCATGGAGCCTGTCATCTCCTCATGTTTTTCCTTTGTCTTCTCTCTCACCCACCCACTCCCAGTGACTAGGATCCTCAGTCTCAGGCAGGTGCAGCAAAGAGGAGATGAGCGTCCCCCCCCAACCCCTGGGCCAGGGGTCTCGTCAGCATAGTCTGTGGAGAAGGTGACAGGATGTAAGGGCAGGACTGAGAAGAAGGAGATTCTGGGAGGGTGGAGACAGGCAAGGCTGGACTCTCGCTCTTTATTGTGGGATGGTTCCCAGTCAACAAGATCAGGGCTCCATCAGTTGCCTCTGATAAATGCAGGCTGGTCACGTCCCCAGCCAATGAGAAAATCCTCCTGGTGCTGGTCTCTGGGTGATGAAGCAGATTAGGGTAATTCTTCTACTTCCTGGGGACCCCTTGACCATCACAAAACCCTGAACCTTCAGCCTTTTCCTGGTGGATGCTGGGAACAATGGTGTAGTCAGCCCTGGAATATGAGGCCTTGGCTCTCCTGATCTGGTAGACCATGTGGCCAGTTCAGCTTGGCACAACCCTCTGTGAATCCAGGTGGTGAAGGTGGGGGAAGGGTGGTGAAGACGGCTGCCTGGACTCCGAGAGCTAAAGGCTACTGACCCTGACACACGCTTCGTTATTCTCAAGGAAAACCAAGCTCAAGTTGATCTCTACCCTACTAGGAGTCCTACCTTGGTGGAGGAGCTTCCTACCTCCTTCGTCTTACCTTCTTTCATGTGTCTCCCACAGCTGTGACAAGAAGATATCATCTCAGTCAAATGGGGGAGGAACCACTAGGGCTGTTCCCAGCTCTCTGCCCCCACTTCTTGTCTATAAGCAGATTCTGGGTAGGACTAAGGTGCTCTAAGTCCTGAAGGGCATAGGGTTCACACCACGTCCAGAGAAGGTAGGGGCTCTGAAGAGCCTGACTCAGGTAGACAGTGCTCAGGCTTCTTTTCCTAAGGGTGGTATTGGAGGTTGGCATTTGGATGGCCCTTCCCTATTCTCTCACCCTCTCCTCCCTACCCCGACAAGGAAGTGCAGCATCATGTCTTGAAAGTCTTAGAATCTGGACCCTGTGGGTTCCTCCCAGGTGCTGCCAGCCTATTCACAATCTTTGTTTCCAAGAGCATTCCTCTAGATTCAATGCTTTGCCTTTGGGTCATTTCTGCTGAGCAGCTATGATGTCCATTTTATGGATAGGAAAGTCAAAGCACAGATTGGCTAAATGATGGTGGACTGCACCCAAACCCCAACCCCCTGACTCCCAAAGTGGTAGCTCTTTGTGTCAAAGGCAGGTAGGAAGAAGACCTACCCTCACCTAGCCTTGAATAGCAAAGCCATAAGAGGTGAGTTCCAGCATCTACTGGCTCCTCAGGTTCCATAAACCTCCCCAGAAGAGACTGCACCTACAGCTGAGCTTGCAAGTCTCTACAGAGTCGTTTATCAGGCAAACTTTAGGCCTCGGCCCTGTCAGACCAGATTCCACTTGACTCCCCATTGCCTTCCCTGACTGTCCTGCTGCCTCAGGCTTCTCCTGGCTGATTGGCCCCAGCTAGGAGCTATAGGCTGTAGACTCAGGAGAGGCAACTAGCTGGCCAGAGAAATGATCTCAATGGCAATCCTAGCACTAAAACAGCAACCAGCCTTGTGTTAGGGGGAGCAAATCTTCAGTCCCACAGCTCCCAAAAGAAAGGGAGGTCCCATGGAGGTCATCAGAGATGTGTTAAAGGAGTCCCCAATGGAGCCTCATTGAGTATTCCTGAATCAAGTGGAGGGCAACCCTGGCTGCCCCAGATCTTAGACACAAGCATCTCTGATGGGATCATCCAGACAAGACCCCCACAAGGACTCTAGTAAAATGCACCAACTTATTTGGTGATTTGGCAGCCAATGATGTGAATCTAGGGAGACAGAAGGGAAGAAAGAACATTTCAATAGAGAACTGTATCTCTGTCTGGCTACAAGCCCAGCCTGTCATTGCTGCTGCTGAATGTGAGCTCCTGTTCCCCAGATGAGGTCCTCTGGATTCCAAGTAAAATGATCAGCTCCTCTGAGGCAGGGTCATGGACTTCCATTATTGAGTCTGTGACTTGAGAGACCGTGTGTGACACTGAACATCTCCTCTCCCTACAGCCCTGAAAGGGGCTGATTAGTAAGGCCAAGAGAGTGACTTGATGTTGTCTTGGTTCCTCAGCTGAGTGCTTAAGACCAAGTGACTGAGAAGAAGCCTTGGAGAAAGATCATTGCCTTCTGAAGAAGCAACTGCCTCTCACCCCAAAAGCTGCCACTCTCTGCATTGGGACTCAGTCCTAGTGGGGTGAGCAAGCTGCCAAGCAGAAGGAAAGAAGCCATGCATTCAAAAGTGAATGCCAAGGCCTCTGCTTTAAGCTCCCCAGGTTTTGTGAGACACTGCTACCAATGGGGTGATTCATGTTTAGGCATTTTCCTATGGAAGACCCAAGATCTCTTTACTTTAGATACTCCATTCTAAGAATGAGCAGCATTATGAACCAAGATTTGGCATCTTTTTGATCCTCTGTGTTGACCCTGACAAGGCCAGAAATGTGTCCTGCATGGTGACAACCCAGAGTATGAAAATGCATGTTCACTGAAGAGGTCATTTCAGGGGCAAAGATTTCTCCCCAACCAGAAGGAATTTCAAAGGTGGAAAATGCTTGGGAGCATCCAATCCATTCAAGGCCTGAACATAGCTACTGATGTCATGTAGAGATCTCTGAAGTGGTGAGCTTCTGCAGAATGTTTCAACATTCCATCATAATCACAGATCGAGAAGAAGTAACTTGGGAGAACAGTGAATCTGACCTCGAGGATAAGTTGTTGACCTAGAGTCATACAGCTCATGAGTGTTTGAGATGAGATTTGAACCCAAGCCTTTCTGACCCTTCAGTCCCATGCCCTAGCCATTAGGCCACACTGCCACTTATTTTGAAATGTCTTCAGGTTCAGTAATTCTAGTCACACAGATAGTCAATTAGGAACACATCTGTTGTGTAAAGGCATACCACAACTTAAAAACCTGTGTTAACTGCTGTAGACCCAGGGCTTTTGAACATTTCTTCTCCAATTTTTCCTTTGTTGCTCTTTCTCTTTACATACTGTTTGTCCTCATGACCTTCATTGTGTTTAGGGAAGAGGGGTCTCATGACAGAGCTGATCACAGAAGGGCTTTTGATGAGGAGAGGGTGAGGCAGGGCTTCAGAGGGAAGGTTATATCCTCTGTAGATACCCTGGGCCTGCCCTCTGCATAGCTGGAGGTAGGGAAATGACTACAAGAAAGACCCAGATGAAAGCAGCAGGGGATCAGATTAGAGAGAAGGGGAAGGGGAGAAAAATGTTTCTGCCATTTTTGAGGAAGACAACATCATTAACTATAATACATTGAGGACAACAAGGAGTCCAAGTAGAATATGGGTGCAGAAATTCTCCCTGTATCTGAGAAGAGACTCTATCCATTTTAGGGTTGTGTGCTGAAGAATTTAGAGCAAATTCAGGAAACAATGGAGGAGAGAGAAGTCAAAGCACAGAAGCACTCAGAGAATGAGAGCGGGAGGGAAAGAGGCAGGGAAATTGTCTAGATATTTGGTTGATGAGATAACATATGTAAAGCACTTTGTAAATGCTTGGGTATCCTATAAACATCAGCTGCGATTCACTGAAGGATGGGGGAAAGGACACCAGAGGATAGGGAAAGTGTAGGGAGAGGCTGAGGGCAGCTGTCCAGAGCTGGGGAAGAAACACATCTTGGGGGTGCAGCCCCCCCCCACACTGACCAAGGAAAGATTGAGATTGAACAGCAGCCAGTGACAGGAGAGGAACAGATATATCTGGTAATCCTGGCCCAGGCTCAATGCTTGATCTTGGAGGAAATGAGATGATCCCCACTCAAAAATCTTGGGTGGAATTGACAAGTGAAAATCATGTATATATGTGTGCATGTGTGTATATACATGTGTGTATATGTATGAGGAGAGAGAGAGAGAGAGAGAGCAAGGCAGGGGAGGGAGAGGGAGGGTGAACGAAAAAGAGATCATCTCTCCCCCAGGTTCTGGCCCCCAAACTTCCCTGCCTCCCCTTTCCAAAATGGCAAAAACCCACCCTGTGAGAAATGCATATCATTGCTCATAGGGAAATGGCCCTTTAAGCTGCTTCAGACCGAGTCAGCTCGAGGTCCCTTTCACTGGGGGTTGGGGGGAAGGTGGGGGAGAGTTGCAAACACTGAGCTGGAGTTGATGACATTGAAAACCAGGTTCAGAAGCCTTGGGAAATAGCAGTTTTTAACCTGTGTTCCTTAAACTTATTTTAAAAAAACACTGTATTTTTATAATTACATTTTATGTAATTGATTTAGTTTGTAATCCCACATATTTTATTTTGTGCACTTAAAAACATGATTCTGCCTCATCCAGAGACTTCTCCTGATTGTTCAAGGGGCCCATCACACAAAGAAGGCTCAGAACACCTGCTTCAGAGAATGTGCTGAGCCCCAGGAATGTGGACAGAATAGGAGAGACTGAAAGAGACCAATGGGGGGCAGCTCATCTTTACACTTCTTAGCTGCCCCAAAATCATGCTCTTTGGGCGTCAGATCTGGGAGAAGAATCATGAAGGGAAAACCAGGCAGCCAGGGTTGGACAATGGAGCCCAACAAGGGGGAAGGTGGGTTGGTGGCCACAGCCCAGGGCTGAGCACTGGGGAAGCAGGTGCATTCGGGAGTTAGGAGCAGGAGGAGGAAAGACAGGCTCTATCAGATGAAACAAAACTCAGCGAAATTCACCATGTGCAGGTGCCAGTCAAGGGGAATGCAGATACGAGAACAATAGTCCTTGTTTTATAATAGAAGAATGATATTGGTGTGTTCTGATAGCACAGAAGTGAGTTCCTCTGGAAAATCTGTAAAAAACACCACAAGGCTTCCCTTACTGAGGTCACTGGCATTTGCTTTGTCTGCTCTGAACTCTTAAAGGGACAGAGAGAAAGGGCTTCCCTCCGTGCGTGAGTAATAACCATGATCGTTTCTGGAGCATTTTTACGTTTGCAAAGTAGTTGCATATGTAGGTTATTTGATGCTCACAACAATCCCATGAGGAAAGGATCATCATTAGCCCTCTTTGGTAGACGAGGAAGGATTAAATTATGTGTTCAGGGGTGCACAACTAGGAAGTGTCTGAGGCCAGATTAGAACTCAGGGCTTTCCAGCTCCTATGTGCCATTCACTGAGCCATAATGCATGTATATGCATGGTGTGTGTGTGTGTGTGTGTGTGTGTGTGTGTGTGTGTGTGTAGCCCCAAAGCTTCCCCCCCTTCCACCTCTGCCTTTTCAAGTGGAGGTTTTACAAAATAGCAGACACCCTCCTCTAGAAGAAGCACAAGATCCTTGCTCATGGGGAGATGCCCTATAGACATCTTCAGACCCATAGTCTGAGCTGGCAGGAGGAGGGCCCTAAATACAGAGCCGGAGCTGAAGGCCAAGTCAGGGACCTTTGGAGGGTAGTCATTGCTTCATGTAACTTCCCATCTATTATGGTTCATGATAAGCAATCTGTGGTTCATTGAGAAAGTGAGATGGAGTATTAGGGTCGGCCAGCTCTGTGGGTCTCTTGTTGGGTGCTGTGGGGGATGGGCTGCTTCTGAAAGGAGAGAGGTCTCCATGACTCTAGGGATAGAGGTAAAGGACTTCTCTGCAGGTGTGGGTGTGACTAGACAGTCTCCCAGGCGCTCCATTTGCCACGTTAAGACTAACTCACCACAGCAGTGGTATGGAAAGGGAGAGTCAGGCAGGAAGAAGACATCAGTGTCCCACAGGGCCATGGGGAAAATGCCCCTAATGGAGAAGTCAGTAGGTCAGAAAATGCCCAATTCTCAAAAGGCTGCTCTTTCCAAAGTTTGACTTGCATTGTCTGCATGTGGGAAGGGGGAAGTATCTTTTCCTCCTCTTCATTTCCTTCACTTCCATGTATTTAGTTGGGGACAGTGCCAAAAAAAAAAAGCAAGCCTGGTCTCAAAAAGGAAGCATCCAGGTGGCCATGAGAATGGCCAGGACCTACCATGGACAGACAGTTCTGCAAAGACAATGTACAGCCCAAGTGACTGAGCAGTTTAGGAAGGAGAGGTCAGATCAGGTGGCAAGTGGTCCTCCAGTCATGCTTTGGAAGAACCTGGGAATGCAGACTAATGTCTGACTACTCTTCTGTTCAGTCATTTTAGTTGAGTCTAACGCTTTGTGACACCCTTTGGGTATTTTGTTGGCAGAGATGCTGGAGTGGTTTGACATTTCTTTCTCCACTTCATTTTGCAGATGAGGCAAACCAGATGAAGTGACTTGCTTAGGGTCAAACAACTAGTAAATGTCTGAGGTCAGATAAGAACTCAAGTCTTCCTGACTCCAGGCCCTGAGCTCTAGCCAATGGCTTATCATTTTTGTGACTCATTTTGCATATTGAAAATGGGGATAACTATTCTTTCCAACTCAGAGGATTATTCTGAGACTTAACTGAGAGAATGCCTGAGGAAAACCTGTGGATTTGGGTAGTGACGTATGTTCAGCCAGATTGTACTCTCTGGATGGTGGCTGCCTTCTGTCTGCTCTGATATATGCAAAGGTTATTTCAATGTGTATACAGGAGGAGAGAGAATGAAGGAGGCATTTGGGATGCTTTGGAACAAAGACACCCCAGATGCAGAGGCTGACCTGGGTATTTCTCATTCACAGTAAATAGTCAAAGGTGCTCTTTTCTCCTAGCAGCCAAGAAAGAGGTCCCAGACTAAGGGAGAAGGGAGAATGACCAGGCTTGTTGGCAGGGGGCTGCCTTGGAGATCAGAGAAGAGCCCTTCCAATGGGTTAAGCTTGTCACTGACCCACGCCAGCCAGCACCACTTCCAGAGTCCAGACATCTAGCAGCAGACCAACTTAGTGCCAGAAATGAGCATGACTAGGGGACTTAAAATCAATTGCCTAATCGATCCTGGGCAACTACTTGGTGATTTTCCCCCCAGGCTAATCAGGCATTAAGTTGTTTAAATAAAATTCCTTTAATCCCCCAATTAACTGCCTGCCAAGATTGGGGAGTGGTTTGGTGCTTCTGAGTGCAGTAGTGACCCGCGGCAAAGCCAGGGACACTGCCATCAATCCCACTGACTGCTTATCTTCATATCCATTGATGCCTATCCCAATCCACCCCCAGGAGTGCCCAGGGAACACTTAATCTGACTCATTAAGTAGGCAGGATACTAATGAAGTCCAGTACCATTCCTCTTTTGGTGAACCTGAGCAAGCCTAATTAAAATTCAGAGGTGGAGGTCAGCATAACAGAAGGAATCAATGAGAGGCGTTTGAGAGAGAGGGGACGCGCTCCTCAGTCCTTGTGCCCTGGGGAGTAGCACGGGTCCCAGGCTGACGGCAAGCACTCTAGGTCCCTGCCAAGGAGGCGCTAAACCAAGAGGAGCAGGAGGGCAGCCCGGCGTGCCGAAGGCGCTGCCTGCTCAGGACCAAGTCCCTGTCCAGTGATCCTGGGAGCGCGAAGCCTCTGGTTGGGTGTGCACGTGCTGGGGGAGGTGGCTGGGGGAGAGCACGAAGTGATGCCTCTAAAAAGGAAAAAAAAAATATCTTTATCGGTGTGTTTTCCTTTGCTGGCAGACCAGAGCAAAGGTTCTGTGAACATTTAAAAGATGACAAAGGTGAAGAAGCCCAGAAGCGGTTTATCTTGAAGCGAGATAACTCTAGTATTGATAAAGAAGACCATCAGGTTGGTTCTCCAGTGGGAGGGAGAATGGCTGGCCGTGTGCTGTGGGGCAGGTGGGCTGACTGACGCTCCCGTGGTGTTCTCTGTGGCTGCTCTGCCCCCACCCACACCCCTGCTGCTGGGCCTGGCCCTCCCCGTCCTTCCCTCCGATGCTGCCGAGGGCGCTGTGCGGGGCTGCATGGGTGGAGCTTGGCACGGGCCCCGCGCTGCTGCATGCGGGGGAGGGCCCCCGCCGGGGCGGCGTGATCAGCCGAATGTCTCGGACCTGTCTGTGTAACTCTGGCAGTCATTCCACTCCCTACAGCTTTGTCCTTCCGCTGTCCTTCAGCACCAAAAGAACAGGCTCATCCGTACGGACGAGGGTCACCCGGGATAGCGGGCAAGAGCCAACCTTGTCATGGTGAGGCCAGGTGGATTTTGCAAACCTTCTCTCCTAAGCCTCCGCCAAAGGAGTCAGTTCCATGTCCGAGCCACACCCACTGTCCCCCCTCTCCCCGTCGCGCCGGTGGTTGGCTTGTTTGCATGACTTGGGGCAGACCCCGCTCTGCGTGTCGTTGCTTGGGACGGGATGCAGAGTCCTCGAGGCCGAGGCAGAGCGTCAGGACCTAGCCAGCTGGGGCGACCCAGGTCGGAGAGGCAGGGGCTTCCGAGCAGCAAGTCCTGGAGAGCGTGGAGCGTGGGTGGGGGCGAGGGAAATTGCGGATGAGAACAAGGTATTGTAGAAGACATTTAAACCCCAGGGGAGATGGCGCCACCTCTCAGGCCACTCAAATGGGTTTTTGAAGTTGGTTTTGGCATCCGAATTTCAGAAGGGGATCCAGTGCCCACCTCTCTAGACATTTCAACTTGTCCTCCCACTGAGTGGCTTCGAGGAGTCACCCCAAATTACTCAGTGAACTTCCGACTCAGAATTTTAATAAGAACCCATTTTTCCTTGTTTTTCCCCTGTTCCTTTATCATTTTCCCCCAGCCATAGCGTGGCTCGGTTCATGTTGGCTATGAATCTAGCTCCCCGTACAAAGGCGGCGCTCAGTCGGCGTCTGCTGAATGAACACACGAATGAATGAGCGAATGAATGGATGGATGGATGAAATGAAAGCCTGGGGTATTATCTAGTCATAAGAGCCAAGACTAGGGAAGAGGTCTGGGGACTCAGTGAAGGAAAAGAAGGCAGTGGCTCTTCCTTCTCCGGGCTCACTAGAGCAGACATGGGTCCCACTGGCTTTCTCAAAGCCGATTAAGATCCGGATTTAGCTGTGAGCCTATGAAGCTCTTGGTGAGGTTACCGAGCTGCAGGTCTAGTCATCTCCACTCAGGGTCATCATTTCTTCACCCCATTTCATCAATCCCTAAGTTGTCTCGTAGCTCCCTTCTTTCCTTAGCAATGACTTAGATGACAAGAAATTCGCCCCCTCTGAGCCCTGGGTCTTCATATGGGTACCGAGGCTACCGTGAGCCCTCTCAGGGTAGTGCTGCCCTAGTGAGATCCTGTTCAGCTCCCTTGGGCAAGACCTCCGCCCCCAAGGACCACCTGGACCATCCCTGGGGTGGACAGCCCCATGAGCACGTGCACACCAACACAGCTCACACCTACACACACACAGCTCACCCCTGGGCACACACGTATGCACTCACACAGTTCACACCTACACACACACACAGCTCACACCTGCACACACATATACAACTCACTCCTGAACACACACAGCTCACCTCTGTACACACACACACAGAGCTCTCACCTGCACACACACAATTCACTTCTACATACACACAGCTCACTTCTGGGCACACACACGCAGCTCACACCTGGGCACACACAGCTCACCCCTGCACACACACACACACACACACACACACACACACACACACAGAGCTAAGTGCCTGGCCCAGGCTTCTGTCCTCAGTCTGTTCCAGGGCTGAAGGCAAGGGCCTGACTTTTCTCGCCTCGTGTCCAGCCGCTCTTCACTATTTCTGACTCTCTGCGGCCAGTGACTCGCGGCTGCCGCTCTGGGCTCTGCCTTTGTGTAACCCTCCTGATTTTTCTTTCTGTTCAGCAAAACAGAATTCATCCATTTAGAGATGACAGACGAAGTAAATCAATTGAAGAGAGAGAAGAGGAATATCAGAGAGTGAGGGAGAGAATATTTGCACAAGATGTGAGTAGCTGCTTTCATTGCCTCTTCAGTCCTCTATTGTTGTCAGCTTCGGCCAGCAGCAGCATCCTTCCCTGAGATGGAGCCCGGAGGCTGGCCCTGGCACCATCCAGGGAAGGAAAAAAGGAAGGAAGAGTGGAGTGGGGGGAGCAGGGGGGTCAGGCCAAGATGCAGGCTTCCCTAAGCTGGGCTTTAGGAAAAGGAAAGAGAAATGCGGGGCTCAATCTGAATGCTCCTCTGGGAATGTCTGCAGCCATGGCCATGAAGCCATGGACCAGGGGAGAGACAGAGAGATGGAGAGAGAGAGAGAAAGAAGAGAGAAAGGGACAGAGGGAAAGAGAGACAGAAAGACAGACATAGAGAAACAGAGAGAAAAAAAGAGAGTACTCAAACTGAAAGAAGGGTTGGCAGATCAGAAATTATTTGGGGGGGGCAACCTCTGATGTTTTGTGGGGTGTGTGTATGTGTATGAGAGAGAGAAAGCATGTTTTTTCATTTTGTTTTGATTTCTTGAAGCCTCAGATATCTGACAAAAAATGGTCAGCAGTGATAACCCTTGCCTATGATGCCCACCCACACACATACCCCTCTCTCAATTCTTACAGTGAGGGATCCTAGGATCTGTGACTGGATCCCAGAGGGGATCTAGGACAACCCCTTCATTTCACAAGTTAGGAGAATAAAGATGAGGCCCCAGACTTACAGGCAGCTTGTACCTGCCGTTCCCAGTTCTTTGAATCATAGTCTTGCTCCATGACTAAATTCTCCAATAGCCTTTGAAAGTGCGGTCTTGGTTGTCTCTAATCACAGGAAAAGTGAGGTGTTAGGCACCCTTCCCAGCAGGTGAATAACCCCTGACAAGTTTTGCCTAAAGGTGGGAATGCATGCCCTCTGAGCCTTCTGACAGGCCTGTCCTGGAGTCAGCTGCTGCTTCCTTGCTCCCTAGTGAATGCTGGGGTCTGTGTACTCTGTCACAGATATTCAGAGAAAACCAAGGACTCACTTGTTTCTGTGGCAGCATCTGAGAGTGTTTTTGGCCTCCATTTCTCCCTCTGGGAAGCATTGATTCAGTGAAGGTGCCCATTGCTGGAGTTTGGCCATTGTTACCCGGGAGTTTGGGAAAGACCTAGGGTCTTAGCTAGATCCTGCTGTCAGCATCACTGTCAGTCTTGTACTGCTTCCCTCCTCTGGCTCTGGGGGCCTTTCCTTTAGTCAGGCTGGAGAAGAGACATTGCCAGAGCTCCCTAGAAGGACAGTCCCAACTTCCTGGCTATCCCAAACCTGCCTTTGCCTGAATCACCCCTTCTCAACTTGGTGGAAACCATTTTTATTTCAAAGGTGGAATAGTGATTTTCTCCAGGACTTATCTGTGATCCCTGTGGGTATAAGGTAAAAAAGGAAGTTCAGCAGCCTCGGAAAGAAAGCAAGAGGCTGAGGCTAGAGATTGTCCACAGACTAACTAGACAGAGTGCCAGTAATGTGAGTGAAGGCAGCAATCTCCTGCAGGACCACACCAAGAAGTCGGGAAGGGAAATGGTTAATCACTAGTCTGATGTCTAAGATGGCCTGGGAGCCCAAGTGTCCATCACTAGCCTGACAGTCAAGTTGGCATGGGAACTAGAATGTGTCCTGTCCAGCCACTTGAGAAGGCAGAGACCAGGCTCTCAAAGCAGATTCTGGCAAGGTTTCTGGGAGGACAGGCATCTTTTTCTCTGTCTCTCCCCTACTCAGAGTGCCTCATGAAGGGCAAGTAGCCCATCACAGAGTCTTCCACTTTCAAGAAGCAAAGCTCATTATGCAGATGATGAGATATTAATAGCATGACTTTTCATTTCTTTGCCTTCCATCACGGTAGATGACATTTAGGAGCAGGCAACAGAAGACAGCACAAGTCATCAGTGCCTTTTGTCGGGGGTGACAGCCTCCTAGACTCAGAGAGTTGGAGGTTGGAAGGAAGGGGGGAAGTCAGATAGTTCAACCCCTTCATTTGACACGTGGAGAAACTGAGGCTCTGTGAGGCACCTGTTCCAGCAAGAAGAACATCGGTTGTGACGTTCGAGGAAGTGGATTCCAATCCTGCCTCAGTCATTTACTACACTACCTTTGTGACCCTTTTTGGCCTCGGTTTCTTCATCTGCCAAGGGAGAGAGTCAAAGGAGATCCCTTATTGCCTCCTTTCTACTTCTGGCCATGTGATCTGTGTCGCTCTGATCAAGTCTCGATCCCATGAGTCGTTCCATGACTTGCCCAATGTCACCCTAGCAATTCCTGCAGTAAATAAAGTTGGCCTCAGGGGCTGTGAATCTGAGCTCTCTCCTTGGTCTCATTGCAGCTCCCTGGCCTCCCCATGTTTCTTCCCATGGCTGTGACCCTTTGAGCAGGAATCCAGTCTCCTCCTCCTCCAAGATCCTCTTTGGTCACAATGCCCAACATGTCCTGGGGCTCTTTCGCTGTTCTCTAGACTGACAGCAGCAAGGAGCCTTCTGTGAATCATTCCCACAGAAAGAGCAACTGGAAGATAAAAGGCCAGCAGAGGTGGGAGAGAGATGGGGCAGGGCATGGCCTGACTTTTCAGAATTCAAGAAGGGGAAGGCTTAGGGGACTTAGGAAATACAAGCTGTATTGGAGGCAGCTAGGGATGCCACAGGGTCTGGAGTCAGGAAGACCTGACTTCAAATCCAGCCTCAGACACTTACTGAGTGACATTGGCTATGTGGAGGGGACAGCTCCTTCAAGAGAGCATTAGTGAAGGTGATGATGTCACTGCTAGAGATGAGAGGGGAGGAGCAGGAGACAAAACTAGAACTAACCTGACAGGGGCTTCACATCTGGGAAGGGCAGAAGGTGGGTACTAAGTAGAGAATGTCACTTGTGCTTCTGTTGTGGAGGTTCGAGAGAGGGACTCACAGACTCCCTCTCCCTTGGCAGAATGGGAAGAACAAAGGCTTACTCTATTAGGCTCTGCTCCTC
Source organism: Potorous gilbertii (assembly GCA_028658325.1). NCBI lineage: Eukaryota > Metazoa > Chordata > Mammalia > Diprotodontia > Potoroidae > Potorous > Potorous gilbertii. The sequence continues at coordinate 1,843,865 of CM053772.1, forward strand.
CTCCTTCTTTCTCTTCTCTAGAGGGGTGGAGAGGCCCTGAGGGTCTCTCATTGCCGGGAAGGGTCTCATTGCCATTTTCACTTGGTCTTCCCCAGCTCCTGTCAGGGTGCTAGAGATGCCTGGATCCCGAAATCCTTGCCCTTTACATCAGTCAACAAGTACCTACTAAGTTTTTACTGTGTTTGAGGCACAGTGCTCAGCCCTGCGTATACAAAGAAAGGCAAAACCATGGCCCCTGCCTGCCTTCAAACAGCTCCCATTCTAATGGAAGAGGTAACTAGGTCCACATACCATACAGGAGGCATCATCGAAAGGTGGCCAGTGGTGAGGAGCTACAGGGCAGGAAGGAGAAATCTTGGTTTGGTGAGCAAGGGAGTGCAAGCAGGGAGTTACCTCATTTTGACCACAGACTTTCTTGATAAAAACCCTGTCTAGACCCTTTCCCACTCATCACTGTGTTCTCAGGAGATTTGTGCAATCAAAGTGGGGAGAAACAGGAGCTTTTGTTTCTATTGTGGGGCATTAGTCTGAACATGGTCTCAAAGGGAGGAAAGCCAGTTGTAGACTGTGTGATCTGTTTCTCTTCTAGTCAAGTAGAGCCCATAAAGCTGAGACAAAAACATTATCTGCTAAAATTGTTTTTTGCCAATTCAAAGGCATCTTCTCAATTCATTTGTGTATTGCCTCTGAAGAAAGAGAAAGGGTCCCAAGGGCTGCCCAGTGTACCATGACCCATAGCAGCTGGCATCACCCCTGTCATCTGGACATCTTTAGTCAAACTGAAAGAGGATGGGCACCAGTGGCCAGGGGAGACTCTAGGAAAGTTCCCAGAGAGACAGTTGTGCCTTGGGTCAAGGTCACTCAGGTTCCTCTCATCTTCACTTAGTCATCAAAAAAGTTGAGAGGAAGCTTTGAGGACATTGTTCCATGCATATCTTTCACACATGACTCCCCCATGCTATGAAAAGGCTCATCCCCTACAAATCACTCATACCAAATGATGCTTTGGGCCTTTCTCTGATCAAGGTCTCTGAGGGACAGGTGTTCTGCATCTTGTCTGCTCATCGCTCTCCTCTCCTTGTTCCCTTTCCTGTCAATGTCCCACAAGCCTTTCCCTGCTGGCCAAGCTGCCCCTGTTGGCCTCCCAGTCCCCATGGGGTGATGTGGGCAGGGAGAAGGCACTTGTGAGAAAAAAAAGAGGCTGAGCCCAGCACATCTCCACTCAAAGAGGGGTGAGAGAGAGTGGAGGGAGAGCACAGGATGCGAGGTGGGGGCCAGTTTTCTCTCCCAGTCTCCTTACCTTCCTTCACCAGTTACCTCACCATCAGAAAGACACAGCTACTCAGGACAGACTCAGCTTCTTGAGAAAATGGATCCAGGTGCCCACTAGCTGCCTTTTGTTGGTATCAATAGGCTCCAGAAGACCTGGATTTGATTCTGGGGCTTGTGGCTGCATGGTGTTTGTGTCCTCGGCTGGACCAGGCTTGCATGCTCTTCTGCAAAGGCATCTGGTGGCAGGATGCCCTTAACACAGACAAGTGTCTGTGATGGGGCTCTGACAGTCACTCCAGCAGAGGCCTTTGGCCCATCCCTCCTCCCTGGGCCATGACTGACTATGAGGCTGACCAGTTTCCACCTATTTCCAGTCTGACCCCAGAAGAAGCCTGAGAAGAATGTCTTTGCTCTAACCCTAACCAGATGTTTTTCCCTTTCTGTCATTAAAAGTAGCTCATGATTTTCTAAACCTTCTCAACACAATGGGGAAAAAAAAATGTTAAAATCAGGCAAGAAACTATGACTGTTCAGGTCCTCCAGAACGTCTGATGCCCTGCCTTTTTATTTTTCAGTCAGTTTGCTCGCAGGAAAGCCTTTTTGTGGAAAGCAGGTAAAACAGAATTTCCTTTTCTGTGTCTTAAAGAAAAGTGCCATCCTGTTTGTCCTGTGTATACATGTATGTGCTTGGATACATGCATGAAGACCCACATATGTATGTAAACACATACATATATCTGTGTGTGTAGCGCTCTGGATTTTCCCATTGACTGTGCCCATAAATGGCTCCTTTCTAAGGAAAAGCTCCCCCAGACACTTCCAAGTGACCTAGGGTTTCATTCTCTCACCGTTTTGGGAATCAAGCATCCTGCTCCCTTTGGGATTGAGACTTAATGATAAGCCTTGAGAATCTCACCATCTCATTGATTTGGTTCAGGTGTCCCTCAAAGTAAGTGCCTCTGTGGCCTCCCCCAGACTTTATTGCTCTGATCTTGTATTTGCATGACTAGGTACAGACAGGAGAGAAGGAACAGCCTCATGCTGAGAGACTGCTGTCCTAACATGCAAATGACTGGTGTGAGGAGGGTGGAGGGCTGATTGGGAGGCAGAAGGAGAGGAGTCTTAGGCAGAGTGACAAGGTAAGGGAAAGAGAAATGAAGTTTGGTGATTCTAGGAAAGGCCCTGAAATGCCTGGACCTCCATTAAGTGAAATCCTCTGCTTTTAGGAGGAGGCAATTCCCAGCGACACAAATCACATCAGGGATTCTCTCCCTAAGCCAGTGTCCAGGAAATGTTCTGGAGACCCTCCCAATTCAGGTTCACTGTCTCCATCTTCTGTCTCTAGAAATGAACTTGGCTCTGGGGGAATTTATCCATGACTCTGCCACTGACTAGCCCTGGGACTGGGGACAAGCCCTGGCTCCTCCTCAGCCTCACTCTTTCCTTCTATATAGGGGAGGGCAGATGGTCTCTGAGGTCCTCTCCAGCTGTAACATTTTGTGATCCTATATGTGACCTCAGACAAGTGAGCACACTGTCCTGACGCTCAGATTCCTCGCCTGTGAAAGGAGGGAATCAGAGCAGATGGCCTCTGAGATGCCCTCTGGTTCTGACATTGTGTTGTCTCCTCTGGAGGACTGGTATTAGTAACGATGGCCCAGAGGATTGCCAAAGAAAATCAGTTTCCTCATCTGTACGATGGACAGCATTGGACTTGAGGACCTACGAGTCCCTTGTGGCTCTGCAGGCTGGTCCTGTGGCCCCTGTTTTTGATGCTTTCTTTGAATCCTTGGCAGTATGTCCTATGGCATCTCGGACAGACATCCAACAAGGTGCTATTGATTCAGTTACTTGGAGCTCCCGCCTCCTTAAGTGTTTTGGTTAGTGAGGTGTTCTTTCTCTTACCTCGGGGCATTTCCCAAAAGAACAGGTTCTGTAACCTCCTCTCACCCTGAGTGAGCTCACAGGTCATCTCTCGGTGGTCCATGCTGTGTGGTGTGAGTGCTGGGCATTGCTCTCCCCATCCCTGACATGAAGCCTGTCCTTCAGACACACCTGTTCCCCAACATGGAGCTTCTGCCTCACCAAGGCAAGTCAATTTCCAACAGTCAAGAAGAATATTCCTTATTGGGAAAGCAAACCTGGCTAAATGGGAAGACATTCGCTGAGTGAATCAGGGCACATTGCCAAGATGCTAATCAGTTGTGTGTCTGCTCCCATGTGTCTAGATGGACACATGTGCATGTTCTGTTGCCTACTCTTTGGAGCCAGGATAGAAAAAGCTGGCTTTGATGTGATGCTGTAGGATTTGCAAAGTGCTCTCCACATATTGTGTCACCTGGTCCTTACAAGTACCCTGAGAGGGAGGTACTGCTTCTTAATCTCATTGTGTAGTGGAGGAAATTGAGACTCAAAGCAATGACTTGACTTCCCTGGGATTGCTAACTAGAAAGCACCTCCAGGGACGTTGACTCCTCTCTCTTCCCAGGCTCCTTCCACTGCCTTCCCTCACACACAGAGACACATGACTCCTCTGACATGGGTAGAGGGTTAAAAGGAGCCTGCACTGCGCTTGGATACCTCTCGTGACAATGCCTGATGCAAGAAGGCTGGGTGTGACCAGGAGGGAGGAGACCCTCTGTGTGGCTTGGGAAAGAAGGGCTGCAGGGAGCATGTTCTGTTGTGTTGAGAGAAATGTTCTTGGATTTCTAGGCACACGGATGCACAAAGTACATGCATCCATGCACACACGTGCATCTGAACACACATGTATGTGCCCGTGAACACATCCATGTATGTGCACACATGCATGCATCTGCACATGGATGCATGTGTCCATGAACACATACACACACACCCATTCACATACACATGAATCCATACATGGGTTCATATACACCCTGTAGTGCACACATGCAGACATGCACACACACATATATTGAGATCAATACTGATACAGCTAAGTGCTTCAGCATGTCTGTGTTGGAGAGTACCCCAATGGTCACCTAAACGCAACCCAATCTGAAAGACTCCAATCTATCTGATGTTTATTACATGTGTGGATATTTTTATATACATATGTGCATACATTGATAAATGCATGTGTGCATGTATGTAAAGTCTTCTGCCTTTCCCCCTTCCCTGCTGCCAGTCCCTTCTCCGTAGAGAGGAGGAGGACCAGCTCCCAAATATCTGCACCCAGGAGAGCCCTGGGCAGGGCAGAGCTGAGAGCTGCTCAGTTGGGAGCTGGACAAGAGGGAGCAGAGAGAACCTGACCACACCCAGTAAATGGAACCTTGAGAGCTCTCAGGCTTTGTTCCACCCAAATCATTCTTCTCTTCCAGTAGGCTCTTGGAGGACAGTAGCCTATGCAAGGAAATCCATAAGAAAAGGCAGCAGTTTAGGTTGGTATGGTTTCCTTTTTCAATTTGCTTTCAAATCCTGTGTCTCTGGGTCCATGTGCTAAAATACAGGCACCATGTGGAGGAGACTGGGGGAGAAGGGTACAGGGCTCTTTTAGAGCTGATAATGTGCTGCGGGGGTCTGGCTTCTAACAGCAAGGTAAACTGAGTCTCCAAAGCAATCGAGTTTCTTTTTAGGAACATCTTCTCTCTGCCTTTAGGAAACAAAAAACTCTAGTCAGCTTTGGGACACCCTGGTAAACAGTGGGAAGACAGTCTGACCTCACATTTTCGGGTGCAGGAAAATAGGAAAGTGAGACCCTTTTTTCTTTTCTTCTCCCAAACACCCTTGATCTTGGGTGTAGCACTTTCTGCCCAAAGTAGGCACTCAGTGCAGTGGAGTCAGAGTGTGGTCATCTTCCAGTTTAACCCTCTTGGATTTTGTCACCTTGTTCACTTTCTATAAGTCTGGGGAGGCCAGAGTCAGACCAGATACTCCAGCCCACTGGGAAGGAAGGAGGAAGGCTGCCCTACCAGCCCCGCAGAGCACCCAAAGTCCTGGGCCTTGTGGGCCCATGTCCTCCTCAGGCAGCAAAGTCATACTTGACCCAGGGGTCCACAAGGAAAGGAGCCTCAGGGAGCAGAGGAGATGCCAAAAGTTGAAAGTGATCAGGCATTCCCTTTCAGACATTCAGATCAACAGGGAAAGCTGAAACCTCCCCCAACAAGCTCTGCTCAGCTCAATCATTTTGTGTCTGGGTCCTTGGCTTAAACAGCTGGCCACCTGCTGAGCACTTTCTGGCTATTTTAGGGGATAAGCTGGTCTGTCTCCTGCCTACAAGTTTAGAGGGGACAGGCCACCATGGGTGTGGGCGGGGTGGGGGGTGGGGGGAGCTTGAGTGAAGACTTGAATTGCACACTGCCCCCCTATTTCCCCCTCCCATGTCCAAACAGGCCCTTGGCTCATGCCCCCAGAACAGCTGGGCCACCCAGGGGAATTGGAAAGGATTCTTCAAATTCTCAAAGACTTTCAGTACATAAGTCCTTAGTCCAAGTGGCGGCTGTTGCAGAAATCTGACACCTGCAGCTGCCCTTGCTAGTGGAGCAAACAAAGGGACATCTCCCCAGGCAGACCCATGGATCTAATAGCCATCGAGCCCCTGGGCTGCTGGGGAACAGGGAGTGTGGGGAATTGATCCCTGAGAAACTGCAAGGCATTGGTAATGTCTGGCATTTCTGTTTATAGCAGTCTCTTTTTGAAGCTGGCCCAACAGACAGTGGATATCAAAGCAGAGCTGGTGTTCTTGGTTTGCCAGCCCAGCCCAGGAGAGGTCCCTTCCTTTACCTCACCTGGAGTTCCAAGGGCTCTCTAGAGGAATCTGCCTCTCTATGCTCAATCCACCCTTTCCCTTAGGTCCAGGGACCAGCTCCCCTGTAGTAACAGTGTCCACACCTGCCCCACAACTTGCTCCCTGATCTGTCCCATCATGAACACAGATATCACCTTCCCAAAACCTTCACAAAGCTGGAGGTTCTCTCCTCCAGCCTGGCTTAGCCTCCCTTTTACAAAACAGCAAAGGGAATGGTAGATATAGCAGGTTCTTCAGGGATGGCCCACGGGCTGTGCCAGTGGAGGATGCAACGTTGGACGTGGCACTCTAACTGAACCCTCAGAGGGACAGGTACAATTCAGAGAACCAGCACTGGTCTAGAGTCTAAGAGGGAGGACTCTAGGGCTTCACTGGGGGATGGTTTGGGGGAAGAGTCTACAGAGTGAGAAGGATTAGGAAGAAGAGTGAGTAAGGTGGCAGGTAGCTCCCTCCCCTGCCTCACTCAGGTTGGGTCAGAGCAGATTCTCAGCACAGTCTTTGCCTATCGACTTTTCAGAAATCAACCTGCAGGGGACTTTGGGGGAGGTAGGGACACAGGAGAAGGGACCACTCACTCCAGAGATAGCAGACCAAAGTAAAACACCCAATGCCAAGCCAGTGCTTCCGTGGGACTTGTAAGATAACCAGGAGGAGGTGACCTTGCCCTTGGGAGTCTCTGGCCCTCTAGACTCCTCCCCTTTCTATATATGGCCCAACTCCTTCTGATGCTTCATGGAGACAGAAACCTGGGGAACTCACTGGAGTGTGTTCAGCTTTTCCAAGGGCCTGGTCATAGGCCCCAGTGGAGAGGGGATCTCGATACCTGCTTCTGCCTCATCCCAGGGGCCCCAAGTGAGGTTCATGTCCTCTCTAAGCCAGGCAGGTGAGGGAGAAATGGTCAGGTGAATCAGAAGTCTTGTAGACTTCAGGATCCTTAGACCACTAGGAATACTTGGAGATGTGCTGGCCACATCCCTCCACTGTCCAGGGGAATGTGGGGCAAAGGACCCCCACTGACTGAAGCCTCCAGCTGAAAGGGAGCAAGGCTGCTGTGTAACAGCTCCAGGACAAGAGCACAGGATCTCTGCTCCTGCTGGCTAGCTCTGGACATTGTGGGGCAGACGGCCTTTGCTCTGATGACGTCATTTGTGGAGGGAAAAGGGCAGATTATTTCTTGCTTTCTGGGTCCTATCTTGGTTCTTCTTGTTCATGCAAACTGTCATCATTACTAACGGTACTGGAGTTGTCCATAGAAGAAGCAGAGCATCCTCAGCCACATTTGTAAAGCAAAGAACAAGGTCAGGCTTTGTCCTGTTGGTCTAGCTTTCTGTTATCTCCGATTCTCCCTTTCCCTTTAAACCCCAAAGCAGAAATGTTTTCATCTCTAGGAAGAGAGACTCACACAGCTCCACCCCGAGCTGCACGCAGCCTGCCTTTCTTTATCTAGCTGCAGAATTTCCCAAGGATAGTCTGCAAAAGATCGGAAACCTCTCCAACTCTCCCACCCCCACCCAAAGTACCAGAGCAGACCCTCCTGGAGAGCCCAGGTGTTCTGGCTGCTGGGACGTGGGGAGCACCAGCGACCCTCCCCAGGTTTTTGTCTCCATTTCAGGTTCATTAGTTAACCCACAGAGATGGTTTTTCCTCTTAATTTCCTTGGAAACTGTCATACATTCCAGATGTTTCCCGCATTGTTGTCACTGTCGATAATGTTGCTTTTGAAACCAAAGGCTCTTCCACATACAGAGGGTGGAACTGCCTTCTTCAGCTCCAGAAGGTCAAACACATAAGCCAAAGACCCCTCCCCTCTTCAGTGTGCTCTCCCCATACTCTTCCCATGGAGTGAAAGTGGGATGCCCCAGGAGAGCTAGTGTCTATCAAGGCCAACTCTCCCCTGATTGCCCACAAATGCTTAGGCTGAGATAAGGCTTGTTCCTGATGGTCCCCCTGGAGAAAGCCTCCTGCTCCCCCATTTCACTCAGAATTGGCCTGACTGTTTGTTGATCAGTCACCACTAAGGGATAACAGACCTTTCAATCCAAATCAAGAAGGAAGCCTGTAGGTGCCATAAATTTCTAGATGTTTCTCCTTCTGGGGAAGAGGGTCAGCTTTGTTCTGTGAGGTGTCCTTCATATGTCTGTGCCTGTGACCATTCACATGCTTTCAGTTTCTGTGACTCAGAGAGAAGTGTGTGAATGTGTATGGGTGTGTGTGTGTGTGTTCACCTGTGTATGCACACCACTGTTTTCTAAAAGAGGGACCTAAGGTTGAGATTTCCTGAGGCATCTGTTTCCTGGGTACAAGCAAGTTGTCACTCTATCCTCTGCCTCCTGGAGTTATCATGTGTTTCTTGTGCCCCCATCACTGGCGGGGCTCCAGGGGGAGCCGAGATGGGTCAGGCAAGATGTCAGGGAGTCGTCAAAGCAGCACCGAAAATGAATTGAGATGGCCCGACCCCCAACGGCCATGGAGCAGCACAGACTCTGACAGCTCTAGCCGTAACTTCAAGCCAGCCATCACCAAGACAGCCAGCTTTGGGGGCATCACAGTGCTGAGCAGGGGTGACAGTTCATCTAGTGCCAGGAGCACCGGCAAATTATCCAAAGCAGGTAGGTGATCCTGCCATTTCCCTCAGTGGGCCCCATGCCAGGCAGCATATCCCCACTCTTGATTGGCCTGCTTAAATGTTGGGCTTCCAGCTAGTGAGTCTGAATAGGCAGGTACCTCTTCATCCATTCTACACCATTTCATCTTCAAAATTAGAAAATATGTTTTTACCAAATTGGTTGTTCTGTGATCACCATAAAATCAAACTGCGTTCCTTCTCCCTGGGTCACCTAAGGAAGTCCTCTTCATTCAAAGAGCCCAGCCTCATGCCATATTGGCAACAACAACTGAGGGCCTAGAATTCCCTTGTGGTGTCCTTGAACTCATGAAAACTAACACGACCAGAGCCTGGCATACAACATACCCAAGGATGGCAAGTTTAAAAGATGGGGAGAAGACCTGTCACACTTAGAAAGGTTAATGAGTTTTCAATCTCGTTAAAATACCCAAATGAAACACATTAAATGGTGTGCTGTTAAGAACCCAGCACACCCAAAGAGCTCTTCACAATTGGGAATTAATGTGCCTTCCCCCACGCCTCAGCCCTCCCTTTCCCACCTCCCAAAGAGAACCCTTTGGCACATGTGACATGCCTCCAGAAATCACTCTGACACGCGTGATGCGCGGAGGCTGCATGTGCTGGGAGAGATCATTAGGAGCCCTAAGTGCTTTGGGGAGATAGATAGATAGATAGATATTTTTAAATCTAAGTGTTTCATCTCAAAAGCTTGTCAAGGTGCAAGCAATAAAAGCATTTTTCTATTTTTTTTTCAAGAGAGAGCAAGATAGTTTGTCAAAACAAATTCCCATTCTCTTCCAATGGCTCACGAGGCAAAGTCTTGCAGCAGAAGCCCTAGGAAATCAGAAGTGAAAAGCTAATGTATTGCTGACAAAGATGGAAGGCCCCCTCCATTGACTCAGGCCACCACCCCCACCTTCAGCCATGATTGTGCCCAAAACAGTCCCATTCATTCTTATTTGGGATTCAGAGCCCTCTTTGATGTCTAATTGAAGCTACAAGGAAGCTAAGAAGACTGAGGTCGCATCCCACCCTGGGTCCACAGTGGGTCTCTCTGCTAAGTTCCCAGGCTCCCCTTTTCTCTCTTCTGTTCTTGAATCACTGACTTCATCAAAGGAACCTGAAGATTCAGTTCTTTCTCCCATATTTTTCCAGACAAGTTTATTTCTTTGTTCTCTGTGTGTGTGTCTTTCTGCGTATCTGTCTCTCCTCTCTGTCTGTCTCTGCCTCTTTGTCTTTCTCTCTCTCTATCTCTCTATGGGGTGAGGGTCTGATGCTCACATTTACCCTGTAGTCTGTCATCTTAGATTTGATTCCTTCCCTTCTCAGGCCTTTTCTTCTAAATTTGAAAATATGCAAGTATGTGTGTGTGCGCGTACACATGGGCATGAACATGCACACATGAGCATGCATGCACACCACTCCGTCTCTGAGGGTCCATGGTGTCATAGATGCAAGTACCTCTTCAACAGTCCAACTCCTAACCAATCCATGCCACCTCCTGATTTGTTTTTAAACAATCAGCAAGCAGAAAGCATTTCTGTCTATACTTTTCAGTTAATTGGAGCCCGTAAAGATTGGTTATAGAACTTGTTCTTGTCATTGTCCAGTCATCTCAGTAATATCCAACTCTTCCAGACCCCACTTGAGTTTTCTTGGCAAAAAATACTGGAATGGTTTGTCATTTCCTCATCCAGTGGATCACCTACTGTCAGAACCCTCCACTATGATCTATCTGTCTTTGGTAACCCTGCATGGCATAGCTCAAGGTTTCACTGAGCTGCACAAGCCCCTCCACCATGAAAAGGTAGTGATCCAGGTTGCTTGTTATCTAGTAATTTTTCAGGTTTTCTAGGCAGAGACTCTAGAGTGGTTTAAGATTTCCTTCCCCAGCTCATGTTACAGATGACGAGACTGAGGCAGAGATGGTGAAGTGACTTGCCTAGGGTCAACATAGTTAGCAAGTGTCTGAGACCAGTTTTGAACTCAGGAAGATGAATCTTTCTGACTCTAGGCCCAGTGCTCTGTCCATTGTAATACCTAGCAGTTATAGAGCAACATCTATGAAATCATGCTTTTCTTTTTAATAGTTTCACCAAAGATAACCTTAGTGTAAATCCTTCCTATCATTATTTTTAGACACTGAAAGTGGGTCTATAGGTCACTTGTCATTGATGTTCCCTCAGACTTTCCTGCCTTTTGAATGATATTTTCTGCTCCTGAGTTACAGTGTTATGACATAATGACTAGATGGCTTGGTTTCAGTTACACCTTATTCAAATTCTGTCTTAGATATTTGCTACCAAGTCCTTAGGACTAGGCTGTGAAGTTATAGACTTTAATATCACTGACAGTGGCTTAGAAATCACATCTTCCAAGAGTTTCTGTAGCCAAGGTTAGGAGGCCTGGGGTCTTGAACTTATTAAGGGCAAGTGAGTTCTCTCTTACTCTCTGCTCACTTGGGCTGGGGTTCAGTTTCCTGTTACCCAATTTTTTTCACCCTTACCATTCAGAAGTTTATTCCCATAGAAGAGAAAATGGGAGAAAATTAAAGTATTGTCATTCCTCCTCATTGCCATGAGTTATCACTATCCTGTATATTTGAGCATCAGTCATTTGCCTTCTTTGGGTCTCCACCCCATACCAGAAAACAGACATTGGCTTGTCTATATTGCATCCCTAACCTTCTCTTTTCTTTTTTGAATGTGGAAAAATAGGTACTTTATTTTTTTAAATATAAATTTATTTATTTAACAATTTACATTCATTCTCACAAAATTTTGTGTTCCAAATTTTCTCCCCATTTATCCCCTCACAACCACAATACACTCAGCATTCTAATTTCCCCCATCACCAATCTGCCCTCTCTTCTCTCATCCCTCCCTTCTCTTGTCCCCATCTTCTCTTCTGTCCTGTAGGGCCAGATAACTTTCTATTCCCCATTACCTGTATTTCTTATTTCCTAGTAGCAAGAACAGTACTCTACAGTTGTTCCTAAAACTTTGAGTTCCAACTTCTTCCCATCCCTCCCTCCCCACCCATTCCTTTTGGGAAGGCAGGCAATTCAATATAGGCCATATCTGTGCAGCTTTGCAAATGACTTCTGTAATAATCATGTTGTGTAAGACTAATTACATTTCCCTCCATCCTATCCTGCCCCCCATTGTTGCTATTCTCTCTTTTGATCCTGTCCCTCCCCAAGAGTGTTGACTTCAAATTGCTCCCTCCTCCCATTACCCTCCCTTCCATCACGCCCCCAACCCTGCTTATCTCCTTCTCCCCCACTTTCCTGTATT
>CM053772.1:1856329-1943052 GCA_028658325.1 Potorous gilbertii
GGTCTTGACCCGTTTTTCATGCTTTTCTTGCATCTCTCATTTCTCTTCCCAGTTTTTCCTCCACCTGTCTAACTTGATTTTCAAAATCCTTTTTGAGCTCTTCCATGGCCTGAGCCCATGGGATATCTATTTCAGATGTTTGGGATACAGAAGCCTTGACTCCTATGTCTTTACCTGATTGTAAGCATTGTTCTTCCTCGTCAAAAAGGAAGGGAGGAAACATCTGTTCACCAAGAATGTAACCCTCTATGGTCTTATTTTTTTTCCCTTTTCTGGGCATTTTCCCAGCCAGTTACTTGACTTCTGAGATTCCTCTCCACCCCTGCCCAGATCCGCCCAACTAGTGCTTGGGGTCTGAGATTCAAGTGTTGCTCCCCAGCCTCAGGGCTTTCAGCAGTGGGCCTGTCTGCTATTCAATGTGAGCTTAAGTTCTGGTGCTCAGGTGGGGGCAGGGCCGCCTCCCAGGCTCAGTTGCCTCAGGGGGTTTATGTGGAGACCTTCAGTAATGGACTTGAGGACCTGCCTGCTCCGGGAGCCTCTGGCTGCCGCTGCCTCTGCCACTTCCTCTGCCATTGCCTCCCAAGGGAGCCTGAGTTATGGAGATACCCCGCTCCCCTCTCAGCCTGCCCAGAAGTCTCTCTCACTGACCTGTGCATCTGTGGGTGGAGGGACCTTCGCAGCTGCTGGAGATTCTGTCTCTGAAGCCTGCTCTGATCTGCTCCTCTTGGTGCCACGTGGCCAGGGAAGGGCTAGGCTCTGCTCCCATCCAGTGTGCGACAGACCTTTGGGATCGGTTTTTTAGGGCTCTCTGGAACGTAAATCTCCTTCACTCCATTGCTGTGTGGCTTCCATTACTCCAGAATTTGTTGGGAGTTCTTTTTACAGGAAATCCATGGGCTGTGGATTCGGAACTAGCATATGTGAGTCTTTCTACTCTGCCGTCTTGGCTCCTCCCTAACCTTCTCTTAGTCAGGACTTGAGGAGCTGGTCATTGCTCCTTCAGGGTCATGCAGTTCTTTTGACCTGATTTCCATTTTCTCTCTGAAAATGTAGGTTGGGGTTGGCATGTACCCTGCGTATCCACATCAATCTCTCTGGTCAGCCACCATCCTTTTTCCACATTGAAATTGTTTCTGTTTGATTGTTTTGCAACTTAAGAATTTTATTCATGAGCATTTCCAAGCATGAAATGATGCTTATCCTTCCTCTGAATCCTCTAGCATCTAGAATGTAGGCTAGACTTGGCCCAGCTCTCCTCAGTCAACAACTCTAAGGCAAATCAGTGCCTTGCCCACATTCTTATTTCTTCCAATCCCATGCTTATTGGGCATAGTTAGGCTCAAAATATAGAATGCAGCAGTCTTGGCTTCTTCCCCCTTTGGAAAGATGGCTTGGCCTCCTTGTTGAGGCAAAGTACCCATGGGCATACCTTGGTGGGTGTCAACACTTCTTCCCTTTCTGCATTCTTAGGCACATAACCCAGGTCCAAAGCACTTTAGATCTGATGCTACTGTCAGCGCTGAAAGGGATTTTTTTATTTCAAACCACCTCAGCTTGCCATGAGGGCACTAGTACCTGGAGAGAGAGAGACTCACTTTGCCCAAGATTCCCCAAGATCTCAATGGCTCAGGCAGGTCTGGCACTGTGCAGGCTTGACTGGAGCTTGATGATAGCTCGCATTCAAATCAAATGGTAAGGTTTGCAAAGAACGTTAGGATCTGATCTCATTTAATCCACACAACAGCCCAGGAGGGAGGGGCTACAATTATCTACATTTTATAGAAGGGGAAACTGAGACAAACAGCAGTGAAGAGATTTGCCTTCAGTGTAGTGGAGGGAGGGAAGAGAATGAGCATTAATATAGTGAATGCTGGGTACCAGACCCTTGGCCAAGCACTTCACAATATGATCTCATGACAACCCTGAAAGGTAGATACTGTTATTATCCCTGTTTTACACTTGAGGACACTGAGTCAGGCAGAGGTAAAGAGACTTGCCTAGGGTCATATAGTTAGTGACTGTCTCAGTCAAGCCTTCCTGACCCAGGGACTTCATGAAATCATTACAGGGTCATTGACAAATAAGAGCATTTGGGGACATTTAGATGAAGGAAACCGCAAGTCAGACCCAGAACAAGTCAGTGTAAGGAGCTCTGCACCCCCAGAACTGTACATCCCATCCCCCATCCCTAATAGCATATTGTATTCCTGTCACTGATTTTAAAAAAGTCTCATCTTTCAAGTCCAAGGCCTTCCTTGGATCTTGAAAATAGCATTAGTTGCTATATGCTATGAACTTTAATGGGCACTGAGAAATGCATTATTAAAGATAGAAATCAATTGTCCAAGGTTAATAATTTAACAATTCTCTGGAGCTGCAATCTTGCAACTTATGACATCATCCACATCTGCAATTACTCTTTGGATTCTGGAATTTTCCTCAGACATGAGGTTAAATTTTTAATACGGAGCACTAAGTCAATGGCAGGCTCCTGCCTGGGTAGGGGCCAAGGCTATCCCACTCCTATTCTCCATGAGGCCTGCTGGGAGAGCAGCATTGCCTGAGAGAGGCACAGGTAGCCCCATGGGAGCTCTTCCATTACCCCCCTAGAGTATGGCCTCTCCCTCGTTCTGCCCAGGAACCTCCTTCCTGCTTGTGTACAGCCTGTCCCACAGATGTTCACTGACTTCTGAGGACTCTGTTGTATCCCTTGGACTTCCAACTCCTCTGTTGGGCTCAGAATCTCAATTGTCAACAGGTGGTGAGCTAGAGTACCCTGCTGGCCAGTGGGGGAAACTAAAGAGTCAATGATGGTCTGTGACTCTGACCTTGGCCATCTGCTCCTCTGCTGTGTTCCCAACACATTCAGAATCAACTGAGTGATATAATCCACTTTGTAAATGATACTCACATCTGTAGTGAAACCTGGAAGAGGAATGGAGGTACAGTTAGAGCTCAGGTTCTGTGGGACCTTTGGGCAGTAGCCTGTTGGAACTAAGGGAGCCCTACTCAGAAACATATCTATAAATGCATTCAAATGCATATCATTACAAAGGAAGCTTTATGTATTAAAATACAGCAGTTAAATGTTTTTATTTTCAAAAATAAAATGGGCACAGAGCCTGAGTCCATGAATTAGAGGATGTTGTAATTCAGAGAAATGAATCTCTGAACTGCCTGGAAGCCAGGTCGAAATTCAGTGCTCCCAGAAGGAGAGTCCAAGCCACTCTTGATCTCTTGCCAAGCAGCCTCAGGGAACTGACTGGTCTGGGACATAGGTGGGCAGGACCATAGCCCCTTATCATCTACAGCTGCTGCCCTTCCTATTCAGAAACCCCCTAGAAAACTAGAAAACCCATTCTTTTAAAGACCCCTGTATTGGCTCCAGGAAATATTTAAGAATTATTGCACCACAGATCTTTAGGAAAAACCTGAGTCCCTCCACCACCCCGTCCACATTCCCACCTGCTCTGCCAAGCCAAACATTGATCCAATTCTTCCAGAGTGGGAATTGCTTCACAGAAACTTCTGTGGAGGCATTTAAATCCAGAGAACCCCAATCACTTTCAAGGTGATTTAGGGGCTCGTTTGGTTCATCATTGCAGCCCAATTTTGAGTCCATTCCCAGCCTCCTCTCGTCTCAGGACAATGGAGAAGAGAGCTTTTCCAGGTAGCCCTAGGTAGATAGTTATGGGATGATGTCCTGGGGTCTGGGCTCTTGGCTTCTCTTCTTTCCTTTAGGTCCTCCCCTGCATACCACGAGACATCTAGCAAAGTCCCATAGTGCTGGCTCTTTTGTGGGTGTGTCTGAGGAGCCATATGCCCACAAGCACCTTAGAGGACCTCAGTATGTCTGTCCTCAGAGTGCTTGATGCACACCTGATTCACACTCATCTGTCTGCCCATTTCAGGCTCTGAATCTTCCAGCAGTGCAGGCTCCTCTGGATCCTTGTCACGAGCACAGCAGCCTCTCCAAAGCAGCCCCCTCATCCCTGGAGGGCCTGCCCCATCTTCAGGCAGCGGGGCCTTTGCTGAGACTGGCCTGAGCAGTCAGGCAGCCCCTGGCAACCCCAGCTATATTCTGCTCCCACTTGAAGCTACAGGTATCCCTCCAGGCAGCATCCTTCTCAACCCCCACACAGGTGAGTGGACTTGTTAGTTTCAGCATGACATCCAACCCAACCCTTGTCCTCAGAGTGCTTCTGAACCTAGAAGAAAAAGTAGGTCAGGATGGAGAGGGTGCAAGTGGCAGAAGTAAGTGCCTGAGGTATCTAGGGCTGAGTCATCAAGGGGGAGCAATCAGCTACTTGCCCTCCTTGCCCACCAGAGTCATTGGATTTCAGTTTCATTCAGACCCAGACCCAGACCGATGTGGACTCCCTCTTTTCTGCCAGACTCTTGCTCCATATGAGATAGAGTGCACACATATCCTCATTTGAGAGAGATGGAGAGGTCCAAGGAAGTAATAAGAAAGTAAGATCTCCCAGCGCAGTTCTTTCACAATTGGGCCTTCCAAAGGGTGTGAAGGCTGGTCATTCTAATCAGCCACTGAATTTCTGATTCTTAAGAACTTTGGATTTAGGGGAGGAAAAATCCCAACAGAGCCGGCATTTGGAGTTTGGTTTAGCTAAGGGCCTGAGGGTTATTTAAATTATCTAGTCTCATGAATATGCAAAATCTAGAAGCAAACTCCTGACAATAGTTTATTTTCGGCAAATTGATTTGGACTTTCCCTACATTTTGCTAGCAAAAGGAAGATTCAGAAGGGAAGGGGAAAATGACACTCACAGTTGTCAAATATTTGAAGAGATATCATTAGGAAGAGTTAGACACTATTTGTCATGAGTTCCCCATCACTGGAGGTCTTTAAGCAGAGGCTGGAGGCAGGGAATTCAGCATAAGAATTCATGGTTTGGTAATAGGGGGTCTAAGGGACCTCTGGGATTCCTTCAAATGTCATGAATTTCTGATTTTACTGATCTTGAAGAAGTCCAGTGGGATAGACATAGTGCTAAGTATAATGAAGGAGTCACTTGGTGCTTTTTCCATGAACTGATTAGGGCGAGAGCCATATACTTAAGACATATTGAATTGAAGAATTTAGATTACTCTAACATCATCTGTTTAGTGCTGTGAGACCCTTTGGGAGTCACCTTGTCAAATCCTCTGATTTTACAGAAAAAGAAACTGAGGCTAAGAGATTAAATGACATGCACATTCCTTATCACTGATAAGAAGCAGAGCTTGGACCAAAGCCTAGCTTCTCTAAATTTGAATTTAGGGCTCTTTCCTTTGCACTAGCATCCCTCTGATTCAGAACATGCTTCCTTTCTGTCTCTATCTTGCCACCTATCTCTGCGCTCTCTCTCTCTCTCTCTCTCTCTCTCTCTCTCTCTCTCTCTCTCTCTTCCCTCTCCCTCCCTTCCTCCGCCCCCTCTTCTCTCTCCTCTCTCATTCTTTTTCTCTCTTACACACACACACACACACACACACACACACACACACACACGGAGATGATAGAAAATACCTTTCCTTGTAAGGAAAATTGTTTTGCTTATGGGAGTGAAGATAAAAACTGAAGTGGAAGGTGAAAGTGTTCCTTTAATTGAAAGCCATTTGACTATACTGGTTTCAATGTCTTGTGAACACCCTGTGGAGACTTTTGTTTGGCCTAGATTATTTCATTTTGGTGGTTCTCTGAGCCCTCTCCAAGTGAGGAGGGGCTTATGGGACCATCTCTTCACTGGCTGTAGCACACCCTCATTCACATACAGATTCATTCACTAATCACTTTGAAATAGAGACACTACTAGGAAATAAGCCATCAAAACCTCTTAGGCATCCAGAGATGTAGGAGTCTCCAAAGGACTCCTCTGTGTGTTCTGAAGGCCATGAGGAGAAGCATCCTTTGGGATGAGAGCCATTGCTGGTGAGCTGCCATCAGTACTCCAAGATCCATAGGCTTGATTTTCTAGTTCCAATTTTGTGTTGTGTGTATGTGTGTTTGTGTAGGTTTGGTGTGCACATATATGTGTGTATTTCCCAGATATGATTTGAGTCCTACCACAAATCGTGACATCTTCCTAAAGATTCCAGTTCATAAATACACATTCCTTCCCCAAATGCAGCCCAGTCACCTGCTCTGTATATGGCCCTCTCAAGAGCTCTTCACAAAGAGGAGACTTGGCTTTAGCCATCAAGGGGCTTGCTGTTTATCCTTCGTTCTCAAAGAGGACCATGACATCAGGGAGGTGATGCCAGGACAAGCAAATGAATTGGATTACAGTGAGTCAGGGCTGTGCAAAGTCACCAGTCTCACTTTCTCCTCTGGAGTCATATGGGCCCAGTGGCCAGATATCAGTCAAGAGGACTGGAGATCACCCTGGGTGCAGAAGGAGACCTTGGCCTTTTTAAGCTAAGATCTTTAACATGTGTCAGTTTGACTTAGGCAACACTCATTCAGTGAGTAAAGCTAGGTAAGAAATGAGGCAGAGAACGGCCTCTTTACCTAGTAAAAAAGAAATCTGGGTGGGGAGAGGAAAGATTTAAGGCAAGTCTGCCTCACACACTCCTACACTCACACATACTCATATGCTCTCTCACACTCACACATGCATGCACATGTGCACACATGCGCACACACACACACACACAATCATAGTGGTCCAGAAACAATGATCTTTCCACTTCATGGAGTCCTACCTTCCTCTGAACCACTCAAGTCCTACAGATTCAATCCATCATTCTGGCTGTGACTCCAATCAAAAGTGAAATGATAGGCATTGCTGCTGAGTCGCCATCTTCAGTTTCAGTTTGTCCCTCCTTCTATCTTTTCCTCTAGATCTATGGTCTAAGAGCCTTTGCTGAAGGCTCACGACCCAGTGAGCACTGAAAGATAACCAAGGGATTTCATAAGTTCCATGTTCCCTCTATATATCTTCCATGCATATTTTTTGCATGTGTCTTCCCCCACTCCCGAATGTAATGACCCACATTTTCACCTATTTTTGTTTCCCAGTGTTTAGTTCAATACCTGGCACAGAGCAAACACTTAACAAATCCTTGTTGACTAAATGACTGACTGACTAACTTCCCTGGTCATCAACACCTGATAACAGTAGTTTTAGCCCATGCTGAATTGTGGGTGCTCATGGCCATTACTGGGAAGGAGTAGGACAGTCTGGTGGATAGAATACTGGAGTCAGAAAGGCCAGAATTCATCGCAAACTTCAAATGGTTCCTAGCTGGGTGACCCTGGCCAAGTTACCTGACATCTGTGAGCCTAAATTCCTTCCTATGTAAAAGGGGAATCATAATCACATCTCCCTCCACAAGGCTGTTGTGAGGTTCACACCACACCAGATAATATATGGAAAGCTAAAGAAAATCCCATAGAAATGGCAAGTGTTAATATCAGCACCATGGAGAGAGTGAGATCATGATTTGGGCATTCCCTGCTTCTTTCAGCGACATGTTTTCTCAGTGACTATGAGTAGCACTGAGAAAGGTTCTGATTCAGGGACCTCTACTCCTGGCAGAACCAAGGCAGAACTAAGATAGTGGTGACTGAGCCAATGGGCAGGAGGCAGTGAGCTCGCCTTAACTGGAAATTAGCCATTCCCTTTTGAGACTGACAGACGGCTGCCCGGCAGGTGACAGCACAACTCATGGGCGCTGGAAGCCTGCAGCCCAGAAGCCCTTCTCTCCAGGGCACGGGGCCCAGAGATGCATTAGGCTTCTGGTAAAACTCCCAGCGGGTAGAACAATCGGTCGCTAGCCCTTCAATTGCTATTGACTAAAAGCTGCTCCCAGGCTTAGCAGAAGAGCAGGTCCGAACAAAGCTGAGCTAATGGGGTCACTGAGAGCAAGTGCTTCCATTTGTGAAGGCTCAGTCACCAGGAGAGAAGCTCCAGCCTCACCAGCAGCCTCCCTCTGCCCTATCTTTTGGGTTCCTTGGTCAAATGTCTATTTGAATCATTTCTTCTTCTAAAGGGGAAAGGGGGAAGTGCCCATCCTCAGACCGGCCCCCTCTTCTGTTTCAGGCCAACCATTCGTGAATCCTGATGGGACCCCAGCCATCTACAACCCCCCAAGCAGCCAGCAACCTGTGAGGAGTCCAATGGGGGGTCAGGCCCAGCAGCAGCCTTCCCCCCAGGCTCCACAGCAGGTGCAGCCGCCCCAGCAGCAGATGGCCCCCCATGTTGTCACGCAGGTAGGGGAAGCTGGACTGGCTGGATTAGCTGGGACAAGATGGGGAGTGGGAGGAACACCAGAGGAAGGCTGGTCTGTTGGACCTTGTCCTCATGTTGTAGTAGACACATGAGGGAGCTGTTACACCAGCAAGAGACAGTAATTGGGATTCAGATCCTGTCTACATCACTTGTTTGTGTGACCTTGGACAAGTCCCTTCTACCTGGGCTGCAGTTGTATCACTTGGACTCAATGTTCTCTGAGTCCCATTCTAGGTCGGAGATTTCCTATTTCTCTGTGCGTATCAGCCCATCCACCACCCACAGTCCTACTCTAGCCAAGGTACCTGTTGTAAGGCATTCCTATCCTCCTAAGCTCTTCAGCATGTCCTGTGTCTTCGAGTCTTTCCCTTCACAGTCACAATTTATGAGGTCTGGGTGGGCCTCCAAAGGCACGTGCAAGACATCCACAGCTCCCCATCCCCAACAAGCATTGTTTCACCTCTGCTTCAAGGTCTGCCCCTTGCCCTCAAGGTTGCCCATTCCAGGTTGAGATATCTTCCCAACTTTAAGCCTAAAGCTTCCATCTTTCTAGTTTGACTCATGACTCCTGATTCTTCTCTCTGGGGCCAAGGCAAACAGGGACAGCCCATCCCTATGATAACCCTTGGCACGCTTGGTCACTAAACAGCACCTGTTTCTGTTGGGAGTAGTGGAGAGGGGTGAATGTGGGGTGATGTCTCTTCTACTGGCTGTAAGGGTTGTCTGCAGTGACTTGAAGTGGCCAAGTCATCCTCTCCCTACCCTGGTCCCAGAGTTCAGAGCAGAGTGGCCATGGCCAGGAGTAACTATTATGATGGTGATGAGTGTAGAGGAGGCTGTCTCCCAAACCAACCCTTCTGGGCTGAGGGACCATGGGAATGGCAGCAAGCCCAATTCTAGGATGAGACTGGCAAATGTACCGCATGCTTCATCCTTCCATTCGTCTTCTCCAATCTGACCGCTGGGGAGGAGCAGGGAGCCAATGACAGCATCCACATTGTCTCTGCTTTCCTCATTTCTGCCCCAAGATTGAATCTAGGAGAGGTCAAGAAGTCACTTGAGGAAGAAGAACAGAGTCATAGCCCCTAACCCCCTTCTATCACAGGCAGGCAGACTGCTCAGTGGGAAAGAGGGATGGTGAGAGGGATGCTCAGAGGGAAAGAAGGAAGAGAAGAAAGCAAGTACCCCTGCCCCTTGTGCACCCCAGACCTCAGTGGAGGAGACCTGACCTGGGCCTTGTTTCTCCCCTAGCCTCTGCAGGCTCTACAGCCTTCTTCACAATCAGGGCAGTACCCCACTGTCTCCTATCCTCCCCAGCATCTCCTACCTGTGTCTCCTGGGCAGCAGTTTTCAGTGCAGGTATGATGTCTGCGCATTGGATTCATTTGGCATGCACTGCAAGCCTGGACCAGACTGTACTGATAGGTGACAAAGAGCACATGGAAGAATGTAGAGGGATGTATGTGTGTGTGCATGTGTGTGTGAACATGCGCATGCATATGTGACTGTGCATGCACTTGTGTGCATGTATGTGTATGTGTGTGCACATGCGTGTGATGCCTTAGTTTCTGGCTGTTCTAATAAACAAAACAGTTCCTCACTGGTGGGGGTGGGACAGGGTAATATAAATGCCTTTGCTGTTCCCCTCACCATATTCCCCAACTCCTCTGGATGGTGCAGCCTTCTACTGATTCAGCAACCCAGATGGAAGGAGAGTGGCATGTGGCACACTGGGTGATGCTTCCCAGGACAGTGTTGAAAAATGATGCCCCACTTTCTCTGCTAAGGAGCTTGGGGAGCAAGGAGTGAGTCTACTGAGCAAGAAGCCAAATATCTATTTTATTCCTGGACTACAGTCCCATTGAGAAGAATTTTGGGAAAGGTTTATGTTGGTTCCACTTACCCTGTGAATCAGAGCAAGTCTCTGAACATCTCCGGGCTCTGGGTCTTTGTCCAGTAAGAAAGATGCTCACATCTGCTCAGCCCGTATGCAGGGCTGCATGATATCAGTGAAGAATTTCCTGAACCCCCAGAGAGAAGAGGCACCACTCTAAAACATCCAGACGCCTTCCCTTTTCCTTACCTCAGCACTTTCCATTTTCTGTGGCCCTGATCCTCCTCTTTGCCCTGCCCCACCCCCATCCATTGTTAGGCAGAATGTCCAGAATTCACTTTTTCATTTCTTCTTTTCTTTCTGACCCATAGAGAGATGACATGGCCACACAGTTCAGCCAAATAAGCCTGAGCCGACAGTCTTCAGGAGACACTGCTGACCCTCCAAGTGGCCCTGTCTACCCACAGCCTATCCTGCAGCAGCCAGGACAGCAGCCAGGCTATGTCCTCACCTCAGCAAGTCAGCAGCTTTCTCCCGGAGGCTTTTCAGGCTCAGGGCCTCCTCTGTCCCAGCAAGTTCTCCAGCCTTCCCCAGCACCCCAGGGATTCATCCAGCAGGCTTCCCCTGCCCAGGTAGGTACATTCAGCTGCACACTTAAGTCCACCCTAAGTGGGCTTAGCTGCCACATTGATTTGTATCCCCCAACTGTATTTTCCTTCCTGCCTCCATGTAGGTATCATGTCCTTTCTAGGATAGTCAGGGGTACAGTACGGCTCCAACACACTTTGAAAAACTGTGGAAAGGCTGAGCGATGAATGGGCATTCAGTTACTAAGTGATAGACAATGCTTCAATTTAGCCACCCCCCATTATTCTTCCAAGAGGGGCCCCATGACAGAATCCAGCCTACCTGGGGCAGGGGAGAAGA
This sequence comes from Potorous gilbertii, assembly GCA_028658325.1. Taxonomy (NCBI): domain Eukaryota; kingdom Metazoa; phylum Chordata; class Mammalia; order Diprotodontia; family Potoroidae; genus Potorous; species Potorous gilbertii. The sequence goes on from CM053772.1 coordinate 1,867,322, forward strand.
TGGCTCATGAGGACAGCTCAAGGTGATGGGGATGCCTCTAAGAGCCACTTCTCTGAGGCAGTCAGGCACAGGCTTGAGCCTTCTGCTCCCTGTTCTATGGGTTTGGAGCCTTTGTACCAACCAAGAATGCCCTGTCCTCAGATTCCTCTTTTCAGACTCTGAATAGACAGGAGGAAGGGAAGTAGACATCCAGAGGCCCATCACTCCTCTGGGCTGCTGTGGGTGCTGTTAATCATCCTTAAATGTCTCAAACATGGAAGATCAGTGATTTCTATTGCCCCCTCCAAGACGGATGGCATTTTACTGCTCAGCACCAGGTACCCACAGCCCTCTCTGGGGGATCTGAGCAGGACAGCAGGGGTTATTACTGTCAGGAAGCAAAATTCCTGGCTTATTTCCCAGCTGCACATGTAGGACCAAAGTCCGACCTTCTTAGGAACCCTACCTTGCCTGGGCTATTCAGAATTCAGAGTGCAGTTTCAGTCTCCTCTTGTTGCTGGATTCAGGTCATGAATAAATGCCTCTTCAGAGACACAAACCACTGCAACACCAAGGGAGACCGCAAGCCATTGCAGGTTGGCTTCCGAGGGAGGGCTCCCATGACAACAGTTCACCCTCAATGGTCTTCACTGATTTTTCCTCTTCTCAAGTCTGATTAGAGACACAGGCACGTTCCTCTGGCTCAGGGCACTAGTATTTATGGGAAAGGCAGTTACATCAATACACAAGTCATCAATCTCATGTGTCAAAAGTCTTGAAGGCAATACTTTGGTACCAGATAGTCCCGCTGCTATTCAGCTAAAACAATACCCCACGGTTATGACCTGGTTCTACTGTTCAAGGCAAAATGTGGTAGAATACAGCACAGATGACATTACCCAAGGGATGAAAATAGAAGATTCTGCTCAATGAAGACATTTCATTTGACATACAGTGTCATTGTATTAAGGAAGCAAATGTACTGAAAAATCCCTAGAGTGTTGTGAGCAATGTTTGGGAAGCAGTGAGAGCTGAGGGCAGGGAGAGGAATAAAGGGGAGCCCACAATCCCTCTAGATTACAAGGCATTCCTTGTTGGGGCTTAGAAGCTGTGCAACCCTGTAGCAAACAAAGGAAAATGCATGGTGGAATTGAGGAGAGGGGGAAAACCAACTCTGAGCAAATAGTCCATCTGTAGACTCACAGGAGGGCAGCAGGTGAGGATGCTCAGGGAGCAACCTCTCTAGTCTTCACTCATGGCCACTTGTGGTACTGGAGATAAATTAAGGCTTCCATTTCTCCTATGTATATATGATCCAGGGATAGATAATTCCAAAGAGCATTGTCCAAAAACTGGAATAGATAGATGTCCCAGAACAGTAGTGAGTTCTCTATCACTGTAGGTATTCAAATAGACTGCATGAACACTGGCTATAGGTTAGAGTAGATGACTGAACTCTCATGATGGATATGAGAGTCTAGGATTCTATAGACATGTGAATACATGTTCTTGTCCCAAAGAAGAGAGGAGGACATGATGATATCAATAAAAATGAATCACTACTTCTCACTCATCCCCTTTTCCACATGTTGTATGGGAGGGGCTGGGACAGACTGGGCCAATGGCCATGGAGGCAGGCAATAAACAATCAAGCACTCTATAAGCATTGATGAAGCATCTATAATGTGCCAGGCACAGTAGGACTGGAGCCAAAACTAAACAGATTTTCTAAAAGGATGTTCATTTGTCTGGAGTAAGATGAGAGCCTGACTTTGTGGACACACTTTGACCCTCAGGTTGACTGTCTTCTCCCTCCCTTAGTTGAACCTAATCTGTTATCTTTGACATACAATCATTCTTCAGCGTTGTGAGCCATTAGTAAGCTAACATGGAAACATGACATGCTGCCCTTGGTGATCACATCACATGCCTTGAGACAGCTTCAGGTCTCAAGGTTCTCAGCTCCTATATCCTTGGGATAAGAAAGCTGAAGTGCACATCTTTCCAGATATTTAACCAAAACTCCAGTTGCCAAAATGTTTCAGGCTCTTCTTATGCAAATGAGGAAAGGCAATGAGTTAGATAATAAGACATTTAGGGGGTTTTGAAGCTCATTGCAAAGGGCTAGACCTGGAAAGTAGTCACTGGTGGGTTAAGGACACCAGAAGGAGCTCCAGTGGAATTCCCCAGGGAACTGCACTTGACCTTGGATATATATCCGTGACTTGGTTAAAAGCATAAATGCCTATTAATCAAATAAGAAAGTGGTCAAAAACTCTGGAAAGACTCCAATACGAGTATTGGAGTACTCCAGGATAAGCCTCCAATATGCAATCAGGCTAAATGTCAAGGATTTCCTATAGGGTCACACCTATAAAATAGGGAGGAAGATCTCATGTGTTTAGTAGATGATGATCTCTCCCTTATGGTTTTTGCAGTGTGATATGACAGTCAAGAGAGTGTGTGTGATTTTAGACCACATTAAGAGAGGGATTGGTCCTTGGGGACCTGGCCCTTTTCAGAACACCTTTCTACTCTGGCCATCACATGATGGGAAGGAAATTGTTGAACTAGAGAAAGTCCCCAAGTGAGAATTTACAATGGTGCTGGAGATTAGGAGCTGAGGCCATAAGAAACATCAAGTAAAGGAATCGAGGATATTTATCCTGGAAAAGAAAAAGCTGAGAAAGGGGGGAATGTATGAGGATGGTTCTCTTTGAATAGCTAAAGGATCTTCACACAGAAAAGAGATGCTTGGCCTTGTGCTGCTTGATCCCAGAAGGCAGAAGTAGGTGTGCTGGATGGAAAATTTAAAAGAAGCAAATTTAGACTTGAAGTCAGGAAAATCTTTCTTATGGTTAGTCCTGTGCCCAATGGGAATAGGTTGCCATGAGAGGGGGAGAGCTGCCCCAACTTGGAAGTCTTTGAGCAAAAGTTATATCTGTTGGGAGGAGATTGTTGCTCATTTATGGGCAAGGCTAGATGGCCTCCAACTCTGAACATCATAAATCCATGACGACATTCTGAATGCAGGTCCCCATCACATACAACAAACAATGCCCCACCCTCACCCACCATCCCACATATACCCCAACAGAAGCAGGGCCTGGAGCTTGTCATAATTACTTTCTCTGGACCCAGTCTCCTGAAATGTTGCCCCTAGTTCTGTGGCTTGAATAATAGATTCTAAGAAGTCAAACCCATTCATGATCAAAAACCTGCTCTAGAATACAATACTTGGTGCTGAGATAGCTTCTCTGTAAAAACTTCCAAGGAGAGGCACCCACCACCTACCTCAGAAACCCCACTCTATCCCTACACCCCCACTTCCATCTGTACCTACACTCACACTTCCTTCTGTACCTGCAGTTTTGATCTGGGTTAAATTCATTTTCATGCCAAGTCTGAGTATATCTTGGGACTTTTCCCTCCCTAATTCAAACATCTCTGTGAATCTCTAATTTCCTCAGATCCTGCTTCAATCCATCTCTCAATATGAAGTTTTTCTTGATTCCCAGTTACTAAAGTCTTCCCCCCCCCATTCCTTGTATTTATTTTGCATGCATTTGTAAGCAGGTTGTGTCCCACAACAGAGTGCTCCATCTATATCTGCATCTACACCTACACTTCCATCTGTACTTGTGACTACACCTACATTTTTTCCTTCTCAACTACTGTCTTAGATTTTGAGGTCCCCTGGACTTGCCTGAACATTCTTGTTTAAATCTTTCAAGTCTAATATTAGCTTTTGCAAACAGGCATTAAACGATGATGGTGAATAAGGGCCTCTCAAGTCTCAGAGAAAAAAACCAGACAGGCCCCGCCCTCCAGGAGATGACGTTCATTCACCGACCTCAGGACATTCATTCTAAATGGCGAGGAAGGCATAGTGAGGGGTCAGGCAGCCGAGGCTGCTCATAAGGAGCGGTTGTTGTGGACAGGATTGGCAGGACCAGAAAGAGCCCAAATGCTGGCTAGGCAGCCTCTGGTGATGACTGAATCTGGGAGGGAGAGAAAGGCAAGGGTCAAAGACCAGCCTGGGTTCTACCTAGAAGCTTGTACTGAGGTGCCATGGGGGAGGGGGCAGGGACTTCCCCATCATGGCGAAGCACACTTATGTCCATTGGTGTCTCTCTTGCCCTTTTCCCCTGCAGCAGATGCCAGTGTACTATTACCCATCCGGTCAGTTCCCTACCTCATCACCTCAGCAGTACCGGCCCATGAGCTCAGTCCAGTACAGTGCCCAGAGAAGTCCCCAGATGCCTCCATCAGCTGCCCAGCAAACAGGTACCCGCGTCTGATTTCCTTTCACAGGGGAATCTTGACACTGGCTTTTTCCCAATGTTTCCCAACAGGCCTTTGGGCACCAGAGTTTTGTGAGTTAATTGGGATGTTGTGCCAAAGGCTGTGTTAGCCTCAAAAACAGCATGAGAGACAGCTTAGGATCCTCTGCTCTGTTGGGAGATTCTGTCATCTCTATTTAAGCCAATGAGTATATCCTGTACTCCACATTCTCTCAAACAAAAATCATGCCAGCAGTTTCCTAGAGAAGAACTTCCAGATTTTCTAAGGCAACAGAGAGAAACAGAGACAGAGACAAGTCTAGCTGTGTCTCCTGTCATCCAAGAAATGAACCCAAATCAGGTGAAAACGTTGCCTTTCATATGGATATGGTGATATCCTTCTCCGAAGCTGCACTGTCTGTGACCATAGATCAGGTGACTCCAGGAATTCATTTGCTCTCTAACCAACCAGTTAGCCTGCATCGAACCAGACTGGACCCCTGTGGTGAGCAAGTGTGCAGCGGGAAGGGGGGCCGTTACACTGTTAGAGAGTGAGTAGCTGGTCTCACAGTGAACCGGTCTCTTTCCCTGCTGTGGCCCTCCCCCGTGGATTTCCTTACCCAGACAACAGAGGATGTCAACCTGTGGAGGATGCTTCTTTCCCTCTGCCCATGTGGCCAAAGATGGTGGAACGTGATGCTGTCGGCCCGAAGGCCTGAACAATTCAGCAGACCAGGGAGCGTGGAGCCTCTTGTCCTGCCCACTACACTCAGGCTGGAATCAGGAAGTGTCTGTGCACCCCTCCCAATGTGTTAGGCATGTGTTTATTTCTCTGATGATCTTTGCCATAATGCTAGTGCACAATAGAGCCAGACCAGAGAGCCCGCCAAGGGCTACATGTCTATATTCTCATTTGGGTCCCTAAACAACCCTGGGAGATAAGTCCTATAGAGATCAGATGAGGAAACTGAGGCTCAGAGAGGCAAACCTGGCCCTGTGCAATGTGGCCCAGTGTCATACAGCTTAGAAGTGTTAGAAGAGAGACCTGATTCCAGATTTTCTGGCTCCAGGTCCATCCTTCCATCGACTAGAATAGGCTGCCTCTCACAACGAACATGACATGAAACCCAGGAGGCCACTGACATCCTATCAGGTGTCTATATGATGTTGAGAATGCAGGTGTTGATAGCCATGACCTTGCCTCCAGTGTCTATGGACTGGAGGGCATCTTCTCTCTCTCTGAGGTCATAACCCAGTTTGAGGGATCAACAGTGAGAGATGCCTGGGGTGTCTTGTCACTCCTGACTCCAATAATTGATGAGCTATCACAACCTATCCCAAAGGGTCTGGAGTCACAAGAAAATGCTCATTCACGAGTTTCCAAGGACCACTTGGGAGTGGGACATGTCCCCAGAGGTCATCTAGACACTTGCTGATTGACTGACATCTAGTCCAGGGCTGGTCATACAAAGGAAGTAGTCAGTCCTCTGGGTTTTTGTATTCTATGGCAGGGATAAAATTCATATTCAGGGAAGTAAAGAGAGCTTGATTTGAGTGGGGAGGAGAGAGAGGTGCAGAAGAAGGCAATTTATTATAATTTACTGTTACAAGAGTCATGAAGAGCTGGGTTCAAAGCATACCTCAGCCTATGTTTTGCTGCATGTTCTTGGGCAAGTCATATAACTTCTCAAAGTCTCAGTTCCCTCATCTATAAAACTCATAGAATCGCTGTAAGGATCAAATAAGAGAATGCAGGCCAATACTTAGCAACTTAAAAAGAGATTAGACATTGTATTCTTGGTCCAGCTGGGTGGAAACTACAAAGAGGCAAATTTATATTTGATTTCAAAAAAATTAAAAACTTAATAAAAATCCTTTCTAACAGAATAATCTGAAAATTGAATAGTTTGACTTGGTGGATAGGGAATTCTCTCTCACTGGAAATATTCTAGCAAAATTTTAATGACTGCTTGTTGGAAAGGTTTCCTAGAAAAGTCTCATTCATGTTGGCTTTGAGATCCTTTTCAACTTCTGCATGAAGTTCTATCAAGGGTAGTTGGAAACGTTAGTCTGGAAGAGAGGAAAAAAATGTGACGTCTGGAAATACACTTTTGGGGAGTTTTCCACATAGAGTTGAAATGATGACAATGAAAGAAAAATCAAAAATAAATGAGTCTTTGGGAGGATGAAAACAGTAAGAGTTTGAGGAGAAGAGATAACCTCTAGAGAGAAAGAGAGTGAGTGAGTAGTCAGAGAGTAAAGTCAGAGAGAATAAAGAGACAGAAGCACCTTGGGAGTTAAAATGGGAGAGAGTAGCAAGAATATGGTATGAGCAAGAAAAACAAATATTACCGAGAGGAAAATAAACATAAGGACATAGAAAAGGCTGCTCAATCTGACATCATTGATCCTTAAGAGAGGAGTCCCATTCAAATGGTGAGAAAGAAGCCTTGTTACAAAGAACATAGGTAGCAGCAAAGTTGATGTGTTGAATATAAATGACTTTTCTGGAGTCCTTGCCATCCTCTACTGGTTGTATCATTTCCTGTCTAATAGATTGTAGTGACTAGAAAACCTCTTTCTAATAAGGGCAACTTGAGAACTCTAGTCATATGTGGAAGCTATAAGTCACCATACTCATCTATGGAGGCAACTGAATAAGAGTCAGAAAGGTGTCATTTTTTTTTATTTTTAATTTCACTTATTTGCTGCTCAATCAGTGTGAATTAATCAACAAATTTCTTAAGTTTTTACTATGCGCCAGGCCATATACTGATCCCTGGGGATACAAAGACAAAAGTGAGCCAGTTCCTGGTCTCAAGAATATTGAATTCTATTGTGGAAAATAACCTGCACATGTATATAAGTGCATGCAAAATTAATACAAAGGAATTGGGGCGAAGACTTTAGTAACTGGGAAATCTGGAAAGACTTCACATAAACCATGTAACTTAAGCTACATCTAAGAGTACAACATGAGGAAAATGCACATCACAAGTCTTTGTTTCATGCAGCTGACTTAGATTAAAAATTCCCAAGATATTTTCAGGCTCAGCAAGAAAATGAATCTGACCCAAAATTTAAGGGACTGAGATAAGGGCCATGGGCTCTCCCTGCCCAACCACCATGCTTACTTTTGGCATGCATGGGTGGCTAGCAATAAGTTTCCCAGGATTTAATCACCTTACAGAGAAGTCTGGTTATTCTCAGGAGATGAAAAGTAGTTATAGTTACTTGAGGTCTCAATTGATTATTTTTCATGTATGATAAACCAGAGCAAGTCTGTAGATAGATTGAGGTGGAGTTTGTGTGTCCACCCAAAGGGACAGGGGAGGCACGGGGAGGGGAGAGGTAGATACTATTGGGGAAATTTCATATGTGAAATGTTCCAACTTTGAACTTCAAGATGTTGAAACTTGATGCAGCACCAACTGTTTTGCTGTGGGGGTCATGGGAGTAATGGTATTGAAATGTGCTTGATTTCTTCTTGTAGCTAAGGTTTAAAAGCTGACAGTCTAAACAGAATATCAAGTTAAGAGCTTTAATGGATAACGGGCCCCTCCCAGTATTAGAGAGTGAAAGTGAAAGGAACCTATAGCTAACCAAGATAAAACATGATGCAAAGAACAAGTAATCACTTGGGGAAGGGATAATTTCTAATATGTTTCTCACCTTTTTATTTTTCTTTAGGAAAAGTGTGGTTGTCAGTATCTCTAGGTAACCTATTTCAAGGGGGGAGGTAGAACACATCCTGTTTCATTTTCCATGGATATGTTTAAGGTTTCAAATTATAGTTGAGATGGAAACCATGAAAAGGAAATCTTAAATGTTCCCCTTCCGGTCAAACACCAATTTCACTTTGGCTGCACTCTCTGGCGCTCATTTCACACAATCATGCCCACTTTTCTCCTCCTTCATCTCCAAGCGGCAATAAACAATGCTATGAAGCATGAATCTTAATGTCAGGCTCCATGTTTGACTCACTTTTAATTGAATGTTTAAAACTGTCATCATCATCATAATTATTAAAATTTAGAACTAATCTTTACCTAGCTTATTTTAACTCATCACACTGCTACTGTGAAAGACTGATGACTTCACTGATGATGATATTCATTGTCATCCACCACATACCCATGATTCTCATCCTGGGCACTTAATTCGTACCTGTGCTTTCCAATAGCTACTATAGAGGACCAAATGGATACTTGCAGATTGTTCATTATTTTAGTATCTCAGAGTTGCCAAGGTCTCTCTTAGGTAACATCATGTCAGTGCATATTTCCATTGCATTTGTATATGGAGATAGCGGCATGGTCCCATGGGAAATGGTTTGGATCTAGAGTTGAAGACATGGAGAAAGATCCTGGCTCTTGGACATACTGGCTATGATCTCAGGCAAATCCCTTAACCTCTCTGGTTGTCAGGGTCCTCACCTATCAAATGAAGAGGTGTGAATGTGGGGTCTCTAAGATCCCTCCCTCTTCTAAATGTGTGATCCTACAACCAAGGGAAGGACACGGACATGAAGGCGGTTATCTTAAAGAGAGGAAAGGGGAAAGCCAGGAAGGTAACTCAGGATACTGGTAGAATAATCCAAGAAATAAGGACCTAAACAAAAGTCGTGAAAGTGAGAATGAGGAGCCATCAAGAAGTGTGTATGAACTGGGGGACTGGACTTGACCGGACTCGCTGATGTCCCCCCAGGAATGGGGCCATTGGGTGAGAGGCATCAAAGAAACGGATGACTGTGGGCGGTGATTTACTGCCATGGGCCTCCCAGAAAGCAATTGTTGGGGACAAATATAACAACAGAGAGGCCTGTGGTCCCGTGCTGTGGACACAGAACCTCATTGAGCATCTCCCCAGCTGATGCCTACTCCCCATTTGTGGCATGTCTCATGAACGAGATGACTGTGAGGAATCTGGAAAGTCCTTTTAATAGTCAGGAAGCCTTGGGAGAGAAACGGACAACCAGAGGGTCAGAGATGGAGATGTCGCCAGTGGTGTTTCCAGTTTAGTCACTGGTTTTAGAAGAGAAAGGCACATATAGGAAGGGCAGCTGCTCGAGAAGATGAAGTCTGGGAGGAAGATCCATATTTGTGGACCCAAATGGGAAAAATGGGGCATCCAGAGTGTAGGAAAAAGCAGATATGTCCAGAAACTCACAGGGGCCACGGTCGCGGAAAGAAGTCACCAACACAAGCAAAGGCATCAGATGCTAGAAATTCCATGGCAAGAAGGGTACCAAGAAAAGTGAAGGGCACTTTATTAGTAGGAAGAATGAGCTGTCTAGATGACAGGGAGATGCGTGTAAGTGAAAGTGTGTGTGCATGTGTGTGCATGCGAGTGCGTGCATTTGTGCATGCATATATGTATGTGCACATGTGTCCATGCTATACTAAAATGAAGTGGAGGGTCAAAGGAGGCACAGGCTGCTGCTGCTCTAAAGGATGGACTCAGTCCACTGGCACTCACTTAATGAGAATTTGTGAAGTAGCTATTATTTCCAGGTATTAGCTAAACCCTGGAGATGAAGCAGAGTAGACAACTTTTATTTTGCTTCTGTGCTTTCTGCCAAAATCTCTATACTGAAAATTATGGGATGGAAATGGCTAGTAGGGAATTTATGGCCAAGAGAAATGAAGAGAAAGCCTTTAGCCTCCCTGATGGAGTCAAGCCTCCTTGGCCAGCCTCAGGAACAGAAAGAAAGCATGGCATCGGTCACTGGGCTGTTGTCAGTTAATTCTTACAGGCAGCCTAGAAGAGAAGATGAGATGAGAGAAGGGTCAAAGATTCTGATTTTCATAAAATGACAAAGAATTCAACTCATGATCACAAAATAGGTTCAGATCGAATGAGGAAGAGGTGAAGGTCCAGGCCTAGTCTGGCTTAAATCTTGGTTGGATCATTGGGCCTAGATCTAGAAGCAAAGTTGCAAAGAGACAATTTGAGGAATGAGTTCAGAAACAACATAAGTGATCCAAACTGCAATGAGCTGCCATGGCAATTGCTCCCCCTTCACTAGAAGTCTTCAAATGGATGCCATTTGGTGGGGGGAGGGGAATGGATTTTGTACTTGACAGTCCTGGTTATCTATGGATTGGACCAGATGGCCTTTGAAGTATGAAGAAGCTTGGAGACTCAGTTGGTGCCAAGATCTGATTAGCATGCTGAAGTGAAGGGGCTTGTGCACCTGGTGTCTCTGGAAGTGATACCTGCTCTGCTGCTTTGGACAGGGACAGAGAATGGATGCCCCAAGGGGCCTTGAAATTGGATTCAGGTAAATCTATCAACAATTTACTGAGCATCTTCTGTATGCACGCATCATGCTATTCCTGACTCTTTTAAGGGATGAAAAGATGTAGAGGCATATTCCTTGTCTTCAAACAACTTCTGATCTAGTGGGGAGAAAAGGGAGGTATCAAAGTAAGCATAATCTAAGGCAGCCTGAGAATAATGACACAGGAGACCAATTAGCAAAGTGCTCCAAGAATTTAGAGGCGAAGAGAAAGAGGAGTCAAAGGAGGCTTCCTGCAGGAAGAGATCTTTGAGCTGGCACCTTAGAATGGGATTGGAATGTCAGAGGTGGAAATGTGCGTTAAGCAGAGGACAGTTGAGTGGGGACCAGATCAGTGATGACTGACCCCCACTCTGTATCAACCACAAAGAAATCACATTTCTTGGGATGCAGAGAGAAGAATGAATCTACTCTTTTAGCATAGACCCAGTCTTGTTGGGGTCATTTATTTATTTGTATCAAGGCATTAGCCTGAGGTCCTACCCATTGACTTGAATGTGCACATTCTGGCTCTATAGGGAAGGAAATACATGTCCTCTTTCCACCCACTAAAGGGCATCCTTGATCAGAGGCTTCTAGAACTTCTTTGCTATCTGTGATAAGGGCACACAAGGTCGAAGCCTAGGAGAATTGGTGGCCAAGCCAGGACAAACTTCTCCCTGCATGAGTCAAGGCATTTGGTCTCCTTTGAGACAACCTCTACTGTGAAGCATCTCACCAAATTCAATCACAGGGACCGAAGGGGCCAAGAAAACAGGAGCTATCTCTCATCGCTCCTCATGGTGCACAGGGTGGGCTCCACAGTAGATGGTAGGCTCAGTAGATTGGCCATCATGTCTAGCTGTCTGGCTGGTTGGCTGTCTCCAAAGAGATGATACTAAACATTGCCAGAATCTATAGCCTCTCTGGGAACAACAGTTCTCGCTGGTTCATAGGGTTTAGGCCCTGGTGCTTCTTAATGAAGTCACTGATGTTGTATGTAGGCATGTTCAAGACCTCATCAATGTGAAATCACAAATTGCCGATTAGCTTCAGGGGCTTAGTACCATGCAGTCTAAAGGTCTTTACCTTTGCAAGTAGCCTGTAAGACATGCTAGACTTGGAGCCAGGAAAAGTGAGATGGAATCCTGCCTCTGATGTTTGGTAGCCGTAGGACGCTGAGTAAGTCACTTAACCTCTGTCTGATTGAGATGGCTCATTTGTAAAAACAGAGATAATTACAGCACTTACATGACAGGGTTGGTGTAAGGCTAAAATTAGACAATCTATAAAAAAGGCTAGAGAAATGCCATTGATGCTGTGGTTAGTCAATTTCTATTCCTTTTCCGCCCATTGCTTTGCTTAGGAAATCAGGAAATTAGGCAATCCCTCCCATTCCCAACCCCTCCCTACCCCAAACCATTTATTTTAGGGTCAGGTTACTGGAAAAAAAAAAGTTTACCAGTAGAATTCTAAGACAGTGGAGATAGGCCTTGAATTTACAAGGACAATGATCATGGAGCAGATGGGGCCGGAGCTGAGCTCCCCGGGGGGTGACCCTCATTATGAAGTCTTCAATCTCTTGCAGTTACTTTCTGATGCATCAGAAGAGTTGGTAAGAGATGCAGTCATCAGATTCTCTCTATGTTTTTTCATGCTTAAAATCACATTCAGCCACTTATTTTAATGAAAATAATAAAAAAACAGCAACCTTGTCCCTAGCTAGCCTTACTAAAGGAAGAGGGAAAGGGAGCAAGGAACAGTGCAGAAGAAGCACAGTTTTTGCTAGGGGAGTCCAGGCTGTTCACTTGACAAAGCAACCAAGGCTTTGAAAGTCTCAGAAAGATTGAATTTGGTGTTTCCTGTTGGCAGCAGTGAGTGACACGTGGCTGGGGTGACTTGGCTCACTGCTCCAAACATTGCAGTAAGACAGGGTTTCTATGGAAATGTTGGAGCTCAGCTTTCACTTGAATTCTAATTATTCCATTTGCAAAAACAGGAACCCAGAAATGAGAAATGTTATGCAAGGATTAAGAGAATAATGGTCCTTATTAGCAGCAGTGACGGGGGTAGTTATTTATAGACTGACAAATTCGTACCCAGCAGATTCTAAGACCACACTGGCAGCCAGTTCTCTTGTCCCAAGAGTCTGGAGCATTGTACAAATTCAAATTCAATCAGCATTTGCAAAGAACCTACTGTGTTCTGGGCCCTGAAGACAGAAAAACAAATGGTTTGGAAGATGCTCAGGTTTATTATTTGTGAGTTTCTGAATGAAGGTCTCTGGGTACTGCTGATATTCTAGTTCTTAGCAAATCAGGAAGCTTGGCTTGGCCCTCACTGGAGCTGCCATTTTAAAGGAGGATACAAGTTGAAGAAAGTTACAGGTAGCACTCTGTCTTTGGAAGGAAACACAAAAAATAGAGTCTTGTTGAAGTCCCCATATTTCTTTTTGTTTAGATGCTCTGACCATGGAGATGGAAATCATACTCTCTCTCTCTCTCTCTCTCTCTCTCTCTCTCTCTCTCTCTCTCTCTCTCTCTCTCCCCTTCTCTCCTCTTCTTCTCTCTCTCCATTTGTCAGCCTCTTCTCTTTTTCCTCTACCTGCTTGGCAACACTCCAACTAGACTACTCTTTGACTCATTGGCCTTATCATCTTCCTTGTATTAATCAATTCCTCCAGTCACTGGAATCTTTGTTGAAAAGCTGTCCATTCTCTCACCTATTTTTCCAGTCACTCAGTGGATCATTCTCATGAAAGAATTCTCAGCATGGGATCTGGTGGCCATGGAGATGTAGAGGTGGCAGGGAAGGCAAGAAGTACTCAGGGTAGCTTTGGCCTGGAGTTCTTTCCAGTTGGTCTTTGTACCTCCTGTTGCCCCAGTGACTTCATCCCCAACTGCACTCCAGGGTGCCTGGTGCCAATGCGGGGATGGATCCCAAATCTCAGAGAGGACCCACTTCCTCTGCTGGCCAGACCTCAGTGTCTGTAGCAGTACCTGTGTCCTCTCAGCTGCCAGACATACAACCAGTACCCCCAGGAAGTCTAACGCAAGATCTCCTTAGCTCTAGTCTAGGGGCAGCCTAGTGCTGGGGCTGGGGGTGGGGCAGGGACTGAGTCAAAGAGCCCCAGGTTGAATCTTCCCTCTGCTGCATACAAGCTGCATGACCTTGGAGTCTCTCTCTTCTCTGGGAAGGGACATGGCCAGATTCAAGATCTCCTTTGGCCCCCCAGGTGGCCAGAAAATCACCCAAGGAAACTGCTGCCCTAACCAGCTATGTTACTAAAATCCTTGTGAATTTCTGTCTTGCCTCTTTGCAGAACTTCTTAAGAAAAATTATCTAAAATGTCAGAGAAACAAAAGAGAAGCAGGACCTGGTGAGACTGAAGGGGGTAGCTTATGTCTATAAGGAACGCACTTTAGAAAGAGAAAGAAAGAAGAGATGACTGTGATGTCCTCCTGACTGTCTGGGTGACCACTCTCAGATCCCTCCCCGGCGTCTGTGTCCTCACACACTCTGTGTAACTCTATGCTTGCTTGGCCTCAAAGGACCACATACACAGTTCCTATTCGGTTCCTTACCTCAAAGTCTTCCTGATGGGCTTAGGATGGTCTTCCTGAACCAGAGATCCAATACGTGGCACTCTGTGGCCCTTCCCAGAATCTATAGAGAAGAATTGCTGTGCAGAAGTAGAAGAAACTTCAGAGGAAACAGAGGCCTCCTGCTGCCACCAGAGCATCCTCCTGGAGCTGCTCCCTCCTTTCCTAGGGTCAGCTTTGGCCCACATCTAGCTTAGCTGTCTAGGGTCATATTTGCTTATTTACTATATTCAAAAAATCATTCCTACCCTGGTGATAGGTAGGCCTTTTTCAGAGCTGCCCAGATACAGCCAGGACAGTAGCCATACTGCCCCTCTTCTTGGGCCAAGCCTGGGCTTTCCCATCACTGAGAAGAGGGACTCATGACAGGGGAAGGACCAAGTGCCCTGACCAGCAGTTGCCCAGAATGAGGCACCAGTGCCCAGAGAGGAGAGAAGGGTCTCCAGGTACAGAATGAGGCAGGCACCAGCCCACCAGAGGGGCTGGGCCCTCACATGGGGCAATGCAGGACTCTGACTGTGGCCATTCTTGGTTTCATCCATCAGAATGCACGGACAGCTTTCAGACATCAACTGGCATCAGGGTCAAACTTCCTTGCAATAGTCAGTCCTCAGTTCTCTCCCACTCTGGGCCCCACTAACCTCATCATCATTCTCAAACCAGAAACTAGGACTCCTGACCATCCATCCTGAGATGCAGGGGTGCCTCCTTCTCTGTCCTGAGCTCTGAGTGCCACCTTTGGGGCTGGTGTGGCACTGGGGGAGCTGGCATCTCAAGGAATGTGCTTGCACCAATGAGGCAGTTTCCCAGGTAACAGGAATGTTGAGCAGCCCCGTAGAAATATTTGTTCCCTGTCTCCTCCTGCCCCTGTGAGCTCTCTGACTTTCATAATGCAGAAGGCCTGTGTGTCAAGGTCTAGCTCCAGGTGCCCCGCACTCCCCCAGATCTGCAGACGCAAAGCAGGCCTCAGCCCTAACCAGACTCTTTCCCCCTCCTTCTCCTCCTCCTCCTCCTCTCCTCTTCCCCTCAGAGATTGGAACTCTTTGGCAGGAGCCATGGACAGAAAGAGAAGCTAGAGGCCTTGGCCTTTCTGGAGGATTTTATTTTGTGTGTGATTCCCTTCCAGGAGTCGCAGAATTTGAATTAGAAGGAGTCTCAGTGTTCCTTTGTCTAAACCTTCCCCCAAAGGAATTCCCACCACATCATACACAGCAAGGACTTGTCTACCTTCTGTGCAGGCCAAAATACTTGTCACAGGGGTGGGGTCTTCAACAGCTCAGAAGAGCTTGACCAGGACACTTGGGACCCTCATGATTACCTTTAGCTATGGTCAGTATGATAGAGAGACAGAAATGGAGAGGCCCTCTGAGACTGAGATTTATGCAGGGAGGAGGAGTGTGGTACAAGCCTGGGACAGATCAAGCAGACCTGTGAAGAGATGCCTAGAGTAAAACAAACCAGGTAATCTTATTTGTTCGACTGGTTTTAAGGTTTAGAGGATGTACTTAGAGGGAATAAAGCAGAAAGTCATGAGGGGATCATTGAACAAATAGCAGTCTCCAAGTAGACCCCCAGGCTCTAAGAGAAAGAGAGGGATAGAAGAGGAGGGGGAGAGGAAAAGGAGGGGGAGGGGAAAGAGAAGGAGGAGGGGGAGGGGAAAGAGGAACAGAGGAGGTTTTGCTTCAGTCTCTTATTCTTTGCTCTATAAATTCATTTTTAAGTGTTTGTTTTTGAGGGGAGGGGTAATTTTACTCCTTTTGTTTTAAAAGAAAACATTCCCCCTCTTTCTTCTTACCCATTTCCTTTTCTATCACTCCCCCTGCTGAAAGCACCTTGTAAGATTAATCTTCAAGAATCTGTTGCCCAAGTAATTGAATCAACCTTCTCTTCGACTGTAGCTCTGTCTCTTTTATTTCTGTCTCTGTCTCTGCATTTCTGCCTCCACCTCATTCTAGTTCTCTGTTTCTTTGTTTCTGTCCTTCAAAAGTGACTGATTCTTTAATGTCTCTAGGAAGATTTATTGACCAGCTAGTGCCCTCCACCAAATAACCATTAGCATTTGCCAGGACTTCATTTGTCTTATGTTGTCCTCATATGGAGACTCCCATCGACTTAAACATTCACTAAAATTCTTGATAACTTTGAATTCACTGTGACAAAGCATTCCATTGGCAAGAATTGAGACTTAATTGTTCCAAGAACAATATTGATCAATTTACATGGAAGGGAAGCAGTAAATGCCAGCTGCTCTGGGAGAAGAGTCTGGTGTCCTCAGCTGAACTAGACATGAAGGGAGAAGGGAAGGGAGGGCAAAGGACCCCAAGGACATGGGCCTGGGCAGTTGAGGGGCTGCCCAAAGTGGTGGCCAAGTTGATGGAGGAAGATGTTCAGTAGGAAAGCATTATGAACCACTTTTAGTAAGAGCATTGCCAAGTGAGAGCAAAGCCGGTGAAGGGAACTGTCCAGAAAGAAAGAACTGGGGCCAAACCAGGATGAGAAGCAAGGCTACTGCAGTCAAGTTAGTATAGATGGAGATATGCATTTCACAGGCTTGTGTGCTTTCCCTGTGTAGTCAACCCTGATGGCAATTCACCTCACCTAAAGGTGACCAATGACACTGTGTTTGCCACACAGATGCCTGAGCACCAAGAGGGATATGGCTATCATTGGGGCTGGGATCTGAAAACTAAATGCATTCTGCCTCTTCTTCCACAATCATACAATCTTATCTTCCCTTAGAGAATGGTCCTTCTCTAACACTCTGGTCAGAAGTGAAGTCATCCCAATATATGCAATGCTCCATGAAACACTCAGCCTTGACTTGTCTCAAGGAAGGGGTCAGCTGTTCTCTAGATTTGCCACAGCTATTTCTCATAGTGTCTCACCATCCACAGTTCACCCTTTTCTGTTGCACCACTATTGAGTTGAATGGCCCCCTCCATACTTTTCCAAGGATGTCTGATCCCTGGGTGACCAGGCCATTGTTAGCAGAAGAAAAGGCATCGTTTGACTCTCCCCATCACTGATTGTAGTGGCAGATGCTTGTTGTGCGGCAGATATTCTGTTGTTGAAAATTTCATAGACAGATTCCTTTATGTCCTGAGGCTGTCCATGGTGTCAATAGAGCTTGGCATGATCTATTGAAGGAAAAATGATAAAGGCAGAGATTGCATGAATATTACACCAGAGGCTATGAAAATCAGAGGTGGGTAGTTAACATACTAGGAGACAGAGCCAGCAATCCAAAAAGATGATGATTTACTAGAGAGCATTGCCTAATGCAATGATATTTTATGAAGATAAATGCAAAATCCTGCTATTGGGTTCAAAAAATAAACTTTACTGTCTCAACCTGGGAACTGCCTCAACCTGGGAACTGCCTCACAGGAAGCTGATTCTGGAAGTTTCTGACGGGGGCACCAAACCTGTCTTTCCTTTCAGATGCTGCCTGCTCTATGAAGAAGGAAGTCAGTGCATCAGCCATTTGTTGTCCCTTGTGCTATTTGGTTATCACAGTTATTTGGATGGACCGTGGAGAGATTTCTTGGTTGTTGCTCCCCGAAGTTTACCTTCCAGGAATGTCTAAAATACAAAGTCAGAAAGGAAGGCCCTGTGGATGAGGACCCTCTGGGAGAGAGGAATTTTCTTAGACTTCCAGTATGCTGATGAAATAGCAGCTCTTTAATTACCTTCATGGTGGTAGACAGGGAAGAGAGATTCTGCAGGGAACTTGTGGGGGATCGAGAGCTCCATGTGTTTCCTTTGTATCTGTGAGAGTTTCGCATCTTTTTTATTTCCCTGGCAGTGGAATAAAGGGGATTCTGGCTGACACTGTGTGCTTACAACCTAAAGTGATTGAATGTGACCAGGGATCATGTCACCAGCTTTTGGGGAAGCCTAGAAGGAGCTATCTATAAAATCCAGTAAGAGATTTTCCTTAAACAACTTCAGGAGGGGTAAGGAGAAAAAAATGAACTCCATTAGATCAAGCCGGATCCATCTGAGCCCAGCATCATAGCAGTTCTTGGGTTATATGATGTCAGGTTACACTAAGGCTTGAGTTTCTAGAAAAAAAGGAAGCCTAAACTATATCCCTTGGTATTCTGCCCTAGTCATACCACATCTAGAGTGCTGTGTTTGAGTTTCAGGTGCCACATTTTAGGAAGAACATTGCTAAGCTGGACAGTTTCTAGGATGTAGAGGATCCTAGGGTTCAGGACATCTGAAGACCAGCTGAGAGAACTGCATACACTTAGCCTGAAGAAGGGAAGGTCCACCCAGGTGAATGAGAGCTGTCTTAAAATCTTCATTCCTTAGAACAGGAATTTGACTAGATTTGTTTGGCTCCAGAAGGAGTAATGGGTTGAAATTGCAGGTAAATGGAGGCAGGTCCAAGAGGAGATTCTTCCTCACATTAGAGATGCCCTAAAGGAGGATGGATCACCTTGGATTGTTGGGGTTTCCTCCTTCTTAGAGTTCTTTAATCAGTGATCAGAAAAGCAGTTGTTGGATAGGCTACAGAAGGAATTCACTTTGTGCTGCAGGATGAAGGAGATGGCCACTGGGGTCCCTTTAGCCTTTGGGATTCTATGGTTCCACAAAATCTGCATGTGAGCAGGGATGGTTCTGGGAGCCCATCCATGCCGCCAATTGTCTTGATTTGAGCAACTTGAATTCTGTGTTTTACAGTAAGAAACAGGAGGACAGAATCAGCCCTCTGCCTCCACCCCCTGAAGGTTGTGAAGTGCTAACTGGCTGACTCCTGTTCTGTGGTGCCACCAGCAGGCTGATTTCACTGTAATGAGTGAATGGCAAATGTGAACTGAGGTGCAATAAGACACACAAGGAAACTTCGGCAAAGCCTACCATTGCAAGAAAACTACCTGTGCAATAGGATATTCCAGGAATCATTGGAGATATTGGAGTCAGGTAGAGAGTGACTCCCTGATTTCTTACCTTCCCCTCCCCTCCAACAGGGCCTCAGCCTGGGCACATGATATTGGTGCTGATTGGAAGAAATCAAAAAGCCCAGATTCAATAACAGACAAAAACTAGTAGGAAGAATGGGAAGAAACTGGAAAATGGGAAGATCCTCAAGTCATTTCCTTCATGTGGTCCCATTCCACAAACATTGTCAAGCAGGGGGAAATAATTGATTCCCTTGTCACCTTTGCTCCTTCCATTTTTTTCCTCCAATACCTCACCATGGTGGACAGAAGTTGCCTATAAGGTCTCCTAGGCTCTACCCTCCATCATTAAATAGGCTTTGAAAATAATCACAGCAGCACAGCATCAACCCAAGAACACAAAGGCTAATCTCTAGAGCTTTGATCACGAAAGGAAGGATTTTTCAGCAGTTACAACTCAAGGGCACCTAACAAATTTAAAGAAAATTTTACCTTAGACTTAGAAGTTATAAAGACAAGTCACTCACGTCTGGATTAAAGGCTTTCACGGCATTTTGGGAGAAAGGTCATATAAGCATGATTTCCAGTTTACAGTTGGGGAAACTGAGGTTTTGAAAGTGAGCATGAATTGCTGTGATCATGAAGCCCTAGCAAGCTGATGTTCCCATCGAATGAGTTGTGTTTGACCTTTTGCTATTGAACATTTCAGTTAAAGACTAAGATCTTAGGCACAGACAGTTTGGTCACCAGTTTTCAGATGACAAAAAAATGCTCAGGAGAAGTAAGGCATCAGATGACATGGTCCATATCCAGAGAGACCTTCCCGACAGGTTAGAATATTGAGCTGAATTTGATGTGATTCTGTATCATGGAGATAAATGGAAGGTTTACATGTGGTTTTTAAAAATCAGCTCCTCACATGCAAAATGGAGGAGATGTGATGCTTTAAGGCACCCCAAGCTCAAATTGACAATGTTATGATATGAAGGGTAATGTTGCTGGGGGTGTCACAGTACCTGGAGCTCGGGGTCAGCAGTCAGGAGGCTGAGACTCCAGCTCCATCCTCAGATCCTTGCTGGACAGGTGACCCTCATCATAGCATGCAATTGTCTGCCTCAGTTTCTCCATCTGAAAATGGAATAACAGCAAAGTTGTGAGGAACAAACGGGATCCTATTTGTGAAGTGGTTGCCAATTTTACAGTGTCCTACAAATGCCAGCTTTTATTAGTGTTAATGATGCTAATTTGGACCTATGTTAAGAGAGGCATGTTGTCCATGACTCTCTGCCTCTTTCCCCCCATTACCCTGTGTTTGCTTTTAGGTGATTTGTATATGCACATACACACATACATCATATATACAGATATAATACAAAGCCCCATCTATATATGGGCGTACGTGTGTGTGTGTGTGCATGGTTAAACCTGTTTGAACACGAGCCCCTTGAGGTCAGAGATGGTTCCCCTGTTGTCTTTGTATACCCAGTACCTGCCACATAGTAGGTCTCTAATACTTGTCTGACTAGTTGATTTCTGGCTGTTCAACCCTGGCCAAATCACGTGCAGATGACAGAGTTCACTTCATCCTGCCAGACTTGGCTAGAGCGCATCCAGAGACTAGAATGAAGGTGATAATGACGGCAATGAGAAAACGTGGAAGGAGCCAAGGCAATGAGGGAATCAATTATTTCCATTGCTTAACAACCTCAAAGTCAGTCCAGCTGTGATGAAGGTCCAGATTGTGTCAAGTGATGATTCATTAAGCGACAGTGGGTCTCAAGAAGATAAGACTTTGGGAGGACATGAGTTATCTTCTGGAATGGAAAGATGGTCATATGAAAGAATTAATCAGTTTGGTCTGCGTGGTCTGAAGGATTCAACTAGCAGCAGTATTAGAGACCGCAGTGACAGAGAGAGAAGAAGGGAGACAGACAGATAGAGAGAGAAAGCAAGAGAAGACAGACAGACAGATTTAGGCAAGATAGCAGGAGAAAGTCCATACCAAGTTGGATTACCAAAAACTGCATGGGTTCCCATGAGAAGGACTGAGCTTCCTTCCTCAAACATGATGAGCTATTTGGTGAAGATATTGTAGAGAAGATTCTTGCTTAGATCTAGATTTCATTTGGTAGCCACCAAGGCCCCTTAAAACTCTAAGGTGCTGCAAAGTGTCTGAGGCAGAATTTGAACCCAGTTTCCTCTCCACTAGCTATGTTGCTTCTCCATAGTCTAAGCCAATGAGAAACTAAGTATCTGAGAAAAGAATGTTTTCATTAGAAAAGAAAATGGAAACAAATCAGATACTTTCTCCCAAGTAAACTATGTTCCATCTTAATTGCCAAAGTCTGATCATGGCTGTAGTCCATACTGGAAGGAGGGCCATGTCACATGCTGACCCATGTGTAACTGTGGCCATAAGCCCATAGAAAGCTCATGTAATGAATGTCAAAAGTAAGGCCTTGGCCTTGGCCTCATAGGCCAAGTGAGAAATTGTTCCAGAGCTCCAACCAAATGCCCTCCAGCCTTTGTTTAGGTGTAGGCACCCTGGGCAGGAATCAAACAAAAACACTGCAGATCTAGAAACCCCCTTGGGACAGTCAATGTCAAGTTGCACTGAGTTTTTCTTTTTTTCAAATATTGCTAAATTTTCCTCAAATAGAGCCCTTGCCCCTTCCCCCTACCCCAAACCTTATTTGAGTCATGTCTTCACAGACATCATGGACCTGGCTGTCATTGTGAAACAGTCAGAGACCCTTTGATCATCCCAAACAAAAACTATTTTATCTTTCTCAGCCAGTTGTCAAATTAGCAGCGTCCAGGCATCCTGGAAGAAAAGCCTCCAGGAACAGCCCTCTGAGTAACAGGAGGGACCTGTGGGTGACAGTGCCCTTACCACAGTTGCCAGCCTGCCCAGAAATAGTCCCACCATGCTGCTAATTGGCTCTCCTGAGGGGACTGAATGCCACTGCACAGGAAATGTTATCACAAGAAGTGTATCATTGTGGCAATTTGGGGCTTTTGGGCATCTGATGGGCTCCGGGTGGGTCATTTATCATCGGCACATCCTCCGTGGCAAGAACACGCCCTTGGTGGGCAGAGGCGCGGCTAATAGACTTTCCGAGGATGTCTGAATTGCTTCAATAAATCACAGCTGCCATGCACAGTGCGCTTATCATGTACCAGAACAGAAGTTATCGCTAGTCTTTATAGAGCCCGAGCCTTTCCAAGATGGGTATTTGTGTAAATGGTAATGCATCATAGCTCATTGCCTGCGACGAAATTAGGAGGCTCCAAATGGCTTCTTCCTTTCAGATAGAGTACCTCCCTAGAAAATCATTGTGGTTCCCTATTTTATTTTTCCTTGTCCTGTAGAACCATCATTTATCCCCTTAGCAACAAGACCCCTCCTTTCTCGTCTTGCCCGAGAAACTATTGGGTATTTATGAATGACTTTGCCATTCCTTCTCCCGTTGCTAAAAAAAAGGGGGGGGGGGAATTTCCCTTTTAATTGACACAATAGTTCACTCTGAACAGAATGAACGAGATCAATAAACAAGACAGGTTTGTGTAATTGGACAAATGATGTTCTTGTCCCTGACTTTGTCTCTGTGTCTGCCGGGTCCCTTTTTCTTTTCTCTTTCACATTCATCGTTTCCAAAGAGGGGTAGTGAGCGTCCGCCACGTGATGTTAGCTGGCTTCTTTTTATCACCAGGCAGTTAACACTGGTCAGACCAAAGGTTCTGGGCTCTGTTGTTCAATAACAGAACAAGCTTTCTATTTCGATCCTGCCACAACTGGCTTTGTAAATCCTCCTCTGGGGGTAGCTTCGATTTCACTTAGGAGGATTTCAGTTACATTTTCATTCTATTTACCTTAATAGCCTTAATAGCCATGTGCTTCCCCGGAAAGAGGCCACCCAGACTCAGGCCATTTTCTACCCCGATGACTTTGGTGACTCTTGGCACCCCATGTCACTGGAGGGCATCTCACTTGCCACCTTGTAGTACGTGTTGTGTAACCTGGTGATCTCAGTATTTGTCGGAGCTATATTGTCTCTGTTTGACATGAATAGTTTCCCTTCATTCTGGGACTGCACAGAGGGGTTGATGACTCCAAGCTTCACATTACTCTCTGGAATCTCCCCCCTCATGTCAAACTTGATATCGGAACCTGACCTGGGGATCTTACAGGCTCCACTCATGGGACACACACAGCAGCAGCTCTCACCAAAGAGGTCAGAGCTCACCGCAGCCTGGTCAAGGGAGATCACCTGCCAAGTGTAGAAGGGTCATCTACAGTATGCATCGCAGATCCCAAAGGAATGGACGTTTCTCAAGCACCTGCTCTGTGCCCAGACCTGTTCTCCAAGCACTGGGGATCCAAGGACAGATCACTGAAGGATGTGTTCCTTAATCAGTTGGAAGATGATTAGTGTGGGCGCAGCTTCCTCTGTGGTTAAAGCCATGCCTCAACTCATGTCCATGTGTCTGCTGGTGACCTCCCCCATCCCACTAAGGATGGTCCCCAGAATTCCAAAAGGAACATTACCTGAGGCTTTGCTATGTGACCAGACCTGCTGTCAAAGCCTTCCAGAATGCTGGTTTACCTTATTCTGTTTTTTTGGTCATGATTCTCAGGTAGCTTATGTTCAGTGGACTCATTTGAACAATGCCATGATTGTTCTCTTAACATGAATATTAAGTTTAAAGGAAAATTAGTCAGGAGATGAGGCCAAGGTCTCCCTTATTGTATCAACAAGTTATGGGAGGTCTAGTTGGAAAGCCGGGAGAAACAGTTTTCCACTGGCCAGTGACAGGAAAAGCTTTGACATAAGCATCTTTGACTGTACTCTGACTGTCTTTTTCCACCACCAGCCTGGTTGGGCTTAAAAACTGAGTAAGACAGAAACAAATAGCACAGTGTTTGATGCTGATGGGAGGCGCCATCTACAGATCACACAAGCCATCTGAGTACAAGTCTAGAGAAATCTGGCTGCTGTGGTCAATGCGTGTGAGATTCTTTGGCTGTAACAACCCACGGATTCTTTGCTACTGAAAGACTCTGTGATTTCTCCAGTTGGGGTCTCCTTCTGCCACTGCATGTCCCAGCCCAGGGAATCCCTGTCATCAACCCTGTGCTCTGGAGATGAGGATTTGTTTCCCTGCAGTCAATCTGCTAATGAGCCTGTTTGAATGTGACTAGCCTAGCACTGGCAGTTGGTAGATATAACATTTGTCCCATCATTGGACCTATACTCAGACAAGACAAGACTTAATAGAGCTTGTCTTCTATGCACAGTGTCTAAAAACCCAGGCTTATGGCCATATCTTAATTCACATCTGAATAGGACTGCATTGTAAGCACCCTATAAAGCAAAGGAAATCGTAAAACAGGTCATCCCTGAGTAGAATACTTCCAGTTCTTCAGCATGTGGTTGGAAAGAGGTGGGGGATGAGGGGCAGTGTCTTAGTTTTTAGTCCAGTTCTTGGTACTTGTAATGTGAAATCCTTGGCAAACAATCAACACGTTGACAACACTGGAAGTGTCGAATTGTACTCCAAGTTGCATTCTCACCATAAGTAACCAGAAGACAGAAGGAAGTTAAATGGAAAGATGGCCAACCCCATGTCCTTGAAGACGGGAAGGAAGAGAGAATGGAAACAAGGAATCTCCTAACGTAGAGCCCTCGGCCACCCCATGCTGCCGGCTCTCAGGAGGCCCACTGTTGACAGTGTTGTGGAGAATGCAATGTCATGGAGGACCTATCGAAGTCCATTAAACCAAGTCAGCATTACCTTGAGGGCTGGTGACCAATACACTAGTGGGCAGGTGTAGTGGTAGGGGAGAGAATGGCACTGAAATACAAGTTGAAAGCCTAAGAAGACAGGTGGGGAGGCTGACCTTCTGTTCCTGTGCTCCCTGAATCCCCTCAGACCACTAGGAGAGATTGAACATTTGGAGAGACCACCTCCCGGGTGAGCAGACTTGCCTGGTCCCAGGGACACTGGGATTTTGTGAGGATTTTCTCTTTTGACTACATTTGTTTCATAGTTTAAAGTCAATGGCCTGTTTTCAACCTAATTTGTGTGGTTTTTAAATTTTTTTAATTTCCTTGAAAAAAATCAAGAACTAATCATTTTCATTTGGCTGTCTCTAATAAGAGTGGCCTCTTCACCTCATACCTTAACCTAATATTGCTCAGCCTCCTTTGACAAGTGAGGGAAGGGAGACCAAAGAGAGGGAGGGATTTGCCCAAAGATGAATAGTCATTGAGACAAGACTAA
Source organism: Potorous gilbertii (assembly GCA_028658325.1). Classification (NCBI taxonomy): domain Eukaryota; kingdom Metazoa; phylum Chordata; class Mammalia; order Diprotodontia; family Potoroidae; genus Potorous; species Potorous gilbertii. The sequence continues at coordinate 1,892,658 of CM053772.1, forward strand.
AGCCCAGAGAGAGGGAAAGCTCTTCCTGTGACATCATCGAAAGATGTCTTATCTATGGCCACATCTGAAACCTATGCTGATAAGATTGTGTGCCATGGCTTGCTGTGGACGTTTGAGGGACAAATCATCAGATACTCTAAGGAAATGGGAGAGGTCATTTCTTGGTAGAATTGGCTCACCCACCTGTTTGAGGAACGATTCATTTCACAAATGACAAAATTGATTCTCTTATTAGCTTGTCCTAGGGCACAGAGGGCATGACAGGGAATGGAAAAGCAACACCAAAGTGAGAACAGAGTGTGTAGATGGGGCGTGAGGAGAGGGCCATGGTCACAGGATGGTGCCTCGGAGCTGACAGTGTCATGGACCCAGGGATCTGATGGAGTGGTAACATCATCTTGAGAGTCCCTGGAGCTGAAACAGGTAGAGAGGTGAGCTGCAGGAAGATGAAGATGGCCCAGGCTGCTGCCTCTGCCCCACGTTGCTTCTTCTCTCACAATAGGTTTTCAAGTTCCCAGACCAACCACCCATTCCACTCTGCCTGTCATTTCCCATAGAGTTGTGTTTCTGGCTCCACAATTAGAGTTGACAGTGAAGATGCCACTTTGAAGTTGACATGCAAAGGAACCTCTGTCCAGACCAAGACTGAGGAGGAAGCAGGCTCAGGCATGAGTTCCCCCTAAGCGGGGAGCTACCTTCTCCCACAGAGGCAACAGGGACACGTGTCATCTGGCCACCAGCCCTTCTGCTCTCCACCATTTAGACTTTGATGCTGACCAGATGTCCTTGTCAGCCCCCATAACCCTGAGACTGAAATGCACAGTGAAGCGGGGGGGCTTCATTTCTCTGTGAGCTGCTGTGTTGTGCTGTGCCATGGCAGGCCTCATGGGAAGCAGCCCTGCCAATCCTGCTGCAGAAGCATCTTAGCCACCCTTACCTACATTCACTGAAAGGCCAATTTTCCTTAATTAAAATTCAGATCTCCAAAGATATGATTACATGTGGGTTTGTGAAGTTAGTAATGAAAGTACTCCAACCTGGCACTCTGCTTGGCTACTGTGAGTACACTGGTATTGACCAGTGAGGGGCTGGGATGCTCCCTGCTCAGCTTCCAGTCACCCAAGCCATGGCCTGCAGTGATGAGTCCCTTTCGCAGGGTGGCTAGGAGAGGTTAAGACAAGAGTATTCTGTCCTTGGTGGCCTTGGTCCTTGGAGAGGAAAGCTGGCTTTGGGATGCAAAGTGGGAGATGAGATCTGTATAGTGCTAAGAATGCAGCCTGGCACACAGTAGGTACCATAGAAAAATGCCTTTTGGTGGTGGCTCCAATTCCATAGATCCCCAAAGGCCAAGGAGGGGAAGAGCTATTGGTGAAATCTAAGTGTGCTTTAGATGCAGATTTCCAGCTGAGATCTTCCACCTTAGTAGACAGCAAACCAACCTCAGAGCCAAGAAGATCATTGAATAATTATTAGTAGTGGCTAAGATTTCTATAGAACTTTAAGATTTAAAAAGTGTCTTCCAAATATTATCTCACTTGATCTCCACAACAACCCTGGGAGGTAGGTGCTGTTATTAACCTCATTTTACAGTTGAAGAAACTGAGGCAGAGAGCAGTTGCCTTGCCCAGGTCACACAGTGAGCCAGTCTCAGGCCAGATTTGGACTCAGGTCTCTTAAACTTTAGGTCCAGAAGTCTATCTTCTGGACACCAGCAACTTCAATGACTTGGTTTCAAGTCTCTCTTCTGAACATTGTGGTTACATGGCCCTGGGCAAGTTGGTTAACCTCTCGATGTCCCCATCCTCCAGATTCTCTAAAATTACAAATTACAGGGTGGGCACAGATCTGCATTAGTCCGGAATGTTTTCTCATCCAGAGTTCCCTGTATCAATGAAAACAACAGTCCAACTTAAAAAAAATCAAAACAAAATTCCACTAGACGCCTCAGGTTCTCATGTCATCTTTCCACCTTGGCCTACCCCCAGTATCTAATTATCTCTTCTCTCACCTCCGTGTCTTTGCAAAGATGACCACTTGGGTCAAAAAATCCTACTTCCTCTGTTTCAATTCTCTGATGCCTTGGATACTTCTCAGTAAATGATGCATCCATCATCTCAGTGACACTGTGGGAGTCATTGGGATTGAAGAAGGGAGGGAAGCAGATCAGATTCCAGGCTGTTGTGGGTGTGATACTAAGTCAGACAAGGGAAGGTGGGCACTCCCCCTGGAGGACTCACCCCAGGTTAGAGAACATGAATTGGACGTGGATCCAGCTGACACCTCACTGTAGTTTCCCTCAGGGATGTTGGGCAGGTCCTGAACCCAAGAGGAACAAGAGGCCATTTGGGTCAGGAGAGTGTAGCAGTTGCTAGTATAGAGGGTTGAGGTATGGAGACAGAAAGGGCATAGTTCAGGGCTAATTGCAAGGGACCTTCTGGAGAAGAGGTAACTGGAGACACCAATAAATGCCAGTTAAACATATTATGTCGTTTACATACATTTCTATAGAGAAGTGTCCACCATGAGGCTTGAGGTGTATAGTCTTGACTAACTGACTAAGAACAAGTTGTCATTGAGTCCACGTCGTTCCCTTTAGCTTCACTTTGGTCCTTTCATCCTGACCCTTGAAGCTTCATCTTGAAGCTCTTGTCCCAAGCGCGTACTCAACTCTACTCACCTTGTAACTGGTTTCTGTCCCTAGAACTGCATTTTTATTGTGATGTAGACTGTATACCATTGTTCTGGTAGATAGTGTCACCCAAGCCAACAAAGCACGCAGTAATTTCTGAGGCTGAGGGTAGCTTGTCACGGTGGAGCAATCTAGCACACTGACGCACCACAGCAGGTTTAGCCATCCCCTGATGGTTGGATGTCTTGGTTGTTCCCAGGGTTTGGGAAATAACAAATGTTGTTCACGCTTTTCAGTCATGTTCAACTCTTCTTGATCCCATTTTTGGGAGTTTTCTAGGGAAAGGTCCTTCGGTGATTTGCATTTCCTTCTCCAGCTTGTTTTACAGATTTGGAAACTGATGCAGAAAGGGTAAAGTTATTTGCCCAGGGTCACACAGCTAGTTGGAGTCCAAATTTGAATCCATGGAGTGTTCTGGACTCCAGTGCCAGTGATCTGTGAACTAAGGCACCACCAAGTTACCCCAGAAGCAAATGAGTCTGCTTTTGTTCATATATTCACAATGATGGCATCAGATCAAACAGTACCATTATCCTCCAGAAAGACTGTGCCTTATGGGTCTGCTTGTCCCCGGTCCTGCCAGCATCGAGTCTGTCAGTTGGATGAGTCCCAAGGGGAAGGTGGACATTAGTGGCTTTCATTTCATTTTCTGTGTTTTTAGCAATGGCATGTCTTTTCGATCGATCAATTTCAATTCAATTTACTCTTCTGTGTCTCTTGGCCATCACCCTCTCCTGTAATACTCCATCTGCTTTGCAGTTACCTTGTGTCCCCCACTAGACCATGAGCTCCTTAAGGACAGTTGCTGATTTTGCCGTTCTCCGTATCCCCAGTGTTTAGCACAGGGCCTGGCACACAGTAGGTGCTTAATGAATGCTTCTTAGTTAATTTATCCCCTGAAGAAATTATCTGTTGTATTTCCTGACGTGCTTTCATTTTTGGCACTCACCTTTTCATGACATCCTAAGAATGAATGCTGAAGAGGAACACAGAGACAGGACAGGCTGGGCCTTGGCACCTGATTTTCTCTTAATCTCTGTCCCTCTCAAGCTGTGGGACCTCCCCTCTGAATGTGACATGGAACCAGCCCAGACTGGAAGATGCAGGGGCTAACAATTCACATAAATCAGAAGTCTTGCGTGCCACTCCCATCCATCAAAGTGGAGCGAGGCTGTCTGTGGTGGGAGGGGCAGCTTTAGTCCAACCCTGCTCATTCCACCAATCCCAGGCAGTGGAGTCTGGAAGTAGCATTTTATCCCTTTGGTTTTCTATGAGAAGATGCTGCTTTGGCCAGAAGGATGAAGGGGAGCTAAGAGACCCTCTTGTCCATATTCCTGCATTCTTGGGTGGAGACAGACAGACCCTTGTGGGTTCTTGCTGCCATCTTCAGAGTATACTATGAGTTCTGAGAAGAATGCCAGAGCTTCCTTTTCCTGAAGTAGCCAGACCTCCGATATGGCGGCAGTCTCATTGTCCTTAGATCAACCCTGGAAGAAGGTGTTGCTAATAATTTCCATTCTACAGATCAGTAAAGTAAGAGGCAGACGCAGGGATGCATACCTGTTGCTAGATTCAATCCCAGATCTCCAACTCCCACCGCTGCCACAGCACCCAGATGCTGGAGAGCTCTAGATCATAGACCTCTGCCAAGTCCATTCAGAGGGGCCTGGCACTCTGCTCTTCTGCTGACTGCCATCCACTCAAGAGCTTCTGTGGAAATAACAGTCATACTTCAGTCAAAGGTCATGGAGACAGCCTGCAAATATCACATTTCAGCTGTGCCTACCTCCATAAAATCTCACAACCAATTCCAATTAATCAATAAGTCTTGATTGACTGATTTCTATGTCTTGTGCTTGGTGCTAGGTTTGCAAAGTCAAGAGGTAAGTGATATCTATTCCCAGAGAGCTGCTGTCCCTTTCAGAGGGCCCTGAGATATGTAGGGATATTGACCCTTGTCCCTGCCTAGGGCCTCCCAGTCCTTGACTGTGCCATGGGCCATTCTGGATGTTCTGCCCTGTGCTCTTCCAGGGACTCAAAGATCTGGCCAGACCTTCATCAAATCACCTGGGTTATCATTAACTGGAAAGTCTCCAGAAAGGCAGCCCAGAGAGGGTGCCTGCTCAGGTTCCCATGGGGGACCAAAAAGGAGATAGAGGCTTCCTTCCACCAGAGTTTCTTGGACTTGTCTGCAGTCAGAGAAACTTCCAGGCCCCATGGGAGGACAGTCTGAGTGCCCTTCATATAGTCATAGACCTCACAGAGCCCCCAAACATAGCACCAACTGACTACGAGTTCCCAGCAAGTCTTCCTCAGGAGGTATCAGATTTTGAAGTGTGTGGGACAATCCTCAAAAGCCTTGCCTGTCCACCACTGCCCTGACCAGAATGGATGCTGGCCTGATACCGTTCCCATAGACCACGGATTGAGCACAGGACCACCTCTGTGGATATCTGCATAGAAAGAGAAGTCTAAAGTTGAGGAGAGTTGAAATTCCCAGCCTGGCTGGCTAGCAGCAATCCTCAGCCTCCACTCCTCCCAGAACCCAGGGTGGCCTGCTTCACAGAGGAGTCATCTTAATCAAACGAAGATCCTTCAGCTTTGGCCTGATCTACAGCCCAGTCTTTCATTCTTAACAAAATCATGCCACCTCTAAAGCTGATGTCCCCTTTTTTCTCTGAGATATAGTGCAATATACAAAAGTTAACCCCTTCAATTTTTCTTTGTGATGGAAAAAGATTAGTTTTTCCACTATCACATAATTCAAAAAAGGTTGACTTAATTTTATTTGAGCTTTAAGGGAAAATCAGATGAAGCCAGCTGTGGCCAGTTTCTGCTCCTGGTACTAAAGCTGTCTCCACAGCTTTAAGGAATATTTGTCAGCAATGTATCTGAAGCTATCATCCATCCCCTCAGCCTCATTTTCATTATGAGATCTCCCACCTTGTTTCTTCTCTTGGCAGCCAATATTTCCATTCAGCAAGTGCCCAGTTCTGCCGAAGACAGACACAGTGACCTGCTGCAGGCTCTGCTAATTAATTGGCAGTCCACGAACACCAAGGTATATGAGACCATGCCTTTGCTTCTGCTTCTCTTGAGGGAGACCCCTGCAGTTGTCTGCCAAGGTTCTGGGGGTCTGGAGATAGATCTGAGAGCCTATCTGGGCTGACAGGCAAGGGGACACTATTTTGATGTCTGTGAACTTCCTGCTCCAGCAGCTTTCTGGGCTTCACCATAATGTTTCTGCAGTTCTGCATACAGTGTCTGATTGAGGTTGCTAACAAGCTCTATGGATTATTAGCCTCCACAGTACAGACAGCTGGGAAGGATGAGTTCTCCTGATGTTGCTGGACATAATGTGAGTTACAGGGAAAGTGGCTCCTTCAAAAACAAAAGGACTCTGACCCCCAGACCCTGACCATCTTGGGCATGTATCTGCCTAAGATGGTGGTCTTGGCTCCAAAAATGTGCTTTGGTTGATCCTTTGGAGTCACAGTTGTTTAGAGAATGAAAGCCAAGCAGAGAGAGCCACCCTGTGTTGGTCAGACACTTCCCTTGTAAGATAACATGTGCCTGACTTTCCTTTTATTCTGACAGTGAAAGGAATGAGAATCTACCAATGGTCATTCCTCAGAACTGTGAGAAGAGCCATTGAGTCACATACTGAGAGCTGGCAGGGATATCAAAGACTAGCAGGGCTTAGCGTTGAGGAAACTGAGGCAGAGGGTGGAGGGTGAAGCAGGATTTCAATTCTACAATCTGAAGAGACCTCAGTGCAATCTATCCCAACCTAACCCATGCAAGAAAGGGTTCTCACTTCCATTATAACTTATCTGGCCATCCATCCTCTACTTGGAGCCCCCAAGAAGTGGGAGCCCACCCCCTCTCAATGCAGTCTGTTCCACCTCTGGGCATCTCCAATGGTCAGGGAGTGTTTCCTGGTCTAAGGCTGCCTCTTGGACACTCAGACCCATGCTCCTGATGTCCTCTGGGGCCAGGCTGAACAAACAAAGTTCATCCCTCCTCCATAGATTACCCTTCTAGTACCTTAAGACAGTGATAATGTCTCCATTGTATCTTCTCCTCCCCAACTTCAGCTTCCTCCATTCTTTTGTCATCTTCAGGAGTCATGAATTCAAGGCCCGTTACCCTCCTATATGTCTCCTCAGGCCATTCTCCCACTGGTCAATGTCCTCTTCAGTCCTGGGTGAGCAGACCTCCGCATAGCACCCCAAATGAGGCCAGAAGACAGTGAGGCTATGCTTTCTCCTTAGTGCAGTCCAAGGACCCCCAGCCTCTTGGGTGGTCACATCACAGGACTGATGCCCAGGGAGCTGGCAGGGCACTCAAACCCCCAAATCTTGTTTTTAACCAGAAGAACTGCTGTCTAATTGTGCCTTTCCCCTGTACAGATGAAATTAATTCTATTTCACTCATGTATAAGACTTTAAATTTATCCTTCTTGCATTCCATCTTACTAGATTGTTAGTCTCCTCAGTATATAAGTCTTGATTGACTGATTTCTATGTCTTGTGCTTGGTGCTAGGTTTGCAAAGTCAAGGGGAAAGTGATATCTATTCCCAGAGAGCTGCTGTCCCTTTCAGAGGGCCCTGAGACACGTAGGGATATTGACTCTTGTCCCTGCCTAGGGCCTCCCAGTCCTTGACTGTGCCATGGGCCATTCTGGATGTTCTGTCAAGCATTAGATTCAAACTATCATCTTTCTAAATGCTTTTGGGTCCTGACTCTGTTATGCATTGTCTTGGCAATCTATAAGTTTTGTGTCATTGGCAAACTCAATGAGAATATCATCCATGTCTTTATCCAAGTGTTTGGGGAAAAAAAATAAACCACACAAGGGTGAGGGCAGATCTCTGGGGCATTCCACTGGAGACCTCTTGCCATTTGGATATCAAATCAATTAACCAACAGGCATTTATTAAGCATTTACTATATGCAGGCACTGGAAGGCTAAACACTTAAAATATTTACCAGTAACCTATTGTGAGGAGATCGGACAATACATGACGTCGTTCTAGGAGATGTGGTGGGTTTGGATGAATTCAGACAGTCTCCCTCTCCTGATTGGTCTACTCTGGCACCAGGGGCACACCTGTGGAACCCCTTGGTCAAGGTGGGTGCGGGATCCATAGCATAACAAGGCTGCTAACCTGCTAAAACCTCATGGAGGAAGCATGTTGCAAAGCCAGATTCATCAGGGTCTTTTTTCCCTAACTAACATTGATCTCCAGCTTGGTTCTTCAGCAGCTCCCCACCCTGAGCCCACATCCTAAGCCTTAGTGGCGTCTCTCCACCTTGCCTAAGGATGCCCGGGCCCCATGTTGGCCCATGCCAGGATGCTCTGAAACCTCTTGGACTCACTAAGAACAATGGAAAGGGCCCCCAAGTCTCATGTTGGATTTCTGGGACTCTCTGATCATCAGCATGGTAATAGGGCCACCAAGGGTCCGAGGATCACGCCGTGATCTGACAGCCTCTTGCATTTAGATGCAGCCAAAGTCAGCTTCGCTTGGAGGCCCTCATTGAAATTCTTAGCACATCTTGTTCTGCTCGTAGCTTAATGATGTCTCTCATGTTTGCCTGATTTCTAAAATCCTTCTTTGTAGCTGGGATAACGTGAGCAGGACAGTCTAATTGCAGTAAAGAGGCCCCAGAGCTCCTAGTCTTGGGGCACCCACAGTAAGAAAGTGACCCGTGTCTGTGTGTTCTCCCGACACAACAAAGCAGCTTCTCAGAGACCCTCTCGGCTTTTTGTGAAAGCTAATGAGCAGACGGGCGATTGCCCCTCTCCCTTCTCACCTCCCATTCTTGGATCAGAGAGGCGTGTGTCCCCTCCTGCCCGGAGGCTCCCACCCTGTACAGTCCCGAGGAAACAGAAGTACTTCCTAAGAGAGACGCCAGACCAACTCGGGCAGGGAGGGTGGGGAAAGGGAATGTTTACATTTCAGAATGAAAGAAGTTAGGTTGGACCTGTCCAAAAGAAAATTGATAAGTCAATGCAATTTATGGCCATCCTGGTGGGGTGTTCTTTGGAATGCCTGTAACCTCACCTCGCTACACACACACTCATGTTCACATACACAACTCGCACACACACACACACTACATACCACATACACCTTACACACACACACACACACACACACACACACACACACACACACACACACACAACTACCCAATGCATACTTGAGAGCTGAACTTCACTTTAACTTTTCTCAAGTTAGGGTGTTGGTGTCAGACAGGCCATAGGATTCTGGCCTCCATAGGTATCTATGCTGCTCTCTTGGCCTTATGACGGCAGATGCCACACACCCCAGGACCATTCATATAGGATTCATAAGACTCACATGTCCCCCTTTCGGGGGCAGTCAGAAAACCCTTCTCCTGGCTCCCTGATTGGGTCAGTCTCCAAAGGTAAAGGTTCTCTGGAATACCTGGTGACTGAAGCCACTCTTGACTAGCTTGGTCTCCTTGTTCTAGAGAAGGAAGGAGAGATGAGTGACACCCCCTCTCCTGCAGAGTGCATTCCCTGATGTCCCCTCCAGAGTCAATATTTAGAGTGGAAATGTCTTCAAATGTGTGCATCTCATGTTTCCTCTAAGCTACTGCAATTCTGATTTGTTCATAGAGCACAGGATCTATTTTGATGAGGGCATGTCATGCTGGGAGGTCCTGTGCCCCTGTCTCTCATTTCTCAAATTGATTTCAAAGTTGTTCAGAGAAACCCTGAGAGTGTCCTTATGTTATTTCATCTGATCTCTATGTGAGCACCTGACTTATGTGAGTTCTTTATAAAATAGTCTTTTAGGTAAATGTGCTTTTGGCATTTGAACAACATGACCATCCTGTCAGAGTTACTCCCTCTGCAGTAGAGTCTGAATGCTTGGCAGTTTAGCTTGAGAGAGGACCTCAGTGTCTGCTACTTTATCTTTCCAAATGATCTTCAGAATCCTCCTAAGACAATTCAAATGGAAGTGATTCAGTTTCCTGTTCAGGTTTCACAGGCATATATCAATGAAGTCAGCCCAAGATCACTGTAGACCTTCACTTTGTTAGGTAGTCTTATGCCCCTTCTCTCCCACACTTTCCTTCAGTCTCCCAAAACACTGAACTGGCTCTTACAATGTGTACATCAACTTCATCATCTGCCTAGAAAGTATACTGCCAAGATAAGTGAATTTATCCGCAGCATTCAAAATGTCTCCCTTGCTGTAATAAATGGTTCCACATATGGATGCTGTGATGCTGGCTGGTGGATAATCTGTATTTTCTTGATGTTAATTATTATGACAAAATCATCACAAGTAGCAGAGAATTGACCCATACTTTGTTTCATTTCAGCTTCAGATTCTGCATTGAGTTCATAACTATCTGTGAACAAAAAGTCATCCACAAATTCTCCCTCTACTTTAGTCTTGGCTTATAACTCAAGTTAAATAGTTAACCATCAATGTGGTAACTGACCTTGATGCCATTTTCATCCTTGTTGAAAGTGTCTGACAGCATGGTTGAAAGCACATGCTAAAAAGCACAGGAGTAAGCACATAGCCCTGTTTCACTCCATTGGTGATTGGGAAAGCATGAGAACGTCATCCAGTTATCCAGAACCCATGCAAACAAGCCATCATAGAATGATGTACAATACTCATGAGCTTGTCCAGGCACCTGATTGTGCCACAAGCTCCCATAAGCCCACATTATTCATAAGCTCAGACTTGAGAGGGACCACAGAGGTCATCAAGTCCAGCATCTTCATTCCACAGATGAGAAAACTGAGGTCATAGCAGCAGGTTCTGAGAGCTGCCCACACTTGGAGAAGCTCCCTGTGCCCAGGCTTTGGCAGAATTCCTATCTCAGGCATCATCAAGGCCACTAGAGTACTTCATCTCCTCCATTCATCTCTGGTTTGTTCACCTTGTTTCCAAGGTGATTAATTAATTAATCCAATGCCCAATTAATTGAGTTCAAGTAAAGTTCTTGGTGTGAAAGAATTGTCAGTGTGTGATTTCATGTGGCACAGTCCAGTCATCTCGAAGGCTGGATCCCTACTTGTCTCAGCAGCATATTTCTCTCATTCACAAGCAGAGATTGCAGACATGTCTTTGTTATCAGGAGCTGCAACTGTGGGTGTGACCTTCCTGAGGTCACACAAGTAGTAAAATGGGAAATTTGAACCCATGTCCTCTGACTTCAAGGTCACTGCTCTTCCCACACTGTCATACTCTGCTGCCTCCCTATCTCTATTTAGTTGAACACTCCAAAATGAATGTCAGGTTTATGCTGGGTCCTGCAGACCAACTTCTGTTTTGTAAAGATTAAATCTGGGTCTCTTGAGGTCAATGGACTGAGATGTGAGCCCAAGTTCTGTGGTTCTAGCTGGAAGAGATAGACCAGGAAGACTTGAGTTCACATCCTGCTCCAGACAGTTACCAGCTGTGTGAACCTGGGCATCTCTTAACATCTCTGGGTCTGTTTCCTTACTTGTAAAATGATGGTGGTAGATCTGATCATTTCTCAGGTCTCTTCCAGTTTTATATCTGTGATTCTGTGACTCCTAGTCAAGGATAAAAATTCTACTAACCATGCTTAGCCTGTGAGTCCCTCCACTCCTGTGGGCTCCAGGACTTTCCATAGTGGAGGGGTTGGGAGAGGGAGGAGGCCCTGAGCACCCGCCCCCTACCCTGTGTACCTAAGATGCACCCAGCACATCTCATTCAAAGAGAACATCATGCACCCGCCCAGCTGCGATCAGAGAGAGCAAGGAAAGATCATTGGGCCCCCAATTAAAAGATGCCAGATGTGGATTTCTCAGGGGCAGCTATTGAAAATCGTGCAGGATTCATGAATATAAATGGGGCATTCCTCGCAGTAATGTTTTCATTTGAAAATTACCCAGCATTTTGCTCCCCATATAAATGTGTATTTGCCTTCAATGTATTTGCTATGAGAACCTCCTCACTGTGAAACTGATGCATAACTGAATATTAAAATTTCCAAATCACAGAGGGAAGGAAGTTCTGGAGGGGGTGAAGGACCCCAGGGAAACTGTACCATTGATCCTTTCCAGCTTTCTTGGGCTCCCTGGGCCTCTGGGCCCTGGTCTAAAGACCCCCCAGGCCCCTCAGACCCTCCTCCTCTGTGAACACTGTTTAGTGTCTTTCTCTGAATCCCCTTTGCTTCTGAACACAGGTGCTTAATACATGGAGTTTAGTGCATGACCTCCACTTAGACCTTTGATAGGGCCTCCATTCTCTGACTTTTTAAGGTTTTGCAGGATGCCTTCCTCACAACAATGATGAGCCCAAGGACCCCACCCCCATCCCTAACACCTCAATCCGTGGACAAGGGAAGTCTAGAATCCCAGGCTGCTATCCATAATCACTAGAAAAAGAAACTGTTCAGTAAGTGGACCCTGGAAGAGTGATTAGCTCAGATTCTTTTAAAGGCAACTTAGTGTGTCAAGATCTGCTAGGGGTGAGGAATGGCCAGCATGCTTCTGGAAGATGTAGCTTGTAAGGAGTCACAGTTGCAACAGAATCTCTTCAAGAGATACAGAGAAAGTGCTTTTTCTATGGAGGTAGGGGGTGGGGGCTCTTGGAAAGGAGAGATCACAAAATGCTGAAAGCCCATGCTTTGCCTTGAGTTCCCAGGTAAGGCAGTAGAGGGTTTCTCTGCCTTTCTCTGGGTATCCTGGGGTTTCCTCTTTAAATGTCAGTCACTGTTCAAACCACTGAGTTTTGGCAGCATCCAATCAAGGGCCCAGAAGATCTGTAGTGTTGGAAGCTGGACAGAACCTCAGGGGTCAGCAAATCTAATATCCTTCTCTGTGACAAAAGAGAAAACTGAGATCTTGGGAGAAGAAGAGACTTTTCCCAAGGCCACACAGGTGATACAAGCAGAGATGGGACCTAAACTGTGGCCCTGGAGCCAGCAGCGGCCTATCATGTGCGCTCTCTCTCTCTCTCTCTCTCTCTCTCTCTCTTTCTATTTCTCTCTCTTTCTGTGTGTGTCTCTTTCACTGTATGTCTCTCTCTCTGTTCTCACTCTACATCTCTGTGTCTCTGTCCGTCTTTGTCTCTTAGTCTGGCTCTCTCTGCATGGCTTTATCTCTATCTGTGTTTTTGTTTCTATTTCTTTCTTTCTCTCTCTTCATCTCTCTGTGTCTCTGTCTCTCTCTTTTTCTGTCTCTCAGTCTCTATCTGTCTCTCTCTCCTACTCTCCCACAGACAGCATGTTCTGGACTTAGAAATTATGTAAATAGCATTTGTTATCAAAAGTAACTTGAGCTTTTTCTCCCATGAGGCATCATCCATGCCGAATCTGGCCACCGTCTGAGGACACTGTTTTTCTTCTCTTTCACCAGGTTACCAGCCTGTCTTGTCAAATCAGCAGCAAGGCTTCCAAGGTCTTATGGGCGTGCCGCAACCACCTCAGAGTCAGAGCCTGATCAGCAGCCCGCAAGGGAGTCAGGTGCAAGGCATGATGGTCCCTTATCCAACCATGTCTTCTTATCAGGTACCTTCTACCATGGTTACCTTGGCCATGGTTCTTCAGTTAGGGAATGTTGCCAGTGTGTAGAAAATGGAGATGTTCTGGGCTGGTCAGTGCCCTCCTCCTACTTCCCTCAAATAAGGCCCCATTTCAGTCATTCTTCAAGGCATATTCAGCCTTCTCCATCCCCATCTTTCAAAGAAGGGCCGTGCTTACTCCTTACCTTCCCAGCAAGGAGAATTGTGAGGATTAGTGTTTATGAAGCTCTTTCATTTTGCATTACTACTGTCACTGCTAATCATTAGCCATGTTCCATCCCCTGCAGACCACTCTTGGGGAGGGATTTAGATTAAAGTCACAAGTAAAGAAGCAGTGATAGGGAGAAAGATTCCCTTTCCAAGCCCACCGAGGAATATTCTCAAAATGTCTTTGAAAACCTGAGCAGCAAGTTTTCAGTGACTTGGAGGGACACCTTGACTCTCTTAATGCTACTTCTCCTTTGCCTTGACTCAAGCGCCCTTGCGTAGGAGGTACTAATGAGAACCAAATTGGTTGATTTATAAAGTGTATGTACTCAATGAGTCTTGATTTGAATGCTATATATTCAGTGATTAGTGGCAGGGCTGTGTGTGTGTGTATGTGTGTGTGTGTGTGTGAAAAAGAGAGAGAGAGAGAGAGAGAGAGAGAGGTGTGTGTGTGTGTGTGTGTGTGTGTGTGTGTGTGTGTGTGCTTGGAAGCCAAACATTTTCACTCTGTAGAAGAAAGCCTAGTCGAGAATGACTTTGTCCCAAAGTCTTTTTGTGGTTGGGATTGTTAAAGGTCAAGACAACAAAGTCCTCACTCTGGCAGTGAATCTGGTCCTAATCCTGGCGAGTCCACTGGCTCAGCTCCCAGGTCAGCTAACCTGGACTGCTTCTGCACCAGAAGGGCGTGAACTCATCCAGAAGTCCTCAGCCCCAGTGACCCAGTGACCCTCAGTCCAGTCTGGTCCCTTCAGTCCCTGCTGTGTAGGTAGCAGCATGAACAGAGGCAGCAGATGGAACCAAGAGTGTCATATAGCACAGCTACAGACATGAATGTGATTACTGGGTCTCTGGGTGTAAAGTCTTGTGCTCATCCAGTGGCCATCCTGGTGATAAAGTAGGGAAGGAGCCAAGTTGAGCTCATGCTAAAATGGAAGTAGAAGGCCCAAAGATGGAACAGCTACATGGAGAGCTTAGGAAACAGTCAGTGGAGTTGGCTGCATCCTGTGCAATCAGGACAACTGTGTTTCATGTGTGCCTCGCCACCTTGCTGAGCCAAAAAGGAGCCCCAGGTCCCAGATGGACAGTTTGGTGACAGCAGCTCACACAGAAAACTGTATTGCTGAAAAGAAAATGATGAAACACCATCAAGATCCTCCAAAATGAGCCAATGTGCTGCCCTGACCCTCAGCAACTTCATCATGCAGGTGTGCACAGTAGAGGAAAGAGACAGATGTTACAAAATAAAGATTTGGGATTAAAAACTGAAGGAAATTGAAGGCATGTGGGTGACTCAGGGACCTCTTACCTGACACCCTCTGCATTTTCTTCCTAGAGATAGCAGAAGGTTTTAGCAATGGAAGGCACTAACCACTAAGAGGAAGTTGACTATACCTGGACAGTTTTATTTCAGGATCATCTGATGAATTATAAAAAGTCAAAACCAACACCAAAGGAGAAGAAATGATAAAGATAAGGAGACTGGCTTCAACAATAACTATGTCCTTGTGATCTAACGGAATGAACTGTTGATTCTAACAACTGGGAAACATATAAAAGCATTTGAGTCTGATTATTTCTTGGAGAAATTTAACCAGCATAAAACAATTGCTAGAACATAAATACTTGTAAAAACCCAGAAACTGTCTCTATTAGCAAATCACTGACCTCTTTATGAAGCAGAGGCATAGAAGGAAGAAATAACATCCATCTTTAGTATGCTAGATGGCTACTTGTAGAACAACAGACAGAAAGATAAGTGATGATTGCCAATCTCATTAATGCACAGAACAATAAAAAACAGTGAACAGAAAAGTCAATCTGATTTTTTAAGTGTTATCTTAGTCTCAACTAAGATAGACCGTCCCAAGTGGAATGAACTGGATGAGGATAAAATTGGAATGAGGACAAGTAGGTGTGAATCATATTAGCTTTGCCAGCATTTCTAAAATGATCTATTTTCTCCGTAAATGATAGTGGGACCACCATATTGGAATTCTACTCTATCAGTAACTCATAACAATATGACTGAGAACTAGTATTTATAGAGCATTTTAAGACTGGTCAAATACTTTACATATAATGTCACATTTGACCCTCTCAAAAACCCTCTCTGGCAGATGCTTTTAAGAGGTCCCATCTTACAAGAAGGAAGCTAAAGCAGATTATAGGACTTTTCCATGATTACACAATTAGTTGTTTGAGTCAGGATTTGAACTCAGCTATTCCTTACTCTGAGCCAGGCTTTTCATTCACTGGACCACCTAACTGGTGTTATATTGGGAAAAAGGGAAATGGCCCATAAGTAGATGAAATAAAAGATGAAGACAAATACAGATACAAATAAACCCATGCTGAAGATAATTTTATAGGCATTCAGGGGTTTATTTTCAGGACTTTCAAAGAGAAGAATACTCTAAAATAATGGAAATGAAAATAGTATTACTGCTTGGGTTGGGTAGAGAGTGGAGAAGACATGAGGAGCTTCCAACCAATACACTTGCTTTCACATCTCTCAAAATCTTAATGAGAATCATTTATGTCCAACACCGTTATCCTCAATGACAAAGAGAGGCAGAAAGAGCAAGACTTAGTCGGTTGATTCTTTTCACAGCAAGCCATGCCTTCCAAGTCACATAGTTAATGAGAAGTGTAGAGAACGTAAGATACCATTTGCTGCATTTGCTGCTTAAGGATCACAAATACATGTTTTAGTGAATATATAGAACATGAATTCTGCATGATAGAATGGAAATTCCATGAGAAATAAGGCTGTGGCATTTTTGTCTTCTTGCCCCTAGTGCCTGGCACGTGAAATTATATGTGTGCACTGGCATAGAGTAAATGGATTGAAGTTTGGAATTGTCTGGGTAATAGTTATGTGGCCTATTGAACTGGTTCCTTCCATACACAAAAGTACTGCAGACAGACAGTGAGGCAAGACCAATTCACTTTAATTCTATAAGCTCTTGCTATGTGCCTACTATATGATGGGAAGTGTGCTAAACATGAGCCACAGATGGAAGGCATCAAGTCCTCAAAGAGTTTACGTTCTCCTAGGAGGATAGGTATAGGAAGTATATAGAAGGTGTAATAAGCAGAACACTCATTGGCTAGCCTAGCACCTGAACTGAGTTCCTGAATCACTCCTGTCGACTCCCACATGTGACTTTCTGTTCCAAGACCATCTTGCTACATCATGATTCTCCAAGTTATACTACATGATTGAAGGTTATATGGTCACAGAGACATGGAGCACAGCTACCTGAGGAAAAAGAAAATCCCAGATGACCCCAAGAATGATAGAATGCCCCAGACATTGTGGTCAATGATTGGCAGGTCAGAAGTTTAGAAAAAGACAACCATGAGAAGCCTGGAGGGATGAAAAGAGGTGATAGGCTGGTTGGTGGTGAAATGCTAGCTCCAGGACAGTACAGATATCCCAGGAATCTTGAAAAACCTGAAAGGAAGGTCTTCAGAGGGTCAGTCCTCTCTTGAGGACTTAGGAAAGAGAGACAGGAATTACATGGTATAGGAAGGTGAGAGTGGGCGGCAATCGTCTCCTGAGGAGAGAGGACACACCCAAAGGTATCACAGACCTACCATTTTTTCAGAGATCTGGGCTCTTTAGGGCTTCACAATGTGTTAGATATGTGCTTGTGCCGTTACTCTGTATGTGTTCTTAGAACACTCTGTGTGTCCTGTGTGTGTGCACGCACATGTAGTCTCACACAAGAGCTGTCTTCTGCCTTGACACTATCTTTGCTCTCCTTCTCTTCACCATTCTGGGGAGTGGCAGTGCCAGCTCACAACCCATTCTCCATTCCTTTTTGTGTATGGTTTGGATCCCATGCCCAGCAGAGAGTGTGCCCAGATCTAGAGTTAGAAGGGACTGCCTCTGCTCTTTCAGAAAAAGAAACTGAGGTTTCCTTAAAGGAGTGGAACAAGATCACAGATAGGAAGCATAACAGCCAGATTTGAACTCAGGTCCTGTGACTCCAAATCTGTCACTGCCTGATTCTGCTTCAGTGTCCTGATACAGGTACATCTCTCCTTAGTACTGCTGCACAAGTTTGGCTGCACATTTTTGGCCATAAGAAAGGTGTCTTCAGATGCAATATTTTTCCTAACTCAACTTCCCAATACTTCCTAATTCCCCATGCCTAAGGTTTCCAAAGTACAGTTTTCCATTGTGGGGTGGGGGGCTGGCATTTTACTCCAGTGCAGTGACTTTGGCCACCGAGAAGGCAGGAGGATGGGTCAGAAGGTTGAGGGCCACAGGGAAATTCTCCTTGGTAGAGCTGACACGTGCTTCTCTTTTCTCCAGGTGTCCATGACTCAGGGTCCTCAAGGGGTGCCCCAGCAATCCTACCAGCAAGCCCTCATACTACCCAGTCAGTCAGGCCCTGGAACAGGAACACTAGCCACCGCCAGCAGCATGCCTGTCTATTGCAATGTCATACCTCCAGCTGCCCAGGGGAACCTGAGGCTCATGACCCCCCTCTGCCCCTCCCAGAGTGTCCCAGTGATCTCCGCAAGCTGCAGGACAAACTGTTCCAGTGCCCACAATGCAGGGTGGCCAGTGAAGTACTAGGCATGGGAGCCGAGCCCGCATGAAGAGGAGACTTTGGCTGATGACCAACCACTTCCATCTGATCTTGGCAGATAGAGGAGCCAGAGGGACGATTCTTACCCTCATGTTCATGGTGCCCCAATGGTCACTGCTGACATTCAGTTGCAAAAAGGAACAATCAGAAAATGTTGGCTGGGTAATGGTGCATACTTTTGTCATGTCTGCTAGGTAATGCCTTATGGCATAGCTAGGGACATGATTTCATCAAGGTAAGATTATTTCCTACCACTGAACACCACTGTGTAGACTGTAATATTCCTAATTTGGATTAGTTTTGTATTTTGTGTTGAGTTTGTGAAGCTAAAAGTATTTAAGAAAATTATATAATAAAATCACATTGTACCAAAGCTGTAATGGGGAAAAAACAGAGTTGCTCCATGGGAGGAATAATTTATATAGACACAATTGAGTTTTTTATGGATATATACTGTATTGTAGTGTTTAACCCAAATAAACTATTTGACCTCATGGAGGAAGGTCAGGTTTCTACCACTGGTGTGGGGTCCTCTTCTGGAATGCCTTTTGGAATCTGCTCAGGGCAAGGGGGCAGAGGTAGTTCACAACTGGAGAGATTGTCTGTTCTTCCCATTTGAGACCTAGTTCAATAACCACTGTCATTCATTTAAATTAGGAAACCATTCGGTAAAAACCTCCCATGTGCCAGCCATTATGGCAGGTGCTGGAGACTACAGGGCAAATCACCTGACCACCCACCAAGCATATATTAAGCACCAGTTCCTATGTGCCAGACTCTGGGGATGCAAAGATGAAAATGAGACAGTTTATTCCCTCAGAGACCTTCTATTCTTCTACTTTTTCCTTGTCAAAAGACCAAGTTACTAACTCATTTGGGCATCTTGTTTTTTCATACCAAACAGAGGAGAACCAAGAGTAAGGAATGTGGAAATTCTATTCACTGACTCTAATTTCTAAAACCTTCAGATCAACTCAAAGATTAAAACATTATGCTCACTGATGGAATTTGAAGGGACCTTTAAGATTAACCCATCCATTTTATAGCTGGGGAAATTGAGACCAAGAGATGTTAAGTGGCTTGCCTCAACAGAGAATGGAGAGGATCATGGATTCTCACAAACTCTATAAGACCAGGCAAGTTCAACCATGACAGAAGGACATACTTAGAAGCATGAACTGGGCAAAAGCCTGAGCTTGCTGTGTGAGGACCAACCTAGCTAGGAAGGTAGGATGACCATAAGGTGGTGGATGTTTGAGCCATGAAGACCCATGCGAGAAGGATTAATATGTTACTGGGTTGTGTGTAACCTTCTATCCCTGTACTCATGCTTTGTAAAGTGGCAGGAAATGGGGTAGAGGATGTTAAGAACCCATATTTTAAAGATTAGCAACTGTAAGATGTCAGAGATGGGGGCTCTTTGTCCAATGATGAAAGATCCAATTGATGGTCCAAATAAATCACGTGAATGCAATGGTTGGGCTACTTGACATCTGCGTGACCTTGAGTAAGTCACTTGACTTTGGTCCTCATTTCCACCATCTATAAACTGATGGAATCCCAAGTCCATGCCAGCCCTAAATCCATGATTACTTATGGGTTCATGATGGTCTCATGAGACATGAGGCCAAAAACAAAAGTAGAAGATCCTGGGAAAGATGACATTCAGGTTCTCTGCAGATGGGCAGACAGGAGAGGTGGAGTCAACACGCATCCACAGGCAGTGAACAGCATCGGGGCTCCGGGACTCAGGGTGGCTGGGTGCCAATGATGGGGATGGAGCTGCACCTCCCACATGGGCAGCATCTGTTTTAGAGGATGCAGATGGAAAGCAGTCAAATTCACTGGCCTGTGGCTTGTATCCCCCATTCTCTTCTGACTGGTGTTGGAATGATATTCTTCTTTCTTCTGGGGTGCTGGGGATCCCCATTCTCCATCACTGGCCTATGGTCTGTACCCCCACCCTCTGCTGAGGTGCTGGGGCCTCCACCGTTCATCACTGAATATGACTCAGAAGTTTCTTCTTCCGGTTCTTTCTATCTCTGAGGATGTTTCTGGTGGTGCAGACAATGTGAATTCCTCCAAGGAGGTTAGCTTCCTCCTCATCGTCTCCTGTCTCTTCTTGAGCATCAAATCCCTGTTCCTAATATGAAGGGTTTGGGTCCAAGCACCTTAAGATTTACAAAGGACTCTACAAATTTAATTCTCATAACAACTATGATAGAGGTGCTATTATTGTTCACATTTTACAGCTAAAGAAACTGAGGCAGTCAGAGGTTAAGTGATTTACCCAGGATCACATAGCTAGTTAGTGTCGGAGACTGGATTTGAACTCCAGGCAGGGTGTTCTAGCCACCGAGGCTCTCTCTCCCTGCCTCTATTAAGCATATTTGCTCCATCCTATCTAATCCAAAGATCAGAAGACTTGAACAGCTCACTGACTTCTCACTTAGCAGGGATAGTGGTCCCACTCACCCCAAATCATTGCGCCATCTTGTCTTTGCTGTATTTCTGTCCCCTGATATAGCTTAAATTAAAAACAACCCCCCTTTTTGTGTTTCTGCTTGACTGCCCCAGTTCACTCTAAGTGCTCATGAAGCTAACACTGCTCTTCAGAATGGCATCCCCCTTTGTATCCCCCATTGTCTTCCTCTGTTACCTACCCTGCCATCAATTGCTAGCCAAGTCTTTTGCAGATAGAAGTTGGCTGGTGGAGTGCTCTGAGCTTCCGTGCCAGTATCTTTAACCCATTCATTGTTTCTCCTCCTTCCTTCTCTTTCTTTTCATGTCTTCAATGTTTCCCTCTTAAGAGCTTCCCAGCCCTCACACATAACTCTCTGGACAGACTTTTAGTCTGATGTATGCTGCCTATCCTGTCTCTGAAGTCTTTGAAATCTGCTCATCCTTCCTGCTTCTGTTCGCTCATAATATTTTACTGAGGGAAACAAGCCCCAGACCATCACAGGGCTTTGTCATGGAGTCAATGATGCATTACACCAATCCCAACAGTACAAAACAAACTAATGAAAATGTCCATCATCTGGTCTCTGACAGGAGACTGGATGGCCAGGCTATGAGTCAAGATAGTGAAGTGAAAAGGAGGAAGAGAAACGCATGATCTCATTTGGGAAACTGAGCCACATATTGAATAATCCTGACCGTCTCAATGCTAGGAAAACAGTTGCTGTTTTTAAACCACTATTTTCCACAAACTCTAAACAGTTAACATGGTGAATGAGCAAAGGCAGGGCTGCAGGAGATCTGATGAGAGTAGCTTGGAAAATGACAGTGAAACAAGGATTGGCTGTAAGTAGCAAGATTGTCTCAGTTCTGGGGGTGGGGGTACAGGAGGGGAAGGGTTCAATTTCTTGACCTGTAAAATGAGTTGCTTGGATTCAGTGACTTTTAAGAACCCTTTGGGCTCTACATCTTTGACTCTCTGAATGTATAATCTCATTTTGATGGAGGATGAGCTAAAAAAGAAAGGAAGATTGTAAAGAGAAACATGAACCGAGAGTGTCATTTATTTGGAAGCCATGCAAATAAAAATGATGGATCTGGGGTACCATTAATCACAAAAACATCGAACACATATCCCATTTCTCCAAAACTGGGAGGGATAGAATCAGACCACTAAGTTTCAGGAAATTCTGCCTAATAGTTTCCAAGAAATACTCAGAAATGCAAAATAGCCTGGAGACAGAGGTCACAGGATGCCAACACTGATGAACCCAAAATATATTTCATCCAATTAATCAATTAACCAAATACTGGGATAGATGCTGGTGAAACAAAAGAAAAGTAAAATGGTCCTTGGTCTCAGAGGGCTTACACTCCACTGGAAGCAATAACTGTCCACAACTCAAGGGACACATAATGCAAAACCACCAGGGAATTTCAGGAGGTGTGTGTGTGTGTGTGTGTGTGTGTGTGTGTGTGTGTGTGTGTGTGTGATATCTTCTGTAGAAGATGGGGTCCAAGAAAGGCCTGGAGGGAAGCTCAGGCACATGATGGCCAAAAATCAGACTCAGATAACAGAGAATCCTATGAGTCACAAAATGAAGAAAACAGTCATTATCCCACACAAAATACTAAGAGTTTCCTCCAGACTGTCTCCTTATGCCCCTAGGAATCAGCAGAAGTTGGAAGCCATCCTCTGCTTGGACCAGTTTAAATGTTGGTACAACAACGGCCTCTCTATTGTTGTTGTCCAGCTGGTGGATGCCTGCCCCAGTGCCCCTTAGTAGGAGCCACCACCACTCATCCTCCCTTGCCCAGAGCTGTCCAGGATGGTCTCTTCCCTGAGACACCAGAACCCATCCTCCACATCATTCTTTGGAGAATCAGGAGCTCTTTTCTTCTCTAAGCACCTGGCTTCCTCCTGTTTAGAAAGAGCCTCCTCCCTCTCCCGAGTTCCAGAGACTCAGGAACTTTTGTTCCTCCTCCTCCTCTGGGTGACGCCCTCCCCTCCAATCTCCAGACACAGGCTAAGATTTCTGTCTATCTCTTCAAATCAATGAATCAACAAGCATGTATCAAGTGTCTACTACATAGCAGGCACTGTGCTAAACACTGGGGATGCAAAGAAAGGCAAAAACCATCCCAGCCACCAAGGAATTTTGTTCTAACAAGAAGAAACAATATGCAAATAACCATGAACAAAAAGGTAGACGTAGGACAGTTGGAGGCACTCTCAGAGACAAGGCACCAGCATTAAGGAAGACCCAGAAAAGGCTTCTTGCAGAAAGTGGGACTTTAGCTGAGCCTTGAAGGAAGTTAGGGAAGCCAGTGGGTGAAGACGAGGAGGGGGACACTCCAGGCATGGAGCACAGTCAGGGAAAATGCCTAGAGCTGGGAGGTAGCAAGTCTGGTGAGAAGAACATAGAGAGATCAGTGTCCCTGGATAGCAGAGCACATGAAAGGGAATGAGTTCCAAGAAGACTGGCAAGATGGGAAAACATTATTGAAGCCTTTAAAAGCCAGCGGCCTTTCTTTGACCTTGGAGGCAATGGTGGGGTTATTGAGCGGGGCTTCTATCTGCCCTTTAGGATGATTATTTTAACAGCTGAGTGAAGGGGGAACTGGTGTAGGGAGAGACTTGAGGCTGGGAGGCTGCCCCCACCCCCACCCCCGCAGGGACTGCCACAGTTCTGGCATCCAAGCATGAGGTGATCATAGCCTGCACACCTTGTTTTTGCTTAACATTCAAGGCCTCCTGTTTGCTTGATTGGTTTTAGGTAAGAAAGCAATAAGAATGAGTGATTTCAATCCCCATGGAACAGTATATAGCAGAAACTTAGAGATGTGACCAGAGTATTTGAGAAACTGGGTTTCATGGTCATAGGAAACGTACTTTTTTCTTGTTGATACATGTAGAATATTTGCCAAAGGGAACCTGTTCTGGGTCAGAAAGAAAGGAAAAAGAAAATTGACAAAGCAGAAATATGAAGTCCTTACTTTAGGGTCTTCCACACGATGCACATAGTCACCAGCAACGGACATGGAGCCTCCAGAACCCTGTGTGAGTGAGCAATGGCAGACCGGAAGGGAGGAGACCAGTGATGAGGTTTTGTATTGACAATAATGACAGGACACAGAGAGTCACAATATGTGGCCTCACCATTATTATTTGGGGAAAAAAATCTGTCCTTTCCACTGACTTTCACCAGCAAAAGTCACAGCAGGCGGGAGCTCTTGTTTCTCTAGAGGGAAGAGAAGCCAAGGAAGTTACACCGATGTAACCTAAATGAAAAAACTGCCCAAACAAGCTGTACGATAGGATTCAAATTAGCTAGAGGGTTTTGATCTTAGTTCTGAACCTGGCATTTCACTGGCATAGGAAACTCCCTTGGAAACCTCCATGGAACAAGGCAGATCCCCAGCTGCTCTGAGCTGAGAGTCTTGAAGAGCTGGGAGGGAACACTGAATGGCCAGATGACTTAACCAGAGTCACACAGCCAGGCTTGCCAGAGGCAAGACTTGGACCCAGGTCTCTTGACTTTCCCTGTTGCAGTGGAGAACACTGCCATCCTTCCTGTTACCCAGTCTCCACACAGGACACCAACAAATGTGCTGGGGGAACTAGTGGGAGCAGGACAGAGACAACTTGACTGAATTTGAAAATGAATTGCTTTGTTGCATGCAAAGCAATTTTCTCAATGCTTAGCAATTATCTCAAAGCATAGAACTTTCTGGCATGTGTTGGTGTTGGTCATTGGATCCTAAGGGATTTCTATGAAATCCAGACATGGGTTTTGGGCTGCCAGGTAACTATGTCTGCATTGTTGCACATGTTTGAGAGTATGGGACTGCCTGGCTATGGGACAGCAGAACCTATCATTCTCTTCAAGTTTATCAATATATCAGAAGTTAGTCTCTGACTGCTCTCTGACACTCAGTGCCTTTGTACGGGGTCATAATTTCTAAGT
Organism: Potorous gilbertii; assembly: GCA_028658325.1. Lineage (NCBI taxonomy): Eukaryota > Metazoa > Chordata > Mammalia > Diprotodontia > Potoroidae > Potorous > Potorous gilbertii. The sequence goes on from CM053772.1 coordinate 1,917,139, forward strand.
ATTAGATAACCTTGTTTTCCTCCCTCACAAGAGGGTTTTTGCATCTTCTGTGTAGAGAGATAAGAGCACACAGCCTCCTCCTTGACTCTTGCTGAGATTTAATTTAATTAAGATACCAATGAACATCCCATTTGTTATTAGTGGGTGCTAATTAGTTCCAGGATGATTGCAGCTTTGTAATTGCAGATTCTTTTAGTTCCAGGAAGAAATGTGTCCTCATCATATCTCACTATTACAGCCGAAGGTGTAGGTCAACCTGATGCTTCCAGATGCATTCTTATCTGTCCTACAATCTTTGGGTTCCACTTCCTGTCAAGTGAAACTAAAGATTCTGGGCCTGATTCCACAAGTATTTAAGGCATGACTCTTCTATTGTCCTCAACCACATCCATGGAAAAGTGATAACATTGTACACCATAAGAGCAAGGCAATAGAATGGCAGGGATGCTTGTGGGGGATTCACTGGTAGGGCCTTTGAATAAGACCTTGTGATACAAAACTAGCAGTCTGTGAGCTCTCTACATCCCAGGCAATATTGGACATGAGACAGAGGAAATAAAGGAGAAGAGAACAATTTTTTCTTCTCAGGTTCCTTGACAACACCCAAACATGGATCTCCCCCTCATTCTACTCCATCATTCACCTCAGGGCTATTCTCATCATTTCCATTGGTGACTGCTCCAAAGTCCTCCATGGCTCCCCATTGCCAACCAAATAAAGTGCATTCTTCTTCCTCTGGTTTTGGAAACCACCTCTCTCCCTCACTCCTTTCCTACCTACCTCTACTTTCCCAGCTTCAACCCACATTATGCTCCTCCTTATGCTCGACATTTCAGACAAATAACAGCATCTGTTTCTCACAAGTTTCCTTTACCCAAGTTTCTTTAGAATCTAGTCCTCTTTCAAATGCTTTCTCATCCCTGAAGACTCTGTTAACAATGGCCTTCTGCATTAGACTTCAGGGCACTCGTTGCCTTCTCTAATGTACCTACCATATAATATTGTCTTTTATGGTTATGTGTGGTTTTGCCCTGTTTTTCTCCTCAGTGGTGATCTCCATGAACTCAGGGACTGCCTTGGCTTCTCCTCCGATTCCTAAGGCAGTGTGCTATATCTGGGGAGGGGAGAGGGGAGGGAAGTAAATCAATATCTCTTGAATTGGAAACAGTCTCAGGGCTGCTGGTGTGTCACACAAACCCTGGTATTCTCAGCTGGTGGCCTGTGCCAAGTACCAGCAGCACTACACTTTAGCTGGGTGTAACCAGACGAGCTTTTTGTATCAAGTGGGAAGCTGAAAATCCAGTGAAATTGCCCATTTAGGTTTCAATCACGAGAACTGACATTTCAGAAGCACTTTGTGCTTTGCAAAAGAGATTTTTTACCATGCATTAGTTCATTCGATTCTCAAAGCATCCTTATGAGGGAAGTGCTAGGGCCATTCATTGCCATCTCTACTGAGAAGGGAAACTCAGAACATTAACTGATAAGGTGACACTGAGGCAAATCCTGAAAGCGGGATTTGTCCCCCTGTCTTCCTGACTCAAGCAGGGGAAGCAACAGGCATTGATTTAACACCTTCTGTATATCAGGCAGCATGTAAGTGCTTTACAAATATGACCTGGTGACTTAAGGCTATTTCTGCTTTCACTATTGGAGTCAAGTCAAAAGCATTTATAAAAAATTATTTATATAAAATTTATATTTTATTTATATTATTTATATAAAAGTACCTACTATGTGCCGGATTATTAATTCTGAAAATACAAAGAAAGGGGAAAAATTCATCCCTGCTCTCAAGGCATTTGATCCAATTAGAGAGGCAACATGCAAACAACTGTGTACAAACAAGCTCTAGGCAAGAGAAATTGGAGAGGCTCTCTAAGGAAAGGCGTGAGCAATAATTACTTCACACTTTCCTCCTTTCCATGGTCCTCATCATCTCTGAGAGGATGCCAAGTGGTGCCACAAGGGCCCTCTGCTAATGAGAACACTCCAGTGCTCAGGAATCTTATCACATAGCAGACTACAACTCTTTGGAGAATTCAGCCCCCATGGCCGTAAACATTTGTGTGAAAAAAAAAAGTCCAAGTCCCCCCAGCCTTAGGAGCAGCTTGGAGATTCCCGGGTTTACCAGGAAAGACCGAGACTAAACAGTCAGCAAAAGGGAAGAGACTTTCCTGTGGCATAAGGGTGGGCTTAGGCTCTGAGATGAAACCACTGGATCAGGAAGATCAGGACCCAGAAGGGAATGATGCCGTCAGGGTGGTGACTGATATCTCCCATGCAAGGGCCCTGTAGTCACAGCATCAGAAGAAGAGTGGGGCATGGAATGGAAGTGGGGCAGCCTGGATCCTTCAGAGGCTTCCCTAAGACTTCACATAGCAGAACCAAACCTTGGAGAGCTCCCATTCTAAAGGGGGGGACGCCATGCACATAACTCTGCCCGTAGCAGATTGGTACAGAGCACAAGGAAGGTCATGTTGGGGGAGAGCTCCAGGAGACAGCAGAACCAAGCTGGAAAATAAGACCAATGCCCTTGTTCAACCTGCCTCCCAAGATGCTCCTAGGGACACATGGGGGAGTTTTGCTCAGATCATAGAATTTAAGAAATATGCTAGTTCTAACTCATAGTTGGACACTCCATGCTGCATAACCTTGCTATGGAGGCTGTACCTGAGAAAGGGCAGAGCACTGATGCTCTAACTGTGGCTTCAAATCACTCTTCTGGTATCCAGGAACCTGCCTAGGAAAGGGAGGGATGCTTTCACTGAGGGCACCAGTGATAATGTAGTCTGGGCCCATAGGTCCTGGCATCTCAGAGCTGGGAGGAGCCTTAGTCCTGACCAGCAAGTCCAGACACTTCATGTGACAGAGAAGGATGCTGACTAGTCGTTTCATCATGTAAAGGAATGTCCCTCTCTTATGTGAGTAGTTTGGCTTTTGAAAGGGACATAAAATGGATTACTACGTTTAATTTAAAAAAAAGAAACTAAGTCAAATTGTGAAAGAAGGATATGAAGCGTTCCCTCTAAGATAGGAATAGTTGATTGTTTAGAAAAAAAACAACTTTTGTCCATAAAAACTTCTAAATCCAATTGTGAAGATACAGTTTGTTTTTTCGTTAAAATGTGAGGACAGGTTGCTAACAGAACAGAGCCAAGAATCTAGAAATAACTAGAGATCTGGGCATTGTGGTCTCTCAACTCATTTGCACAGGACTGTTTTTAGTGCTTGAGGGTTAAACTTCGCCAAGTGATAGATCTGATCACTGTTTGGAGAAGATGGACTGATTACAAGACTGCTCTGTGAATGATGCATTTGGGGAGTTTTGCCTCTGAAGGGAAGGTGAGCCAGAGAGCTCTGGCTGAATCTTGGAGAGTGTGGAAGGCCCCAGCAAGAGGGGAGAGGACCTACCAGGGGAGAAGGCAATTGGAACCCAGGGAGGAACCAGGCAGGGAGCTGGTGAAGGTCAGCTGCTGCGCCTGGGAGCTTTGTGACTGCAAGCTAAGCCTTGCTCTGGGAATGGACCTGAGAAAAGGCTGGGAGCCCCAGAAATCTGACTACTTGACTTCTGTGTACAAGTGGAGGTGAAACCTTTCAGAAGAGCCTGGGTGCTCTTTGCTGCCACCTGTTGATCTGAGAGGGAAGAGTAGTGGGAAAAGGAAACCAACGGCTTTACTACAGGTATAGACAGAAACTGCTAAAAGATTGTCTAAGAGACTCCTGCCGACTGGGCTTGAGTGTATCACCCAGCAAGGTGGGGAAGCTGCAGCCTCACGGCCACATGTGGCCTTCTAGGTCGTGGAGTGTGTGGCCCTTTGACCAAGTCCATTTCTGTGAAATTTGGATTCCGTCAAAGGGCCGCACCTGAGGACCTAGAGGGCCCAGGATTGTTCTGTGAAGTTTGCATCAGTCAGTCACATTGAGGAGGTTCGTCATGACACCCACTAGATACTGAAGGAACGGAGTGAACAACACACACACGATACACACTGCTGAGTAAAGCAAAGCCAGCTGGAATTCTCTGCACTGCCTAGAGCACGAACCTGAGGAGTTTTTCAGTTTTCTGGTTTAGTGGTTTATTATTACAATAATATAATACTTCAGCAGTGTCCTTCTAAGAGTGGTTGTGAGTTAAAAGAGCTTGTCAGTGCTTTGTCAGCTTGTGAACAGGAATGAATTTTCCCAACATGACAGCAGTGAGGATGATAGGGGAGGTAGTTAAAAGATAAATGACTGCATATGGTATACAGGTTGTTTATAAAGGGAACAAGGACAACCAGACTTGCAGCCCAGATGTGTGTTGTCACTTATATAGGTGGTGAGGTGTATCAAGAACATTTTGAAATCAAGGAGATTAGAATTCAGATCTGGCCTCCAGCACTTACTAGTCATGTGACCCTGGACAAGTCACTTAACCACCATTAAGTTTCTTCAACTGTAAAATGAGGATCATCATAACACTGATCTCTCAACGTTTTTGTGAGAATAAAATGAGATAAAAATTTATAAAACATTTACAAACATCAAAGCACTGTGCAAATACTAGCTGTGTTTGCAGAGCCAAGAATCCCTGTTCAGTTTCTATACGTGAGTGCTCACTCTCCCTGCCTCATGGAGAGTGTGACGGAGGTTTCTATGTGAATTGTGATTTATTGATTGCTCTTGAAATTACTTTATATTGTGAAACTGATGGATTGATTATTCTGGCTATGCCAGATCATTGAATAAGTGATTTATGTTTGAGAGTTAACGATGTCACTAGTGCCTTGTTGGTGGAACTATAAATCTAGAAAGTAATTTGGAAATAAAGTGACTAAAATGCCCATCCCTTTTGAACAAATGATTCCCCAAATGAGTAACTGATAAGGAGAAAGCCCCACATACACCCCAATATTTGTAGCAATGCTTTTGGTGATGCTGGGAAGAAAAGGTCCATGGAGGCCCCATGACCTTGCTTGACTTTAGACTCCATGGGAACCTCACAGATGGAGGAGGGGGCATCCAAGAAAAAGCTGATTTTCCAAGGCTTTGACGGTAAAGTGGAGAAGGGGAGGTGGAATTTCTACATTAAGAAGTTGGCTTGCCTGCTTCACCTCTTAACAAAGAGGGAGGAACAACTTCAGGTGCTTTAATGGTGGTGTAATAGGGAGCAATGGCCCGAAAGAGAGAGAAGAGATGCAAATTGGACATTAAGCCAACTCGCTGGTGGTGAACACAATTATGCAAGGAAAAGATTTCCACAGGGAGAAGCTGCATGATTCTATTAGCAGTTATTTCAGGAAAGAAATGATGAAGCTTCAGCCTTCATTGCAGGGAGGGAGCAGGCTCCCATGATTCCTGCTCATTTTCTGAGTTATTTCTAACGAAGTTTCATGCCTCCGGGTCTGCCTCTTCCTCCCCTTTTGGTATTGGAAGATTCTCACATCTTGGCTCCAGTGCAACTTTCTGAACCACTTTCCCGTTGGTTCCCCAACATGTGCTCTCTGTTCCACCTGAGGTCCTTTGCCCAAGTCACCCCTGGGTCTTTGAGGCATTTCTTCCTCCCTCTATCTCTACGAATCCTGAGCATCCTTCAAGGTTCTGTCCAAGTGATGCCTACCTTGTCAAACAAGTCCTAACTGACCCCTCCCCAAGTCACTGATGCCCACCTCTAGCTTTTATTTTGAATATATTTTCATTTACTTCTGTGGGTACATATTGTACCACAACTCCAGCCATGCACACAGGCTTATGGTCACAAGCCCCTTGAGGGCAGAAATAATTCAATTCTAGTCTTTGAATCTTCGCCTAGCACATAGCAAAGTGGTGCTTAATGCATGATTTTGGATCAGAATGGGATGGTCTTTGCATCTGCCTTCCCTTACTAAGGTCTAAAATTTGATGAAAACTGGGACCCCCCAGTTGCCCCTGGGAGCAAAGCATTTCCCATGATTAGACAGACTCTAATTGGGAATCCTTTGGCTTCCTTGAGCAATCCCAAGCCCTCACCAGCTCACAAACTGAATAGGGCACAGTACAAGGAAAAACAGCACAGGCATTGGCCTGCTGAGGACAGAGCTCTGTGCTTAGCACAAAAGATATAGAGTTCGGACAAAACATAGTCCCTGTCCTCAGGGACTTTACCATCTAACAGGAATGTAGGAAAGAAGTTGTCACATAATTCGGAATGCTGCATGATGTACTTTTGAAGTTTACAGGACAAAGCGTTGTGTGAAGTTTTAAGAAATTTGTTACAACCAAGGGAATCCATGAAGGCTTCCAGGAGGAGGCAGGATTTGGGATGGGCTTTAAGGGTAAACCTTGAAAATCTGAAGAAGGGAAGAAGAATTTAGGGCTGGGGTCATTCTGGTGTCTGGCACATAGTAAGGCTTAAAACGTCTTCCTTCCTCCCTCCTTCTTCCTTCCTTCTTTCCCTCTTCCTTCCCTCCTTCCTTTCTTTCCTTCCTTCTTTTCTTCTTTCCTTCCTCCATTTGCCCTTTCTTTTCTTTCCTTCCTTCCTCCATCCCTCCTTCCCTCTCATTTGATTCTCACAACAAACCTGTGAGAGAGGGACCATATTTATACCTAATTTATGAATGGGAAAAGTGAGACTGAGAGAGGTTCAATAATTTGCCCAAGGGCTCCTAGCTACTCTCTGAGGTAGGGTTTGAGCACAGATCTTCCTGGTTCTAGCCACTGTACTCCCCTGCTTCTGTCCTGATGGGTTGCAGAGTCCATGGAGTGCAGCCTCTAAACATCTGGCAGGTTGGGAAAGGGCTATTGTGAAGAGTAGCTTCTCCCTGTATTGTCTCACCCATTGTCCCCTATAACCCACCAACCCCAGCCACAATCAGGCAGTCTCCACATCTCAATCCCCTTGGAGACTCGCAATGGACTGATGAGAGAGGATCGTGAAAGGTTCTTCGCTGCATGGGCCTATGGGGGGGAGATTCTGGGCACTTTGTTTCTTCTCATCCATGGCAGGGCAGTGGCAGATGGGACAGAGAGGAAACAGGGCTTCTTTCACTCAGCATCAGTTCACCAAAGTCCTTCCAGGCCTCTCTGAAATCTTCCTGTTCATCATTTCTTATAGCACAATAGTATTCGATTACATTTATATACCACAACTTGTTCTGCCACTCTCCAGTGGATGGGCATCCCCTCAGTTTCCTGTTCTTGGCCACCACAAAGAGAGCTGCTACAAATATTTTTGCACATGTGGGTCTTTTCTCATTTTTGTGATCTCTTTGGGATACAGCCCTAGAAGAGTTATTGCTGGGTCAAAAGGTAGGCACAGTTTTGTAGCTGTTTAGTAAGCCTCTATTTCATCATATGTAAAATGGGGGTAACAGTAGCACCCACCCTACCTCCCAGAGTGGTTGTGAGGATCAAATGAGAGAATGCTTGTAAAGTGCTTTGAAAATTTTAAAGTCATCCATTATCACTATCTTCGTCATCCTCACCCCCACCCTCCTCCTCCTCACCATCATCACCATCTTCTGTGGGAGGACAGACCTCTCCAGGGCAAAGGCATTTGCCTCTCCCCCATTCATAGCCTGAAGGGAAAAGGAGCAGCCACAATCATTGGCACTGCAGTCCTTTCTTGAGGATGCTGGCCTTGTTGCCTGCACGAATGCTGTGTGGATGCTGTGGGCACATGGGCAGATGAGGGCAGAATGAGAAGTAGCAGCATCTGCAGCCCGGCCAGGCAAAGAGCTGGCTCAGTGGAGGGTTGGTTTGGTTTTGTCCAATCTTTCCCCTTCCCTTCTCTCTCCCTCTCTCCCTCCTCCCTCTCTTTCCCCCTTCCTCTCCCTCCCTCCTTTTTCCTTTCCTTCCCCCCTCCCTATATGTATGTGTGTGTGTCCATCTACATGTATCTCAGTCGATATCTCCGCATCTCCACCCAGTTACTTGTCTGTCTGTCTCTGACTGCCTTTCCCTTTTTATGCTGAGCGCATTGGTTGGGAGAGGAAGGATGACAGAGAATTGAGGCTGAAGAAATTGGCCCGATGTTGTGCAGACATGTACGGCCATCTTTCTGTGCGTAAATGAAAGGAAAGTGAGGGGAGAGACGGAAGCCCCTGGTGTTGTGAGCTGGATACTGAGCACAGCCTGGACACCACCAGGATAGGCATACAAAGCAACACAACAATGTTCTTTGGGTTTCTTGAGCCACCTGAGGCTCCTTGGAGCAGGGTAGGAAAGCCCTCTTGGCTGGGCACACAGGTCACCCTCGCTAAGTGAAGGATGGGGGCATGTTCCCCTAGTCAGTGATAATAAGAATGAAGGCAGATCTGGCAAGATGGCGGTCTACTTGGTCAAGGTGACTGAGAGATTCACTCCAAGGAGCCTCTTGGTGTTTTTGCAGAGGCACAGGAGCTAGTCAATGGAATGGGGGAGTCACGGAGAAAGCCCCAGACCCTGCACAACCATCCAGGAAGGTCAGAAGTCAAAGGAACAGTCCATGAAGAAGCTTGAGGCTGGTAAGAATCCAGTGATCCCACAGATGGCAAGCTTCATCCTGGGTCTCAGTCCAAGCCTCTCTTGGCTCCAAGCCCCAAGGTCTTTATGTAAAGCCATTGCAGCTATAGGACTCTATCCCCTCTTTGTGCCCAGAATCAAAAAGCACAACTAAAACAGACCCAAATCCCAAGCCCATTTCTCAGGATCACAGTACTGAAGAGGAAAGAAATGTGATCCTTCTCCCAGTCCAGCTTAATGCTTAGTGCTCATATTGTGAATGTACAGGACCTTCACCCTGGATACCAAGAGACAGAGACTGACAGAGAGAGAGGCAGAGACAGAAGACAGAGAAAGACACAGAGACACAGAGAGAGAAAGAGGCAGAGAGAGAAAAAGAGAGACAGACACAAAGACTGTCCCAGTCTAATTGTTTTAAATATGCAACCCATTTCTTCTATGCAGTCAATGGAAAGATGCGGCTGGAGAAGACAGAAAGCTGTGTGTATTGGGTAGGGATTCTCCTTAGAAGCAAGACCCCAGAGTTTCCCACAGGTCTCTCTTAGGTGACCTAGGTAGACCAAAGCCCTGTTATGCTCCAATCGGCTCTGCTATTGTTTCTGGCTGTCAATCCCTTCTACCTCACACAATCCCTGTCTTTTGTGACCACAGTGCCTTGGCCCTGCATACCACTCTGCTTTGTGTTCTGTGTCTCTCATCAGAATGTAATTTCCTTGAGATGTGGAATTTTTTTTTGTTTTGGTTCCATCTCCCCAGAACCTAGAACTGTGCTTGGCACACAGAAAGCTCTTGATAAATGTTTACTTTTTGTTCATCCTTTGCTTTCAATAACCTACTTTTCTCTGTTTCCTTTTTCACTTTCTCCCCTTTCTACCTCTCCCTTCTTACACGGTGGTTGATGGGCAGAGGCCAGTGATGAAGGCAGATAGGAAGAAAGGTGCTCGGTGTTTTCACTTTCTTTGTCTCCTTCCTGCCCAGTTCCTCTTGGTCTGGAGAAATTTGAGATGAGATTCCCCAGATCAAATTTCCATCCTTTCAGTATTTCTGAGTTTAGTTAAAACAAGGGCACATTCAGCCTCTGTTTTTATTTTCCAAGTAAAAAGTGTTTATTAGACATTTATTGATGAGTCCCTGGGCATGCTAAATGGAACAGATCTGGAGAATCACACAGTCCTGGCCACGCATGTTAGCCATATTCCACATCATAGTTTAAAATGGGTGTGCATCTTGGAGGAGGGTCTGGCAGGCTCTCATGCCATCCCTGCTCAGAGCCAGGAGGAAGCTTGGCCTCTGGTCTCTATAACTCTGCCTAAGATAGTTTGTTTCTGTGTCCCCCAGAGAAGCTTGGACATTCCAAGATACAATTCCTGCTTCACCCCAGGGATAATGCATGTTGCCATAGCAACATAGAATCACAGAAGAGGAGAACATCAAAGATGGGAAGGTTTTCTTGGCCAATCCCCTGCTTAATCATAATACAGAAATTGGAGACTTCCTCACCCAGAGTCAGGCTGGAGACTCTCAATGGTGTTGGGAATTTTTAAGGGCATTTTGGTTCCAATGTCACTGGGGTCAAGTGACCACTTCATACACACACACACACACACACACACACACACACACTCACGCATACACACACCCCTCCTGGTTTGAACCTCTATTTTCTTCAAGGTAAAGGAGTGTGATTAGCTTTGTTTCATTCCTTTCCAGAGTCTTACCATTCTTCATGATTCCTTCCCAGATTTGACCTTGTCCTCAATCTTTAACCTCAGGGCTGTTTATTTCCTTTTGTTGGGTTTCAGCTTCTTAAGGGTCCCAGAATTACAGAAATTTTGAACTTTCAAGAACTGAAGAGACCATGTACACCATAGTTTCTCTGGAAGGTGAGGACCAGGCTCCGGATTCTCCAGTTTACGTGCCATTTTCTCCATGCAAGATGAGACTGGAAAATCCCAGGGCTTTGTCTTCCCTCTGAGTGCAATCCTTTCCATGTTTAGCTCTCCATGCAATTCTCTTTTTCTTCTTTCTCTTGTAGTCTCCATCAATCTCCCCTTTTATCATATGAGATCATCTATTGGCAGATGCTGGCCATGCTCCCCAGTAGTCATGGCAAAGGAGAAAGGGAAGAACCCTGTGACCAAGGCTGCAGGACTGAAGTCAAAACTGGGAAACTTGATGGCCCTCCCACTCAACTGTGCCATCTGGGTCTTTATGTCTAGATTTGTGGGGATTTGAGGGGAACAAGGGCTTTGTGAGACTGGAAGAAAAAAGAATAGTGATGCTGCCAGTCTCTGCCCCCATTTCACTCAGGAGTGGCCCCATTCAGAAGGACTCTGGAGCAGCTGTCTCTGCCCCAGAGTGAAGCAGGATTTCCTCTCTGCTCCCATAATTAGGCAGCTCTCCTGGGGAATGTTTGGAGCCCAATGCAGAGCAGCCTGGCAAACTGATCCACTGGTGGAGTAGTGGGAAAGTGTCCTGCCACCCTACATGAGTCAGAAGAGGAAAACCCTATGGATCCATTCTGGAGGTTGGGTATTCTGGGGCAGCTGTGGCTCTAAGTCTGTCCCTCAGAAGCTTTGTGCATCTGACTGTGCTGTGATCCTCCTGAATTCTTTAGCTTAGTAAACTCAGACTGACTTGGCAATGAAGATTTGGCATCACAATGTCAGTAATATCCACAGCCTTGTCCACACCACCTGAATCCTCTGTACTCTGTCTGGTCCATCTGCATCAGAGGCTGAAGCTCCTTGGCACCTAGGGGTGATGGTCAGCAAACACCCAGTCAAGAGTCTGAGAGCCAGGTCAGCCCTGACGATGGAGTGACACTTTGCCGGGTGCTTCCCTATTTCCACAGGATGTATTGATGGCTTTGTGTAAGGCCAGTCTTGGTTCTAGGGATCCCCCTCATCTTTTCCCTTTGCAAAGCTCACTAGCAAAGCCACAGCCTATAAAGGCAGCAGAGAAGACAAAAGGATGCTCGGGCTGAGAAGGTAAAACCATCCATGATCCCTGACAGAGGGAATGCCACTGCCATAAGGCACGTTAGTTCTTATTTTGCTGATGAATAGAAGGTGAAGTTCACAACCAGTGCCCTGGGTCCCACCCTGCTCTTCTGTTCTCCCCACAGGGAAATACTCAGGCTGTGGGGGCATAGAAATGCCCAGACATCTGGGCTAATGGAAGAAGCAGCCAGCTAATCCCAAAGGAAAGTGCATGGCTGAGGAATTTGTGGAGATTATTCTAAATTTGGTTCCATCATCATCCTTCTTGAAGAACAAAGAGGCTTCTGGCTGCGGAATTTTCCTGCCGAGGTCACCAGGTGCCTCATCTCCATTGCATGAGCAGACCCTTTCATGTCCAACCCCCTGAACGGAGAATGACATAACCTGATGGACCGCTGCCCGACCTTCCTATTTCACTCTTTTTCACTAAAGACAAGAATAATCCCCATCTGGGCTCTTCCCCAGCAGGAAAACTAGCTCCAGCTTTTTAGAAAAACAGGCTCATCAAGATGTCAGTGATTTCTTTTCTTTTCTTGTTAACACTGGTGTCTGTAACAAAAATAATGTGTGAAGGAGAACTGTGAACGACATTTTTCCCGAACTTGAAAAAGATGGACAACTAGGGAGATAGGAATCAGCTGCAGGCTTCAGATGTCTTTACTTGACTTTCTTCTCCCTTCCATCCTTCCCGCTCCCCACACCCGCTTCGCTGAGAGATATAAAATTGATTTGTCAAGACAAATCAGCATGGAAGGTGTTTTGTTCCATGACACTCACAGCTCCTGGGCAGAGGGAGAGAAGGCAGTTAGTCACAGCTGAGGGGAAAAAATTAAAGATTTTTCAGAGATCAAACTCCTTTCCATCTGATCAGATCAGTCTTCATTCAAAGATTGAATCTGTGCTGGTTCTGTCCCCATTATTCCATAACCCCTCCTTGCCCATTCCCACCTCAGCTGGACCCCTTGTCTTATGGATCCCTGAGGTGGGAATCATGATTCTGCCCTGATGACAGGGCACTACAGCATGGACTTTCTATGATGTTGGGGTTGGAGGTAGAAGGCAAGGTCCTAGAGCAGCCCCCAAAGGAAGTGTGTTGCTGTCCTCATAGGTCCTGCTGGGTAGGCCCTTGCATTTGGGCAAGCCCTTGGCTAAAGAGGTAGTGGGGTTCATTGGCTCTTTGCAGTCACAAGTCCTGCACCCATATTAACAGACTGCTCTGGAAGCAGGCCTCCTCACACTTGCTGATGGGTCCCCACCTCCACATGGAAAAACAGAAAGACAGAGCTCCTCTTAGATCCTGCATGTTCCTAGTCACCTCAAGCACAGGTGCCATTTTAATAGATCAGAAAGAGTCTAGAGACACTAGAAAGGGTTAGGCGAGGACAGTGAGAGATCCAACATTGTACTCACTTCCTGACTCCAACCTTCTTCTCAGGTTGGAGTCTGTCTTTTCTCACTTGAGGCTGCAGAAGATTAATGGCTTATAATAAACTTCCCAGCTCTCAGTAAAGTGAGAGCAGGACACAGGCAATTAACTCACAACAGCTTGTCTACACTGTCACTGGGGAGCCATATGGAAGTTTTGGATGACTCTGTGTTGGAGCTGCATCAGCGAATTGCAAGTCAAGATTTTGAAGTGCAGGTCCTGAGTCCCTGTGGAATATTCACTTCCTTCACCCACCTGTTTCTCCCAGCAGTCTTGGTGCTGAAAAGGGGAGCTCTTCCATGACCCAAGGACAGGCCCCCATGAGAATACCCTGCTGGTCACACTTGAGTGGTCAGGGGCATGGTTCCACTGAGGTTGTGACCCCCATAGCTTCCTTGATCAAGCCTTGGGTCATTGAGTCACGTTTCACATGTCATGGGTGCTCAGCATCCCTTGAGGAAAAGGAAAGGGAATCTTAGCCAAGACCCCAAGCCCTGGAGAAGCCCCTCTTCACACGTGCATGTAGATATATGTGCAGACAAGGGCTATTCCTTTTGTCAGATCTCATGGGTGAGATGTCCAAGAATGTGCCTTCATGGATGGTGGAGGGTGTGGCACTGTGGTCCCTGACTCAGATGTCACCAAAGAGGGCATGTGCTAGAGTTGCACCATGAACATTTACAGTTTTCATCTCAATGAGGTTCAGACAAACTCTACAAGGGTGACTCACCCTGGACCTCTTCAAGATGCTGACAGACCCCTCATGCTCATTCTCTTGTTTGTGATTGAATAAAAGAGGGAGGAGGCTGCCATTCAGGAGAAAGTCCCAAACCCAACTTGTGCAAGCTATCCAGCAGTGGGTGAAGTCTGAGAGTCAGTTGTACTTGAAAGGGTAACACAGGAAGAGGAAATGGGTTAGGGTTAGGTTTCCAAGGGGCCTCCAGGCATTGGGGGAGGGGAGGCTCTGCTCCAGACCCACACTGTGCAGGCACAGTAGGGGCTGAATTGGATCTTGGATGAAAGTAAGTAGGTGCTATCAGGTCACGGGGCACACCAGGTAAACTGAATGAGATTTGTCAGTGGGCAGCCAGACTAGGAGCTGGTTCCCCCAGATCAAAACAGCAAAGTCGCTGATTCTGCCATTGGCTCCTAGGGAATTACTGGGACTCGATATAAAGGTTGGACCACCTTGCAGGCTCTCCAATGAGGCAGAAATAAGGGGAATGCAAGAACAGCATTAACTAAATATCGCTTGGTTCGACTCCTCTCCTCATACAAAGGATTAAAGGCCTATTTGGGCTCCATGGCAGGACTAAAGGGGCTTCAAAGGAGAATCAGATAAGTTCGTCAATGCTAAGAGCAACAAGCCTTTTCGTCTAGAGTCTTTAAAGGGAGGCCACGTGACTCAGCCTAAGCCAGGCAAAGGGAAATGGGGGAAAGGGGAAGCAGGCCCAACAATTACCCCCATGTTGGGGCCAGTGCCTCCAGGACTCGGGAGGTTAGAAGGGGGATGAGCCTAGGTTTTCAGCAGGGAACCATGGGCATGGGGGGTTCAGTCCATGTCAGAGGGGAGGAGGTTGCAGCAGTCTAAGAAGAGACCACTTCCAGGCCTTAATGCCTGGCTCCCCCAAGCTCATGCTGGACTCTGGGCCCATTTTCACTTCCTACATCAAGACGTCTCCACATGCTTCTTAGAGAGGGGCAGGGTACTACTCTGCTGGTTCTGATGGGTATCCTGCTTCCATGGTCACAGATAGGGAGGTGAGGAGGACAGATCAGGAGGAGGCGAGGAGGGAAGAAGAGGACTTAGGACAGGGTGTGAACAGTCTGCAGTAGACCAAGAAAGGCCACGTCAGGAGAACCAGCGGGATGGCTCTCCAGACCACAACAAGGGACAGAAATAGAGCTGGGAAAGACGTCCAAGACAATCAAAGCTAACCTCTCATTTTACAGATGAGGAAACTGAGACCCAAAGAGAAGTGATTTCCTCGAGGTCAAGGAGCCAGCAAGGAGAGCAGTCAGGATCCCACTGCTCTGCCCCCCAGTCTGGTGGTCTTTCCCCTGCCCCATAATGCCCTGTTGTGGAAAGAATCCCATTTCCTTACCCAGCCCTTCCAGGAGACTGATAAATGCCTAGAGAGAGAAATGGAAAGAGAGGCTGAAAGGAGGGGGTGAATATAGCCCATGAGGAATCACTTTGACTTTACTGAGTGGTAGCCAGCTGTTCCTGCCAGACACCTCTCCATTGAGCCTGTTTGCACACTGCCTCCCACGATCCACGATCGGAATGAGCATTTCCTCTGAAGATTGCCCCAAGGAAATGGGTGTCATAGTCACCTTGTTGCTTAAAATAGCCCGATGTGCCTGTGATTGTTTAAGTGAAAATACCACATTCACAGCCTAGCTTCTCCTGTGGTGATAGATAGGGTGTGCTTGAAATGGGGGATTTGGGAAGAAAAATGAGTGCTTTGTCCCTAAGCATGGTTTGAAGTTTCCAGCTTGCAACAATGATCAGGCCACCACACGCGTACCCTTCACTTCACACTCATCCATACTCATATGCTGTTGGTGGAACTGTCAACTAGGTCAATAGTTCTGGAAAACAAGTTAGAATTATGTAAGAAAAGTGATTAAACCATTCATACTCCTTGATTGGGAAAGTCCCCTATTGAGCACACCTCTCAAGGAGGTCCAAGGCAGAAAGAAAGTTTCCAGTGATGCCAACATAATACCAGTATATGGTTTGTGGTGGCACAAACCTAGAACCAATGTGAGTGTACATTGATCAGACATGGGTATGAATGTGAAGCATATCATTGCATCATCAGGAAGGGAGGAAAATGGCATCGATTAAACACCGACTGTGTGCAGGCACTGTGCTCAGTGCTTTTCAAAGATCTCATGTGATCTTGACAATAACTCTGGGAGGGAGAGACTGTTGTTGACATCTTCATTTTACAAATGAGGAAACTGAAGCAAAGAGTTTACTCATCTTGACAAAGTTCACACAGCCATTAAGTATCTGAGGCCGGATTGGAATTCAGGTCTTCCTGGCTCCAGGCCCAGTCCAGAGCTCTATTGGCCATGACTCACAAATACATCCCAAAAGATCATCTTTGCCATGAGACATGGCAAATATGAGGGTAACTGAAAACAAATTAGAGTGCAACCCTCATTCACTTCAACCAATTAGCTCATGACTTCTTGGAAGCAGAACATTTCCTTCTCCGATTTTTGGGTCCCTAGTGCTTAGCATAGCGTTTAACACATAGTAGGCACTTAATAAATGTTAATAGACTGAGAAAATGTGCATTTCTTAAGCACTGACTATGTGCCTGAGACTGTACTAACATAAAGAGTTCAGATAGAACTGGAAGGAAGCAGACAGAAGACACTGATAGGCACAGATGACTGCAGGAACAAACAGAAAACTGAAGGTTGGTCCTAGGTATAACCAGAGACCTCAGGCCTAAAGAAAAGAAAGTGGCTCCTTGTCGGGGGTGGGGGGTACTGTGCTGCATGTGCTTACAGATGAGAACAAATACAAGAGAGGGCTTTTATGAAGAGCTTGCTTTGTGCAGAGCACTGGGGATAGAAACAGAAAAACAATGCAGCCCCACCTGGGAAAAAGCCCTCAGGAAAGCAGCTGAAGGAGACCACTGAGGCCAAGATGACAGTCAGCTGGAAGGGTCCCAGGGCAGCATGGGAGCTGGTCTGGTTTGTCTTTAAGGTTAATACCTTTTGATTTTTTATCTCTTTTGTCTCCAAATAGATTTCTCCTTATCCCCAATCCTGAGAGTCATGCTCTGTCAGAAAGAATGAGAGTCCCCAAGGGGCTCTGGCAAAGCCACAGGCACAGTCGAGGACTGACTACTGGGTCTCTGGAGCCTCCCCCTACACCTCTGCGTGGGCGCAGCTCTCCTCCTCGACCAGGTTGAAGCGTGCTCTGCATCCTTGGGGCTGTAGTTTCCACCCCCACCATGATGGCAGTTGTGTTTGTGGGCTGGAGCTGTGGACTGATCTGGTTACTACTGAGGTATGGGAGTGAAGGTATGTGACTGTGACTAACCCTGCTCCTGTGACCCAGCCGGCAAAGCAGGATAATGCAACCCATAGACAAGAGTTTGAGGACAGACTGAGAGCAAATAAAGGTAGTGGCTTCCTAACATTGTCCCCATCCCTTTCCCCACCCCCCAAGTGAGCTTGCCCAGACAAGTCTCTTTTTGGAGCTCAGTGAGACCTTTGACCTTGTAAAAGAGCTTCTGTTGTGGACAGCTCCCTGACCTTCCAGGGCACCTCTGCCTCCCTATGGCTAAGACAGGAAAGAGAATTTCTGGGAAGAACAGAAATCACTTTCCCTAAGCCTTTGCCATGCTAGATGCACTGATACCCAGGCATGGACACCAACAGCCTCTGAGCTGGACATCTACCTGTCTGTGCACAGGTATCCCAATCTGGCTGAGTGCCAAATCCATCCCACATTCTCAAAGCTGATGTTCTGCCCTGGAATGACACTCTTCAAGGAGAAAAAACTCAAGAGCTCACTTTACTGAGCCCTTCACCTTAGAGCCCTAACCTAGGAGGGCAAGTTTTAACTGAAAGAAGAAAGTCTAGAGGAAGTTCTGAAGGGATGGAGCTGAGAATTCATAATAGGAGCTTGCTGGAGCTCACTGCTGCAAACGTTAACGACCTTCCACCTAATTACTGTGATAAACCGTGATGTTACCCAAGGAGCCCTGTCTCAGACCCAAGCGATGGTACTCTGATGCCTTAAAGCAGGGCAGTGAACAGTGTTCTTACCCAGGGCAGGGGGTTGATGCTCTCCTCTAGTTGATAAGAATGCCTCTTTGCATTCATGTTCTCAGTGACCTCTTCTGTGCCTAGTAAATCACATAAGGATTGGGCAGAAAACAAGCCCCCTTTGGGAAAGATGTGAAGTGGGGCTGGGCCAGTGACCTGTCAGTCAAGGGTCAACTGCCACCACCTTGACCAGTCCTCCTGCTGAACTCAGCCACGGGCTACAAAAACATTCTGGATGCAAACCCTGCATTGCACTCTGGGACCTGTGTGCTCCATTCACTCTTCTCTTCTTTATCTAGGGGCATTGTCTTCCAGCGCTGCTGTAGTCCTTTGCCCATCCACTCATTCAGTGGGTTTTTTCTATTTTCATTTACATCTGTCCTCAAAGACTATTTCTCTCCTGGAAGCTTTCTCTAAATAGACTGAAACCTTCTAAGACTGAGGAGTTTCTCTCTCTCTCTCTCTCTCTCTCTCTCTCTCTCTCTCTCTCTCTCTCTCTCTCTCTCTTTCTCTCTCTCTCTCCCTTCCCCCCCACACCACCTTAAAACCTAGTCTCTATAATGAAGACTACTGAAGCAGAGAACAACCCATTAGGCATTTCTAACTGTTTTAATGACTAAATCAGATTGATCACAAGACTCAGCTGATCAATCACCCAGAAAATAGCCACTGAGATGGTTTTTTAAAAAAAATCAATGGAGAAACAGTCAACGAATTATCACCATGTGGACTGACCCTCACCTTCTTGTATTTTTCACCTCACATCTCAAAAATTTAAATGATCTGCTCGGTGGTTAGCATCTTGGTGTCACTGTTATAGAATTTTTCAAATTTAATTGGAACTTATAAGGAGGAGAAAATGTATATGTATGTCTATCTGTCCACCTGTCTGCCTGCCTGTATCTCTTTATCAATCTGTCTACCTCTATCTCTGTTCATAACTCTCTGTCTGTAAATCTATTCATCTGGGTGTGTTCAGTCATTTCAGTCATGTCTGACTCTTCTACCTTTTCCATTACTTCTACTTGAATCTTTCAGTTTTCCATCCTGTGTCCTAGACATTGACCCTTATGTGCCAGTTTTCTCCAGAGCAGGTTAGGGGAGATGAATGAAAAAGCAAACCCATCTCTTGCCTTCTGGCCTTGGAAATACTACCTGGGAGGACAAAACATATTAATGTAAACATGCACACACAAACACATAAAACAACACATATGACCTCCAAATATGGCTTTGGAGAACTAACTCTGTGATATAAAAACAATTATGAATTGAAATGATGCAGACTAATAGAGGGAAGCCTGAGTGTGGTAGTATCATTGAGATAGAAAGAAATCCAGCTTAAGGTTTTTTTCCCATGGAAAGGCATCATGGAGGGAGTCAAAGAGCACTGAACTTAGAGGCAGGAGATACCTGGACTCCATCCTAAGGTTTCTATCCTCCCTAAGGG
Organism: Potorous gilbertii; assembly: GCA_028658325.1. Lineage (NCBI taxonomy): Eukaryota > Metazoa > Chordata > Mammalia > Diprotodontia > Potoroidae > Potorous > Potorous gilbertii. Next base: position 1,936,280 of record CM053772.1, read on the forward strand.
ATCATAGGGGAGGCATTCTCAAAGTCCCAGTCCTCAGGCTCCCAGGCTCTGGGAGAGCTGAGAGGGAGAGAGAGGAGAGGGCTCATGGGGAACTCTATGATTCTGCCCATGAATGGGAACCATTATGGTCCATACTAAATGTCTACTGTCCACTTCCATGGCCTAGGATTCAACCAGCATGTACTTCTGAGTGTTCTGAAGAGTCTGGGTCAGCAGCCATGAGATTGACAGAGAAGAAGTATAAGATAACCACAAGTGCCTCCAATCTAACTAGAGATCAATCAATAAGCATTAAGTACCTGCTATGTGCAAGGCACTGAATTAAGTATTGGAAATAAAAATACAGACTTTCAAAGAGCTTACATTCTAACAGAGAAGACAAGCACACGCACTCATACACACACACACACACACATACACTGTATAAAGAGGAAAATGTAATTAAACACTAGGAAGCCAGGGAGATGGGGCACTAGCAGCTGATGTGACCAGGAAAGGCATCATAGAGGAGTGATTGCTTAAAGGAAGACAAGGACACTTCGAGGTACAGGAAGTGACTTCCAACCATGTGGATACAAAAGCTCAGTGGGGGAAGGTGAAGTATTAGATACAAGGAGAAGAAAGAAGAGCAATTAGACAGAGCTGAAGAGTCAGGAAAGGCAGGAATGTACAGGGAGACTACAAAGGGTCTTCAAAGGTCAAAAGGTGAACTTCCATTTCCTTCCTTAGGCAATGGGGTACTGCCCAAGAGTTTTAAGTCAGTGAAAGTCATGGCCAGATTTGGCCACAAGGGTAGTAACTTGGGTGGCAGTGTGGAGGAGGAGTGGAGACAGACCGGAGACAGGGAGACCACGGAGGAGGCAGCTGCCGTGATCTGGGAGAGCAGTGGGGAAGACCTGAGCTGAGAGGATGGTTCTGTGAGAAGGGAGGACGCAGATGTGAGGGATGTTGCTGATGTGAAAATGACAAGACCCAGGGAGAGTCAAAAGTGACCCGAGCTCAAGCCCTGCGCTGGAAATGCCAAGGGCCCTCGGAGAGAACGGAAAGTCACTAAGGTTGGCTGGAGTTTCAGGGGAGATTTCAGAGAGGACGCGAGGCTGAAGCCAGGCTTTAAATAAGGAACAGAATTCGGACAAAGGGAAGGTGGCTAGGCATAAGGACAGGATGGTTTCTTGATGAGAATGCATCATAAGAAGAAGAATATTAAATAGGACACCTTGGCTGGAAGGAAAAGTGCATCCTGGGGAAAAAGGGAACACAAGGATGACCAGAGAGAATAAAAGGTGTGTACAACGGAGTCTTCAAAAATCCTCTGGAATTGTTAGATAATAGTTTGAGTTTTGGCAGTGAGGAGGCCCTGCAGTGAATAGACCACTGGACCTGGAGTTAGGAAGACTCATCTTCCTGAATTCAAATCTGGTCTCAGATACTTACTAGCTGGGTGACCCTGGGCAAGTCACTGCACCTTGTTTGCCTCAGTTTCCTCAACTGTAAAATGAGCTGGAGAAGGAAATGGCCAACCACATCAGTATCCCTGCCCATAAAACCCCAAATGAAGTCACAGACAATTGAAAATGACTGAAAATTTTGGACTTATCTCTTCTATATTTGCATATATGGATAAAGAATACACATTTGTTAAGTACCCCTGGCACTGCCAAACATTTCTTAGAGCTGAGGATACAATGAATAAAAAGACAATGAGATGACATTGAGATGACATTGAGCTGACATGGGAGATGGCACATAAAAGGGAGAAGGTAAGTGTGGGAGAGGGTCCCTTGGAGGCACCTTGTTGCATGAAACTGAAACCAGGCAGGGCAGCAGACACTACGTGGAGAGAAGAGTACTTGAGATACTGGGGACACAGGATAAAAATGAAGGGGTTCTCAACTCCAAAGACCTTGCAATGTAGCTGGGAACACATCAGGCACACACGTAAATACCAACACAGTATATACTGAATAAAGTCAAGGGGTTTTTGCTTGCTGTTCTTGGGGGTGAGAAGAATTAGGATCTGAGGGATGCAGACAGACTTGATGGGGAAGAGAAAGAAGGGACTGGCCACTGCACATGTGATCACTTCTCACCCTGTGTGATCTTTGATTAAGAGCAACCACAAATCAGATCAGTAAGCAGCTTGATGAGATCACAAAGCTAAACATACAGTAAAAGCAAATCACCTCTTTGGAAATATTAACTCTGTCCCAAAGAAGGCAATAGTACATCCAAGTCACATAAACAGTTAACAGAAGAAACTTTTAATCTCAAAGATTTGGTCTGTCTAAATAATACCTATAAACATCTGTCCTTGCCAGATGTAAAAGGGCAAACTGGTGTCCAAGTGAAGCTGGTGCTGTCACCAGGCGACAGGTGACAGGGAGATGGTCTAGCCCCGCTACATTTTATGACAAGCTGAGATGGACCCTCAAGGAACTCCTTGTCCTCACAACTGCCACGTCACACATCAGGGCTGGTTCATCTATTCATTGTAGCTGTGTCTGCTTGAAGATGTCAGGAGCATCCATGATGAAGCAGCAAGCAGACCTTGGTGCTCATGATGCTTAGAGGCAAGACTAGGAAGTCCTTGTGCATTCTTTCTGCAGTGCCAGGATACACATGGTACCTCTCAGCCTGTCATAGTGAGAATGGTGCTGGGTCTCCTCTGTACCCTCCCAGCTGGCGATGCTGCCATGCCCAGGCCATACGGATCAGAGTGGCCTCTATACCCAGATGCTCCTTGACCACACTTCCTTTCTTTGGTCCCATGTCAACCATAACTTTTTGTGCCTGGTGATCCATAAAAGGAGGCATCACACCTCTGGAGACAACTGTGCTCAAGCATGCTTTCTGTGAAAAAGTCAAAATAAGGTGCCATAGTGGATGAATTGTCAGGTCTGAAGTCAGGAAGACCTGAGTTCAAATCCAACTTCAGACACTTGTTAACTGGTGACCCTGAATAAGGCATTTAACTTCTTTTTGCCTCAGTTTCTTCATCCATAAAATAGGGCAATAATAGTACCTACCTACAAATGAGGATTGAATGAGATAGTTATAAAACACCTTGCACAGTTATGAGGAGGAAGATGTATTATCTACATACATCATCTATTATATCATTGTAAATATTTATTGAAAATAAGGTGTGGAGGGGCAGAACCAAGATGGTGGAGTAAAGGCAGGGACTTGTCTGATCTCTCCCCTAAACCCCTCCAAATACTTTTAAAAGATGACTAAACAAATTCTGGAGGAGCAGAACCCATGAAAAGATGGAGTGAAAAAAGTTTCTAGCCCAAGACAACTTGGACAATGAGCATCAAAGGTCCATCACACCAGGGTGAGAGAGGTGTGCAATCAAGCAAAGGATGTGCCAGGGAATATAGGGCTCAGCAAAGCTGGAGCACACCTCAAGGTCATTGAATCACTAGCAGCAGGGGCAATTTCTAGACCTCTCAGCCCATAGATGCCAAAGACAGCTTAGATGGTCAGCAATAAAGATCTGTCATACCTGGTTGAGAGAGGAACATAGTCCAGCATGGGCCCAGTCCCAAGTCTTTGAGACTGACTGAATTGGCAGTGTCAGCAGCTGTCTCCAGAGCTCTCCTTCCACAGAGGGTAAAAAAGTCAAGAGACTACAAAGATCTTTTTGCTATCACTGAGGCAGAATTCTGTTGTTTTGCCTATACTTGAATTCAGGTCCTAGGTGGCAGTTCTGGGGTAAGGAGGAGCACTGGCATGGCAGGGCTTGAGGCTATGGTGGAAGGGACCCTCCTCCCAGTTCCAGATTAGAAAAGAGTACTTGTGGTCTCTCACAGACCAAAGCACAAACCAGGAGAGTGGGAAACACCTCTCCTTAGGTCATACCAACTTGGAAGAACTGAAAATTTAGAGGTTCTTTGAAGTATCTCTGAAAACAGCTACACAAAACTCCTGAAACTTGGGAGAGGTCACCTTCTACACAGAAAGCAAAGTTCTACCTTGACAAAGTCAAGTAATAACCTGGGAAAAGGAGCAAATGATGGGGAGGGGAGGCCTCTCACCATTGAAAGTTACCATGGTGACAAAGAAAATCAAAATACACACTCAGAAGAAGGCAACAAAGTCAAAGCTCCTTCATCCAAAGCCTCTAAGAAAAATATACATTGGTCTCAAGCCATGGGAGAGCTCAAAAAGAATTTTGAAAATCAAGTAAGAGAAGTAGAAGAAAAATTGGGAAGAGAAATGAGAGTAATACAAGAAAATCATGTCCCAACAGCTTGATAAAGGAGATACAAAAAATACTGAAGAAAGTAACAACGTAAAAACAGACTACACCAAATGGTAAAAAGACAGCTATAAGCTCATTGAAGAAAATATTTCCTTAAAAATTAGAATGGGGTGCACAGCCAAGATGGTGGAGTAGAAACCTGTAGAAGTTTATTCCTCACAGTTCATAAAATCCCTGTAAAAAAATGACTCTAAACAAATTCTAGAGCAGTAGAAGCCACAAATCGACAGAGTGAAAGAGATTTCCAGCCCATAGCAACCTGGAAGGCTGACAGGGAGGGTTTATTGCATCAGACACAGAGCACAGCTCAGAGAGGGTCGCATGGCACAGACTACACTGGAGCAGGCTTCAGGGTGCTAAAACACAAAGGCAGCTGCTGCGGTTTCCAAATTTCTCAATCCACAAATGTGAAGACAGCTTCAAAGGTCACTGAAAAAGCTCTTTCACTTGAGTGAGAGGGAAACATGATCCAGCACCATCCCCAAGGTGGTGGCAGTCATAGCAGCAGCAGCATCCACTTTTGCAGCCTTGGTCTGAAGACCCTGAGGGTATCAAGTGGCTGATCTGGATCTCAGTCCTGAGTGGCAGTCCTGTGCTTCTTCTTCTGCTGTCGCAGAGCTGGTAGTGGCTAAGGAGAGGGAATCCTACTCACAGTTCCAGGGCAGAAAAGAGTGCTTTTGGTTGCTCACAAACAAGAGCATAGGCCAGGAGAAGAGTAAACACCTCTCCCTTGATTATGCCATCTTGCAGGAATTGAAAACTTACAGGTCCCTAGAGATATCTCAGAGAACATCTGCACAAAACCCCTGAAGCTTAAGGAAGTATGCCCTGCACTTGACAAATGATTCAAAATTCAAGCAACTGGCTGGGAAAATGCTCAAGAAGGGGAGAAAATAAGACTATATATTACTTTCTTAGTAAACAGATATTTTCTGCCATCCTTTCAGATGAGGAAGAACAAAGCATACAATCAGAGGAAGACAGCAAGGTCAAGGCTTCTACATCCAAAGTCTCCCTCTAAAAATACACAATTGCCTCATGCCATGGAAGAGCTCAAAAAGGATTTTGAGAATCAAGTAAGAGAACTGGAGGAAAAATTCGGAAGAAAAATGAGAGCGGTGCAAGAAAATCATGAAAACAGGGAGGGAGTGAACAACTTGTTAAAGGAGACCCAAAAAATGCTAAAGAAAATAACACCTTTAAAAATAGACTAACTGAAAGGGCAAAAGAGGTCCAAAAAAGGCAATGAGGAGAAGAATGTTTAAGTAGAATTGACCAAATGGAAAAGGGAGTTCAAAAACTCACTGAAGAAAGTAGTTCTTGGGGGGTGGAGCCAAGATGGCGGAGTAGAAAGACTCATATATGCTAGCTCCAAACCCACGGCCCATAATTATCTATAAAAAGAACTCCCAACAAATTCTGGAAGAGTGGAACCGCACAGCCACGGGGTGAAGGAGATTTCCGTTCCACAGAGCCCTGAAAAACTGATCCCAAAGGTCCGTTGCACACCGGACAGGAGTGGAGCTCAGCCCTGCCCTGCCCTGGCCTCACAGCACTGAGAGGAACTAGCAGATCCAAGCAGGCTTCAGGGACAGAATATCTGGCGGCCACGAAGGTCCCTCCACCCACAGATGCACAGATCAGTGAAAGAGATGTCTGGACAGGCTGAGAGGTGAGCAGGGTGTCTCCAGGACTCAGGCCCCCTAGAGAGGCAGTGGCAGAGGCAGCAGCAGAGGCAGCAGGCAGCCAGAGGCTCCCAGAGCAGGCAGGAGCTCAGCAGGAGCTCCATTATAGAAGGTCTCTGCATAAACCCCCCTGAAGGAACTGAGCCTGGGAGACAGCCCTGACCCCACCTGAGAACCTGATTTAATCTTACCCTGAATAGCAGCCAGGCCTGCCGCTGAAAGCCCTGAGGCTGGGGAGCAGCATTTGAATCTCAGACCCCAAGCACTAGCTGGGTGGACCTAGGGGTGGAGAAGACTCTCAGAAGTCAAGTAACTGGCTGGGAAAACGCCCAGAAAAGGAGAAAAAAATAAGACCATAGAAGGTTATTTTCTTGGAGACCAAATGATTCCAACCTTCTTCTCTGACGAGGAAGAAAACTGTTTAACATCAGGAAAAGACATAAGAGTCAAGGCCTCTGTATCCCAAACATCTGAAATAGATATCCAATGGGCTCAGGCCATGGAAGAGCTCAAAAAGGATTTTGAAAATAAAGTTAGACAGGTGTAGGAAAAACTGGGAAAAGAAATGAGAGAGATGCAAGAAAAGCATGAAAAACAGGTCAATACCTTGATAAAGGAGACCCCCAAAAAATGCTGAAGAAAATAACACCTTGAAAAATAGGCTAACTCAATTGGCAAAGGAGATTCAAAAAGCCAATGAGGAGAAGAATGCTTTCAAAAGCAGAATTAGTCAAATGGAAAAAGAGGTTCAAAAGCTCACTGAAGAAAATAGTTCTCTCAAAATTAGAATGGAACAGATGGAGGCCAATGACTTTCTGAGA
>CM053772.1:1943552-1999768 GCA_028658325.1 Potorous gilbertii
CAGATATGGCCTATATTGAATTGCCTGCCTTCCCAAAGGGAATGGGTGGGGAGGGAGGGATGGGGAGAAGTTGGAACTCAAAGTTTTAGGAACAACTGTTGAGTATTGTTCTTGCCACTAGGAAATAAGAAATACAGGTAATGGGGAATAGAAAGTTATCTGGGCCTAGAGGACAGAAGAGAAGATGGGGTAAGGGAAGGGAGGGATGATAGAAGGAAGGGCAGATTGGTGATAGGGGAAATTAAAATGCTCAGTGTACTGGGGTGGGGGGAGGGGACAAATGGGGAGAAAATTTTGGAACCCAAAATCTTGTGAAAATGAATGTAAAAAGTTAAATAAATAAATTTATATTAAAAAAGTAGTTCTTTAAAAATTAGAATGGAGAAGATGGAAGCTACTGACCTTAGGAGAAATTAAGAACTTATAAAACAAAACCAAAAGAATGAAAAAATAAAAGACAATGTGAAATAACTCATTGGAAAAATGACTGACCTGGAAAATAAATCCAGGAGAGATAATTTAAAAATTATTGGTCTACCTGAAAACCATGATCAAAAATAGAACCTAGACATTATCTTCCAAGAAACTATCAAGGAAAATGGCCCTGATGTTCCAGAACGAAAGGGTAAAATAGAAATGCAAAGAATTTATCAATCACCTCCTGAGAAAGATCCCTAAAAGATAGCTCCTGGGAATATTGTAGCCAGATTCCAAAGTTCCCAAGTCAAGGAGAAAATATTACAAGCAGCCAGAAAGTAACAGTTCAAGTATTGTGGAAATATAATCACACAGGATTTAGCAGCTTCTACATTAAGGGACTGAAGGTCTTGAAACACGATATTCCAGAAGTCAAAGGAGCTAGGATTAAAACCAAGCATCATGTATGTAGCAAAACTGAGTATAATACTTCAGGGGAATAATGGAAATTCAATGAAATAGAGGACTTTTTAGCATTCTTGCTGAAAAGACCAGAGTTGAATAGAAAATTTGACTTTAAAATACAAGAATCAAGAGAAAAATAAAGAGGTAAACAGGAAAGAGAAGTCTTAAGTAATTCATTAAAATTGAACCATTTATATTCCTACATGGAAAGATGTTATTTGTAACTCATGAGACCTTTTCCAGTATTGGAGTAGTTAGAAAGAATATATATACATATGTATGTGTATATATATATGTAGGTATGTGTATGTACATAGGTGTATGTATGGATGTGCACATATACATGTCTGGATATACACATACATATATACATACATATACATATATACATTCATATATACATATATGTGTGCGTATATATATATATATATATACACACACACACACACACACATAGAGGACACAGGGTAAGCTGAACATGAAGGGAGAATAACTAAAATATAAAATTTACTGCTGGGTGGAATATACTAGGATCTAAAGAAAGGGAGAGGTAAAATGTAGTGTTATCTCACATAAAAGAGGCAAGAAAAAGCTTTTAAAATGGAGGGGAAGAGGGGGAAAATGAAAGGCAATAAGTGAGCCTTACTCTCATGGGATTTGGCTTAAGGAAGAAATAACACGCATTCAGTTGAATATGGAAATCTATTTTACCCTGCAGGAAGGCAGGGAGGAAGGGGATAAAAGAGGAAAGGTAATAGAAGGGACAACAAACTGGGGAAAGGGATAATCTGAAACAAACATTATTGTGGGAGGACAGGTCAAGGGAGAGAATGGAATAAATGGAGGGCAGGACAGGACAGAGGGAAATGTGGTTAGTCTTTCCTAACATAACTGTTATGAAAGTGTTTTGCATGGTTACACATGTATGACCTATATTGATTTGCCTGTTTTCTCAGTGAGGTGGGGTGGGGAGGATGGAAGGGAGAGAATATGGAACTCATAGGTTTAATAATGAATGTTAAAAATTATTTTAGCATGCTACTGGAAAATAAGATGTACAGGCAATGGGGTACAGAAATCTATTTTCCCTGAGGGAAAGAGGATGGAAGAAGGAGAGAAATAGAAGGGAGGAAAGACTGAAAGAAAGGGTGGATGGGATGCATGATGTCCTGGGGTGGGGGCTGGGGAGAAATGGAGAGAAATTTTTGAATTCAAATTCTTGTGGAAGTGAATGTTGAGAACTGAGAAATAAATTATATATATTTTTAAAAAGTAATAGCAATATTGTAGGGTGATCAGCTCTGAATGACTTAGTGCTTCTTAGCAATATGATCTAAGCCAACTTTGAAGGACTTATGATGAAAATGCTATCCCTTCCCAGGTAAAGGACTGATAGTGCCTGAATGCGGATTGAATCATAATTTTTTGCTTTATTTTTGTTAAGGTTTTTGTCTGTATTTTCTTTCGTGGTATGACTATTATGAGAGTGCTTTGCATGATTACACACATATAATCTATATCAAATTACTTGCTTACTCAAAAGGAGTTGAGAGTGAGAAGAGAGGAAGGGAGAGAATTTGGAACTCAAAACTTAAAGTTTAAAATTTTGTTTTAACGTGATTGGGAAATAATATAAAAAAGAGAAGATGGGTTTTTTTTTGTCTTACTAATTTGAAACCATGAAAGGGAGGGTAGTCTAGACGAGAGAGCAAGTCTCACAGTCAAGAGGATCTGGAGAGCCACCACCCATGGATGCTAACTGGGTCATGGACAACTTTGCCTCTCAGAACCCCGGGCAATATTTCAATACAGACTGTCCCAAAGAGCTGTCTTCTGCATTGTTTGAGGCAGTTGCCTTCTCAATGGGATCTGGCCAATCACACACTAGGGAGATCTCGGGAAATAGTCAAGGGGAGACAGAAGAGAGTGGATGGGTTTGGGAGACTTGCATCTGTTTGCGATCTTTCAGGGGATGACTCTCTTCTGATCTCCTTGGTCCCCTTTATTCTCTAAATCTGGGCTCACAGTAACAGGTTTAATATTGATGGAGCATCACCTGTGGCCACCCAAACCCTCTTTTCTGCTCTAGCTTTAGGAATCTCTCTGCTGATTGTATTCTGGAAATAGCCTTTAAAGAGAGTTTTCTGATTCAGAGAAGGTTGGGAAAAGGATTCCAATAACCTATTGAAAGGGATGCCAGGAAGAAATAGAACATAAATATCCCTGCCCCGCCTTTTCCCTGGGACCCACTCCAACCACTACCTAACTACTAATAAACTGGGTGAGAGAAAAGAAACAAAACCTCTCTGCCCAGAGAAGACATCTAAGACATCTGCTCGTGCTCTCTCTCTCTCTCTCTCTCTCTCTCTCTCTCTCTCTCTCTCTCTCTCTCTGTATGTGTGTGTGTGTGTTTCTGCCTCTGTATCTATGTGGCCTCCCTCTGTATCCCTCTGTCTCTTTCTGTCTCTGTCTCTCTTGAACAATGATGAGGCATGGGCAGCATTCTTTGTAAATCACCTCTCATGATTCTCTTACAACTCTTCTGACTCAGATGTTCTCACAGCCATGACGTGGACAGGATTCATCAAGAGGGTGACAGTCCAATGGCAGAAGGAAGCTGAGTGGCGTAAGCTGAGCCATTAGGGAAACAGAGCAGAGATGGGAGAGTATCAGTAACCTGGGGTCTCAGGGTGCGGGAAACTGAGATCCCAGAGGACATGGGGATGAGAGTTTCTCAGAGCTTGGAGTGGGGCCCCTGTGGACCCAACAGGATAGGGGATCTCAGAGGCCCTCAGCCAGGCTGCACCTGAATGAGAATCTTCTCTAGCAGTGCAGACAAGGGGCATCCCCGCTTCTACCTGCACCTCTAGAGAGGGGATCTGCATGTTTCCAGGCCCGCAGTCTGACTCCTTCACCTCTCTTTTAGTTAGGAAAATTTTCCTTAAATGGAGCCAAGATACTCAGACCTCCTCCCCCTCCCAAAGGCTCCTTCTCCTGCCCTCTGTGGCCCCACAGAACAAGGCTAATCCCCCACTGAGGTGACAGTCCTTCAATTACATGGTGACAGCTGTCATGTTTCCACTGAGTTTTTCCTGCTGAGGTTAAACAGGTCTGAGTTGGTAAAAAGCAAGTTAATGGTGAGAAGTCAAACTGAATCGGGGGCATGAGAAGAAATCAGGAGGAAAGTGGGAGGGGGCTTGGAAGGGCCTTGAGGGTGCTCTCCTAACCTGATCTGAAGAGATAGGGGGTTGCTGGGCCAGTCCTCCCCGACCAGAGCCGCATAAAGCTGCCCCAGATTCAGGAAGATTGGAGTTCAAATTCTTCCCTAGATGCTTGTCAGCTGTGTGATCACAGGCAAGTCACCTAGGCCTCAGCTGCCTAGTCTTTCAAATGGGGCTAACAATAGCTGCGGTGCTATTTTGAATTCTTGTGAAGCCAACCTGAGGCACTGCATGTCCAGGGCAGTACAAAGTGTGGCTGGTGCAGGGGCTGTAAGGAAATGCCTTTCTTTCATTCTACTTCTGAACCTTTCTCTCCTCCAGGGCTCTTGGGGGATGGATTGATGATGGCTAAATGGTTTTGCTCCAAAGAATTATGTACAAGGGAGTCAACTAAATTAATGGAGAAAGCTGTGGATTTTAAGCCATCTGTTTCTCAACAGTCTTCAGGCTACAGCCACATCAGCCAACTGACTGGTTTTTATTTACTCTATTTCTTAAACAGCAAATCATCAATCTGATTTGCTGAATATGGTGGGAAAATATCAAATGTAATGGGAACTGAATTAAGACAAATCTCTTGGTTCCAAAGGAGCTCTCTATTTCACACTCCATGATCACCGTTAATTAACTCAAGGGAAATTGGCCATAGTAACCAGAAGCTGACATGGAGTATTGACAAGTCAAAGGCTCCCAACCCCAAATGGAGGACGAGAGGCTTCTCGACTCCTATACGGTAATGGACAAGGGTGAGGTGACTGTGCTTAGGCTGCCCACAGGGTGGGCTTATTTCCTGGTCAGTCTTCTAGCTCACTGACACCCCACACCAAGGGGCACAATCTCTCTGCTCCCCTGCCCAGCTCCAGCAAACAGAACTGATAGAATCGAGGGTTAGGGTTAGGGTTGAAATTGAGGGTTAGGAAGCCTTGGTGCTTCTTGCCCTGGGTCTGATTTCCTCTCCCTATCTGAGATGTCCTGCTACTTCCTACAACTCTGCTTCTTACCTGGGAGGAGTATGGCTCTGGGACGGACATTTATCCCAGTAGTGAATCAAAAGCATGGCCTCATCCTGCTGCTCTCCCCACATGACTGAGCCCAAATGGGACAGAAGCCCTAGGGACCCACGGCACACTTTTCACAGGGAATATTGGTGACATCCTTCTTCCTGTGACCCATGATCCTCAGATCACTAGTGAGGGCCTCTTGCTTCTGAAGACAGCTCATCCCATCCTTCCACAACTCTAAAGTTCATCCTTCTATCAAGGCTAAACTCTAGCCCTCAGCACTGAGGCAAGGACCCCTAGAGTTCATGGTGCTTCTGAGCTAAGCAGAACAAATCAAGATCCTTTTACCCATGGAGTCTTTCAAATAGTTGAAGGCAGCATTCATGACCCTTCCCCCTCTCCAAGTCTCCTAGCTAAACATCCCCCTTGTCTTCAGCCCATTCCAACATTGCATGTCCTGGAGCATTCCCACCACACTGGGAGCCCTTTGATGGAGAAGCTTAACTTGCATCCTGCCTAAAAAGTGATGCCCAGAACTGACCACAGCTCTCCGGAGGAGATATGACCAAGGCAGCGTTCTTGGAGCCACTAACTTCCTAGACAGGAACATGATCACTTTCTTGATGTAGTCAATGGCAGTTTTCAGTTTGGGTATTTGGGGGGTGGGGGCTGACATGTCAGGCTGCTGACTCAAATTGTTACTGTAGTCAACTACCCCCAGGTTTGTTTTTTACAGGAATTGTTATATAGTTACACATACCTACTCCCCACCCTGTACTTTTGACAATGATTTTTTTCTTAAACTTCAGTATACAGCATTTCATTTATCTGCAATAACTTTCTCCTGTTTGGATTCAGCCAATGGTCCCTGCCAATGGGCAGCATGGTGCGGCAGGTGGTAACTTTTGAATGTGTTACCTGACCCTCCCTGTCCCTTGTCAACTTCAAGTAGGTCAAGTATACGCTCAATTCTTCAACCACTTCACTGGTGGAAAGGTTGGATGGCATCAAGTCGTTGATCCTTGGGTCACTCTACTGGAGCCCTCCTGCACAGGGACATTCAGGGATTCCTGACAACTCTCTGAGGTTGACCTTTGGGCAATCTCCACCCCTTCTAAAGGAACTCCACTAACTATGGTCAGCATTCTTTGCAATAGAATGGAAACCAGAAAAGCTGCCTCTGAAATGGAGAAGTATGTGCTATGATTTTTGAGGGGAAAAGGAGAAAAATTTTCTGCAAATTATAGGCTGTTGATCTTGACTTTAATTTCTGACAGAATCTATTTACACATATCATAGGTAAATAAAGAGATGGTTGGAGAAAACCTGGACATAGAATCTGCATCCAAATGGAGCCTGGTTAAGCAGACACCACCTAATTTTATGTTAAAATGGACATTATTCCTCCCTGGGCCCCTAGGCTGAGAGATAACTGTTAGGTTACTGGGCAGGGTTGGATAATGTGCCTAGTAACAAATTTTTGTTGGCCCCTGTCAAAATGTTATTCCCCTTTGGGTTGTGAAATATCTGATGAATTGTTAACAGTCATTTTTTTTTGTTTGGTCCATTTGCATGGTAACCACCTGTGCCCCACCTAATTGCCAGATAACCACCTTCTGCTGAGCACCCCCACTTCCTAACAACTATGATAACCAGTCTGTGATTGGATCCCTCTCCTGGCACCTCTCCTCTGTTAGGGTCCTTTACCCAGGAGTACCCTGACCACCCCCTCTGTTTTGGGGGTTCTTGCCTAGCAGCAAGCCCCTCTCTTGCTCTGTCAGAACTCTGTTTGTTGTGGAAACAGCAAGGCTGTACCGAGTATCGCCGAAATGCTTAAAATGCACTCACCCCCCTCAGTTAGGGGCTGTCTCCTCCGGGTCTCTCCATGAGGCAGCTGCCAGCCTGGCTAATAAGTGACGCTCTAGAAATTCCTAACTGACTTGCCTGTGAATTATTCTCGGTCTGTCCATTTCAATGTGTTAACAGCCAATCAATCAATAAACACTTGTTAAGTGCCTTCTGTGTGCCAGGCACTATGCTAAGGGCTAGGGATACAAACAGAGGCAAAAGATTGTTCCTGTGTGGGGTTGCTGCTGTTGCGCTGTTTTGTCACCATCGTCACTATCCTGAGACTCAAAGCAGAGTCATGACAGGATTTCTCCTTAGTGCACATGGGATGGTAACAACTGGCAAGAAAGAGAACAAGCATACTCAGTTTTTCTTTGGTCAGTGAGTCAACAAATCAGCAAGTATTTATTAAGCACTGATTTGGTGCCAGGCTCTCCGGCAAGTGTTGTTTTCTCTGCCTCCTGGAAGATCTTTACACAGAACAGACAAAATAGAAAGGGAGCTGACTAGCCCCCACCCCCACTCCGGGTGGGGAGACAGGAAGAGAGAGCATGGAGCTTCCGTGGAGGAAGTAAGTCACCAGATCCAGATCCACTCCATCAACCAGCCTCCAGAGAGCCAGCAGATGTGACTGCTGAGCCACTATCACCAATAACGGAAAGATCATGGAAAATAGAAGAGATACCCCAACACTGGAGGAAGATAAATGTCTCCATGATCTAAAAGGGGGCAAGAACAGTCTTCAAAGTATAGGCCAGTGAGCTTGACTTTCATTCCTAAGAATATTATGGAATTGAAGATTGAAGAGCTGGTTAGCAAACACTGAAAGGGAGGTGGTAATTATGGAAAGCCAACATTCCTTCATTAAGATCCTGCCTAATATGACAAAAAACAAAAAGTAAAATGTTGAATGTTGGAGGGCATTCTGGGAAAACTGAGCTTCTAGAGCACAAAACTGTGCCAAAGTGCTATGAAACTGTGCATGCCCTTTGATCCAGCAGTGCCACTGCTGAGTCTGTAACCCAAAGAGATTCCCCAAAAGGGAAAATAACCTATCTGTACAAAAATATTTATAGCGGATCTTTTTGTGGTGGCTAGGAATTGGAAATTAAGGAAATGCCCATCAACTGGGGAATGGCTGAACAAGTTGTGGTCTATGATTTTGATGGAATTATAAAATATCTAACATGGAAATATTTTACATGATAGCACATATATGACGTATACCTGATTGCTGACTGTCTCAGGGAGAGAGAGGTGAAGAGGGAGAAATACAATTTGAAACTGAAAACTTAAAAAAAATGATAAAAATTGTTTTTACATGTAATTGGGGGAAAAATAAATTATCATTTAAAAAAATCAAGTCATGCCAGACTAACTTTGTTGCCTTTTTTAACAGAATTACTTGCGTGAGACAGTTGTGCTCACATGAGTACTTAACTGTATGGGTCGGACTCCCGAGTGACATGGGTATTTCTCATTTGAGTCCTGGGCCACCTCTGTGGAGTAAAAGGTCCAGGCTGCCCAAATTGGTAGCCCACTAGCAGAGGGTAGAAAGGTGATGGGCAAGGTCCCAGGAACACTGTCAATGCCAAACACTCCTTTTCTAGGCAAAGGACTATCAAGCTACAATTATTTCTATTTCATCAGAGAAGTCACAAAGCACAAAATAGACCAAAGAGTTCTGTGGCTGACGTTCAGTCATGTCTGACTCTTCATGACACTGTGGACCAGAGTACATCAGGCCTTCAGTCTGAGGGTCTTATCTTCCAATGCTGTGCATTTTCATACTGTCCAAGGGGTTTTCTTGGCAAAGATACTGGAGTGCTTGGCCATTTCTTTCTCCAATGGATTAAGGCAAACAGAGGTTAAATGACTTGCCCAGGTCGCACAGCTAGTGAATGTCAGAATCCAAAATTGAACTCAGATCTTCCTGACTCTATGCCTAGTGCTCTATCCACTGGGCCACCTATATACAGTCTAGTAATCCATGAGGGGATGCCAAAGGATGCACAAGCATAAATGAGCTATTCAGCTACAAGTGAGATGGTATCATAGCCCAGAAAAGGAGGGAGAGTGTACTCTGATGCAGAGGATGTCCATTCCAGTAGTCTCTAGAATTTCAAGACCTCCAGAGTCACAATGGGACTGACTTCCCACAAGCACCTGCTAGGCTAGTATCTTTCTCTGTCCTACTCAGACTGTCCTTCATCCATGTGACTCTCCTGAGAGCCTCTGTAAAGAATGTCTCAGCTCTAATAGGAAGTTTTTCCCAAAGTGGAGCAAGCTATCTTGGGTCATGTTCCTTCTTGGCAGATACCCTTCCGAACCCTCCAATTCTGTGATGTCACCATTAGAGCTCTCACAGAATCAGGACTCCTCAAACAGATTGGCCTCCTGATCCTTTTCCTCTTAGGAGAAAAAGAAGAGGACAAAAACATAAAGAAGTCTGGAGAGATGCTCATCTTCAGCACACATCTGGAGCCATATCTAGAAGTAAAGCACAAGTCTCATTGAAATAAAGTGGGGAAAAGAGCCATTTACAACTCAGAACAGATCTGAGACCAGGGCCACAGAGAGTGAGGTTGTGAGGCAGAAAGTGAATAAAGTGGAAATATTTCAGACAGTGACAAAACATCAGATACTGTGGAGAGGATCATTGCAAGCCATGGGAGGTATCAATCTCCTTATTTCAGAGAAATGGCCTCTCCATCACCTCTGTGTTAAGAGCAAATGCCATCCAGAGAACCATCTGCCTAATTGTGCCCAGCAGACAACTGATGGGGAAATGCTGCTCTGGCCAAGTGTGGCATAAACCAATTACTGACTCCAATTGTTGTGGGTTACATGTTGATTTTTTCTTCTGCTTTTTTAAAATTATTAAATGAACGATCATCATATGCTAGAGAGGGAAGGCCAGGGCATCTGGTTCATTGGAAGCAGTGTAGACAGCAGGAGAAGATCCTTGCGTGGAGTGAGGGGGCTTCCTCAGCTCTCCTGAGGTCCTTTGACATAAGTCACTTACCGAGCCAATGACAGCAGCCTGCTTCCCCTGTTGCTCATGGAAATGAAGTCTCAGAGAAAGCTGAGACCTTTGGAATTATTGGTGACAATAGGTCATCCGTTCAATTCCCACAGAATTGTCTTTGGATTGATTGCATCTCTATGTGTGGTGACTCAAGAAGGCTGACAAAACCTGGTTAATTGCTGCATTTCGGGGAGAGCTTAGAATGTGAGAGGTTGGGAACCCCTCTGGCACCCCAGGGACTTGTGTTATTGCAGTCAGTTAGCTAAATAAACGTGTAATCTGGAAGTGCTGGCAGGAAGTACCTATTTCACAGCCGGCTCCAGTTCATGGAAGGAATCACGAATGCACAAAGAGATTTTTTTTGGTAATTTCATCACTTGAAAGCAAATTGATGAAATAGCTTCTCTAGCTCATTAATTAAGTGAACTGACCCCTGAAGGTTGATGCCGAACAGCTGGAAGTGAGATGCCAGCAGGCACTGCATAAAGAAGGCCTGGCTGACCATCAATGGACCTACTTTAGTATCTCCACTGCTGCTTTCTGTCTGTGTGTGACCTTGAGGAAGTTACTCCCTGATCCTCCCTGGCTCTCAGTCTTCCCTCTCTGTCCAAGGAGGGCAGTGAAGGAGTTCTCTTTTCTTCCAGCCTGTAGCTTCTAGGATTCTAATGGGCTCTAACAACATTTGTTGGCTGAGCCAAGCAGGGGGAAGATGTGGTGGTCGCAGGGCACCCCAAGGGATCCAGAGCTGCGAGTCAGCACCTGGAATTCAGAGGGATGATGTGGCAGTACAAAAGCCTGTCACTTGTTTGATGCAGCTCATATGAGGAAAATAAAGAGTGACTCTGGGATTGGACCACTCATTGAGGAGAGGCCAGAGGGGAGGGTTGCTAGGAAAAGATCCTGTACTAATGCCCTATGACCTGACTATGAGCATTTGGAAGGACCTCAGACACTGCAATAAGGTCTGGGCTTGTGAATACAAGCAAAAGGAAAGCCAGCCCTGCCCTCAAGGACCTTACATTCTCATGAAAGCAGTGTATGGATGGACCAGATGGGAAGGTGAACATTCCAGGGAGAAGCTTATGTGAGATACAGTTGAGACATGGCAGTCAAGGCTAGGAAGTCAGAGCCAGGAAGGGCATTTGTCAGTTGTGGAAGCTGTGGTCTTCTTTGAGGAGATGGGTCAGCATGGACTACTCATCCAAAGTAAGAAAGAGATATGAAGTCTATGGTGTCCAGGTTCTCCTGGCTCCAGTATCTGGGCTTGGCATCTAGAGCCCATGATTAAAGGTTCCTATATATGGAACCAGGGGACCCTCAGAAGGCCACAGTGTCCAATTTTATCCTCATGCTCAAGATCACAAACTGGTAGTAATGTCAAATCTGAGACTGGAACCCAAGCCCTCCAAGGCCTGAGTCAGTGTGCTTTCTCCTGGATAAAGCCTCTCTTCCCATTGACCCTTCATCTCAGTTTTAGAAAAGTCCCTCCTCATCCCGTGACTTAGCCCTGAAAGAGAAAAGGCAGGTGATATAGCATCCATTATACATGTGAAGTTATGCAAAATGTATGTCCATATTAGCCATATTGCAACAACAACAAGGCAGGAAAGTGAAAAAAATGTGCTTCACCCTGCACTCTGCGTTTACCTCCTGTCTCTGGGTGTAGTTATGAGTCATTGACAGTGGCTCAGTGAACACATTTCCCAGCTCTTTCAGGACCCAAGCACTTGATTCTCTGGCCAGATGGCTTTAATTCATAAGGGCAGCTCAGTGCTCTCTTATGCTTTTCTTAAATCTCATGGGTCACAGTTCTCCATTGGGCATTGTTTGTCCTTCTGATTCTGGTACAGAGTTCAATTATCTCAAAAGAAAGAAAGCAAAAGTCATGTCAGAATGAGTTCCTCTGACAGTTATCATTGTCCCATGCCCAGGAAATCACAATCTGATCCTTTCCTTTATTCTTCTTTTTCTACTAATATAGTTTAAAAAACACCCTTCATGTCCTTGGCTTCCCTCAACAGCCTCAAAAAAATTTAAGAATTGCAAGAAATCTCATAATCCAGTTCAGCCCATAACTGAAATCCCCAGCATAACTTATCCTTCAATACCTGATTTCTCCTACCACCAACTTGTGCCATAGCCTTTTTCATTCACGGCCAACTCTCATGGTTAGGATCCTAAATTATCTCTTTGCAACTTCTCTCTTTTCCTTCTGGCTCTGCTCTTTGGGACCAAGCACAATCTGGTTTTCCAGCACCTTATACTCATTCTGTGGCATGACTGTGTTTCTATCTTCTGCATATGTTTTAATATCTAAATTGTGGTGATTTCTTTACCCATTCACATCAGTCTTTTTAAACAAATCCTTTTTTTCAATGATATCCTTGGAACACATGTATATCAGTGAAATCTCTGAGTTAAGGTATATGGATATGTTAGTGATTTTATTTACATAATTCTAAATTGCTATCCAGACCAGTTTCGCCAATTCATAGCTCCACTTGATGGTGCATTACTGTGCCTGTCTTCCTACAGCCCCTCTAACATTGACCATGTCCATCTTTTCTCATCTTTGCAAATTTGCTGAATGTGAGGGAAATTATCAGGGTTGTTTTGATACATTTCTCTTATTATTATTGATTTAGACCACTCTTTCATATGGTTGTTAATAGTTTGCATTTCTTCTTTTGAGAACTCTATGTTCATATCTTTTGATCACTTCTTTATTGGGGAGACTATTGATAAATATACAATGAGAGAGAGGGAGAGAGAGAGAAGAGAAAAAGCACATATCCCTATAGGACTTCATAGGAGGGGCTGTCTGAGCTGAGCACAGAATGAAACCCAGGCTTCTGAGAGATATGAGAGAGGAGAGAGGGAGGGGATATAAGGTATGATCCATATGGGGGCATAGAGTGAGGAGGAAGGAGGCTACATTTGGAGGAAACTTTTGAGCTAGAAGTTATAGAGAAAGTGAAAGGTCAGATATGGGCTAAACCAGAGGATTTTAGACTGGAGTCAGATGGCAGAAAGCTGAGAAGTTAGCATTTTGGCCTCAAAGTAATGAGTGTCCAGGGTAATCATTTGACTTGAGAGTGAGGGAGACAGACCCCGGTACCAGACTGGATGCAAGGAGACTCCAATAGCCCGGAGGAGAACTTAGCCTATAGATCTGGCTATGTGGGTGTAGAGAATGGGTCAAAGTCATAAGATGCCCAGGTGGAACAGATAGGACAAGGCCAATGGGACTGGCCAAGGGCAGAGAGGGACAGGTGAAGAGGGATGGACTTGGTTCCCTGGGACAGAACTGGGGATATTTGGAGAAAGATTCATTCAGTTTGGAACATGGTGGGTTTGAGACATCTGTGCCCAGGAGCAGTACCCAGAAGGAAGTTATTTGGGACTAGAATCAAGATGAGGTCATGGGTCCCATTTCCATGTGTTTCTGAATGCTATGCAGGCAAACTTCCCTTCAAGAGCACTGAGAGAAGGATGAAGTGGGTCCGAGGGAAAGGAATCCTCACCCCCAGCCCAGCCCTCCCAGGCTACACTGAGACAAGGGCTGCCAGAACCCATTGCTCAAGGGATGAGTTTGGGATTTCCCTTAATGAGTGGATAATGATTAATGAATGAGGACTTGTAGGTAATGCTGTAATTAATTGAATGTAAATAGGTGTTACTGAAATGCTTGAAGATAATTTGTTCTCTAAAGTAGGTTAAACATCTCTCTACAGTCTACAGGATGTTTTAATTTGTTTAGCCAAGGCTCTTTGCATGTTGTAAAAGGAAGCATTAGGCTTCTCCCAATCCTCCCCAGATCCACAGGAATGGAGTCCCAGCAAATCCTGGTTTACTATGCTAAAGTGTGCAAGAGTCTGCTCGAATACAGCTGAAGAAGAAGCCCCCGAAGTGCCTAAGGCCTGGTTCAGCTTCCTACAGGTAACACTGAATGGAGCCTTGAAGAAGCCTCAAGATTCTCCAAGAGGGAGGGGGAGGCACAGAGCCCACTGGTCAAGAGTTTGCACTTCTGTCTTTAAATTAGACACTGGATTAACAAATACGTATTAAAACCCTGCTGTGTGCCAGGCACTGTTCTGAGTATTGGGGGAACAAAGAAAGGTAAAAGACAAGCCCTGCCCTCAAGGAGCCCACACTCCAGTAGCAGAGAAAAAATTAAACCCATCTGTTCAAATGAACTACAGCTAGGATACATCAGAGATAGCAAACAGAAAGAAAGCCTTGGAAGGAAGAAGGGCTGGGAAGACTTCCTATAGGAGGTAGAATTTTAGATGGGACTTAAGGAAGCCCAGTAGTCAATGGTCAGAGCCCAGGGAGTGTTTTCAGGCCTGGGGAACAACCAAAGAGAATGCCCAGAACCAAGAGAGGGAGGGTCTTGTTCATGGAACTTCCAGGACTGGGGTTGCTGGATCAAAGAGTATGTTATGGGGAGCAGGTGTGAGCAGCTTAGTCAGCTGGGCAGGGTGAGTATCTGAGCTGGTCTAAATTGGCATGTGGGGGATAGATGCACAGCCCAACACTGGGTGTCCACATGAAACCTTTCCTGGTGGGGCAGCCAGCCAGAGCCCAGCATTCCCAGCCTAGGGTAATCACTACCTCCTAATGGAGACTGACAGAGGACATGAGTCAAGGACAAAGACCTTCTCCTCATCATTAGCATTCTGTGCTCAAGTTACAGGGGGAGTCTAACTCACCAAATACTACTGATGGGAAAATCCTCTTAGATGATAAATGGGGCCCTTTGAAACGACTTTTGAATCTCAGATTTTCTTACAACCCTCAAGAATGTGTTGCAAACCTTCTTGGGCCCATTTTAGAGATGATAAAATTGTATCTCAGAGAAAAGGAGCAACTTTCCTGGCCTCACTGCCAGGAAGGGTCAGGCGCCTCCAACTTCAAATCCAGCCCGTTTTTGATGGTGCTAGGAGGGGAGACAGAGGAGCAAAAGCATTTAGGAAAACTCTCGGGTCATTCAGTGCTTGAACAGCACCATGAGTGCAGAGGTTTCTGGGTGCCTGACCAGGAGATGCTCAGGGTTTGACACAAGCTCCTGGGGCCTGTGGGTCACTCGGAGGCCTCCGGGATGCCCAGCATCCCTCTACTTCTCCTGTGGACCTGGTACCCCCTGGAGGGCTGCCAAGTCTTTTTGAGGAGTAGCCCTCAACCACACAACTCTGGCTGGCACCAGCTGGAAGGAGTCAGACCTTCAGTGCAACCCAAGCCTCTGCTCTCAGGAAGGGCTTTAGCTTCTCATCTCCCTGTGGGAGATGTAAGCATCTGATGCCTGCCTGATGCATAAATTCATCCCTAAGCGTTGGAATCATTAAGATTATGTTCACCATAAATGTGCTGAAATGAAACTAACCCCGAGTGTGGAGGGGGCCCTCAAATAATGCAAAGCTCTGAAAGACATGGCCTCCTAGCCCGCCCATCTGGCAAGGACCTGCTAAGGCATAGACACTGGCAGGTTAAACAATACGATTAAAATCATTTTTTAAGATTTAGACAGTAATAGCGTGTTTAGCAGTTAATGAACTGGAAAACCATAGTGTGCTTTTCATCATTTAGGCCATCTGCTCAGGTGCCGGGAGCCGACCAGGGATGTTGGTGGATCCTCTTGTGGACACTGCGCTGGCACCTTGGGGAATGTGGACAGAAAATGGGGCCCTCCAAGAGAACAACTCCAGATTTAGGAAGAGGAATTTAGAAAGGAGAGTTTGTGGACACCTCATTTCTTTAACTCTATGTGTGCTTCCTCTCCAGCCAGGTGGCAGCAGTCATTCAATCCAAGTCTGAATTGAATTCACTCCATTCTCTTTCATCATCTTCACCTTCTTCCCTGTCCCTCCCCTCAATGGTTCCTGCCTCTCTGCCTGGGACCATTCATTGAAGAGACCCACCTACCTTCCCTGGGCATCAGCCTTGCTCTTGACTTTTCCCATCTGGTTCTGTTGAAAGGTGCCTTCGCTCAATGAACATGTATAGAAAGTGGACAGGAAGCTTGATACTCTGCGCCAGGACAGAAACTGGGCTATAAATGAGATTCTATGAAGAGACACCTTTCCCTCGGCAAGCCTATGTGTCCAAAGCCAGGGAAGAGATCTCCAAATGAGAGCCATCTCTGATTGGGGACCTCATCGCTAAGGTGGTGAGCTTGGTATGGAAAAGCGCTCCCTGGAGACCATAATAGGAGAGGAGCTCTGGTACTTCTCCTAGTAATGCTGCAGTTGCCCAAGGAGTTCCAAGCTAGTAGATGAGCCATGCCCAGGAGAAGTCAATACAGGAAGGTGTAGCTGCCTGTGGATGGGAGGGCTAGGGAATGGCAAGAGTTGGGTGCAGATTACATCCGAGACATCCGAATAAGAAAGGACAATACGGCGTGGGCCGGGGATGTTCTCTTACTTGGTTAGGGTCTCAGAGCAGTCTGGGTGAAAAGGGTTCGCACCCAGGGTCTGTAAGTGATCAGTAGGAATAGCTACTTGATGCTCAATTTATTATTATTTGCTTACTGAAAAACAATGTTTTCTCCACTATAAAATGAAGTGCTGAATTGAGTGAGCTCTTAAGTTCCCTCTGTCTCCAAATCTGTTATCCTATGACATAATAATCCTTTCTTCAAGCAAAATTTTCTTTGGAAGAATTGGCCTCAAACTGCTTGCAAAATGGAGTAGGCACAAGTAGTGGAAATTGTCTGAGAGGAGAATGGATTGAATGGAATAAAAAATACTTTCTTAAGTACTTACAATGCGCCAGAAATGTGCTAAGAGCTTTACAATATTTCTTAATTTCCTTTTTTGTCAGCTTTTCCAATCTGATGTGTATCTCGTAGAATTTCAAACTTTGTTTAATTTTCATTTCTCTAATTTGGTCCTTTGTTTTGAGGTGACTACATAGATTTACTAGATTTCTCCCATCAAAAATTGCAGTTCATATCTTATGACTAGTTATCAGTTGGAGAATGGCCTTTACTCTTAAATATTTCAATCAATTATCTATATATCTTGGAAATAAGATCTCAGAGAAACTTGATGCAAGTATTTTTGTTCCCAGTTTATTATTTTTCTTTTAATCTTGATTTATTAGATTTGTTTGTGCAAAAATTTTTTAAAAATTTTGTGTACTCAATGTTATACATTTTCTCTTCTATGATCTCTATTCCTTGGATATTTCTCTTAACTGTAGATATGAAGGGTACTTTTCTCTATGATTCTCTAACGTGTTTATTATGTGACCTTTTATATCTAGCTCACATATCTATTTGGAGCTACTAGTATGTACCTTAGTACGAAAAATCATTCTAGATCTAATTTCTTCCATATCACTATTCAATATTCTCAACAGTTTTCTCTGAAATGTAGGTCCTTATGTCTCTAGCTGGGTTCTTTGTGTCTTTTGAATACTAAGGTACTAAGTTAAGGAAGAAATGAAGAAAGGATATAAGCATTTTTTTAAAGTAACCAAGCCATTTAACTCTATTTTCTGTATTTTTCTTCTGAGAGAATGGTCTTTAGATTGAGAACAAACTAAAAATAGACAATGGAATGGCTTCTCATGGTCAGTGAAAGGCGAAGACAGTATTTAACTGCCCTGAATGAATTCCAGTCACTGAGGGACTGGAAGGTGGATATGTTTGTTGAACTTCTAGTGGTGATAGTTCCAAGATATTGGTGGATGGGAGGAGAACTGACAGACTAGAGAAGGGCAAATAGTAGTGTCCTGATCGTCAAAGAAAAAAAGACAAAATCTAGAAACTCCAGAAGTTGAATGAGTCTGGTGAAATTTGGGAACATGTAATTGAAGGGGTGATTTGTGCGCATTTAGAAAAGGAAGGAGTGATCATGAGTCAGCAGGGCTTTATCAACAGCCAGTCATCCCAGAGTAAGCTTATTTCCTTTTCTTAAAAAAATTCAAACTTATCTGACACTTAAAGGTTTGCAAAATGCCAGTAGGTGCTGTGAAGTACGTAGTGCAAATATTATTAATCTAGTTTTATAGACGGGGAAAATTAGGCCCTAAGAGCTTAAGTGACTAAAGAGCCAGGTCTTCTGACTTCAAGTGTGGTACTCTAACCACTGTACTACTCATCTTCCTTGATCAGATAATGAATCTGATAAAGCAGGGGAATGAGGAAGACACACTATTTTTAGATTCTAGGAAAGCTTTGACCAAATCTTTCATGTTATCTTCTTGAACAAGATAGGCAGACAGGTCCTGGTGCATTGGATGGGAAAGTGGCTGAACAAATAGAAACAAACAACGGTTATTCATGGTTCAATGTCATTTTGGAGAAACGTCTCCTCAAGTGCCCCTAAGGAACTACCCTTGGTTCTGTACTATTCAGAGACTCATTGATATTGACCTAGAATGACCTTAGACAGTGTCTAGTTCATCCTGCTCATTTAAGGGGTGACATGACATCTCTGCACAGTCAAACTAGAGTGATGCAGCCCCTCAATTCTCCCATTTTCACAGCACCTCTCTTCACAATCTGAGAGATGATAAGTACTTCATAGAGTCAGAGTAAGGGACAAGAAAGATTTTGTCAACTGTCATGGAAGGTAATCTTGGAAAGGGAATTATTTATTAAGGCTTTCTCCTATAAATAAAGATGTTCTCACTCCTGTAGTTTTCCGTGAAGGACAGATACTTTCTTGGGCTTGATTGCCCTGCCTTCAGTGGCTTGGTCAGTGACAAGTTAATTTTATTACTTAAGTCACAGTTACAATGATAGTTAATTTTATAAAGCATAATGATAACAACAAAACAACACTCCCAATTCTGAGGATGTAGCCAGTGCATTCCTTAAAATAAAATATCACTGTGTACATTGTTAAATATTTTTATTAATAAAAACAAAAAGAACAGACAAATGAATTGAGAATGAAACTAAAAATACAAGAAAACCAATTTTTAAGTAATTAAACACTAACGCAGATATCTTGAAAAATGAAGAAGAGATTAACAAAATTGAAAAAAGGGTTGAATTAGCAAATAAAACATGTTTTTTGAAGAAAAAAATGGATAAACCATTAGCTAATTTGATTAAAAAGAAGAAAACCAAGTTATCAGTTTCAAAAATGAAAAAGGAGAATTCACCACTAACTAAAAAAACATAAAATATAGAAGCTATTTTGCTGAACTACAGTACATCAAGAAAATTAATAACGGATGAAGTAAATTAATCTATACAAATACACAAAATATCCATATTAACAGGACAAGAAATAGAAAAGATAAAGAATTTCAGAGGAAGAGGCCATTCACGAATGCCAACCAGTCTCCATCTGTCTCCCAGCTCTGGGCATTTCCACAGTCTGTCCCTAATGCCTCCTCAACTCTGTCAACTGGCTTCCCTGTTCCCCTCAAGTCCCAAACAAGATACCCAGCCCCTCTTAATTCGGGCATCTTCCCTCTGTTAATCATCTTCTATTTATCCAGCATATATCTCGTTTTTAAGCATTTGTTTGTTATGTCTTCCATTAGGTTGTAAGCTCCTTGAAGGCAGGGACTATCTTTTGCTTTCTTTGAATCCACTGAACTTAGAATAGTGCCTGGCACATAGTAGGCATTTAATGAATGTTTGTTGATTGATTTTTTGATCATTAGATAGATCACAAAAATGGAGATGTAAGCTTAGAGATATATGTGTATATTAAAATGCACTAGAAAACTCTGAGCAATGAAAAAGGAATGATGAAATGATTTCTAACTGTAAGAAGGTCATCAGTGATATTTGGGAGAGCTACCTCGTGACAGTGTTAGACATACAAATCAGGTTGTGGAACTGTGAAGACTGAGTGGGTCTGGAGAAAGCAGAAGTAACTAACAGAGCTTGCTCTTTCTAAAGTTGGGCAGGAGAAGCAGAAGAGATAAAAGGCTACAAAGAGATTGATGGATGAATGAGGGTCCAAAAAAGATTTGAGAGTATCAGATATGACAGCAGGCTTTCAGATTGAGAGCAAGGAGACAGAAGACATATAGGGAGAGGGAGGTAGGTAGTGAATAGTCTGAAGTCAAGGAGCAGATAGCAGAGAAGGAGAATTGAAGGGAATCATGGGAGACGACATTTCTCCAGGTCCCTTGCATACACAAGTTCAATCTCTCATCATACAAACCCATGAAGGAATCAACCATGGGTATTATAACCATGACAGCTGTGCAGCTAAGAAAGCTGAGATTTAGCGAGGGGGTGACGTGATCTCCAAAGGATCAGAGAAGGAACTCAAACCTCGGTCACTCCTGACTCCACTGCCAGAATCCTTTCCACATCAGCCCCAGTCTGAGGTCAGCTTTGGTGAAGAGGCCACTTCATCATCTGATACCAGAGGGAAGCACTGCAGAACCTTTCCAGGATAAGAGGGCTCGAGAAGGCCAAGTGAAAATTCATGTGAATTGGCCTTAATCTTCTTGTAAAACCAAGGGACAGATGGAAGTCCCCTGAGAGTGAAACAGGTGAAACAGGTGGAGCACCTGGAGCATAAGGAGAGAGAAGAGCCAAACAAATGAAAGTGACTCTCAGTCCCAGCTAATCACCTTAGTTCTTTAGCAAGATTAAGTAAGGAATAATCTGTCAGCCTGTGCCATCTGTGACATCCCCAGCAGCTTACATAATGCCAGGCTGGTCAAGTCCAAGAATTTCTAATGCCTAAGACTTCACCCATGGAGATCCTGAACATATTGACACATCCCTTAAAGATGCATGTAGCTGGCCCCTCTTGCTGACTGGATGAGGAGCTAGGAAAGTCAGTAACGGCTGACTGTCTCTGGGGAAACTTTTATCCAAAGTATGAGAATACTAGCTGAGCTTGAAGAATTCTAGATGAGTCACTTCATCCAGACTGTTTTCCTAGGAGAGAAGATCATGGCTGTCAGTGGCCAGCTTGTTGGGAGTAACTGGCACTTAGCTCCTAAAATCTGTCTTCCTGCTAATATATGTCACGATTCAGCCCCCTGCTAATATATGTCATGATGTGTTGTTTATAGCTGCTACTGCTGTGTCCACCCTCCAGCTATTGACTAGGCCCATAGATTCCTCAGTCTGTGAGTTCCCTATGGAAGGCAGAAGGTTTAACGAGGAAACTACGCAGACCTCCTTCCAGTTTTCCATAAATGACAAGCTCCTGTGGTGACATGTAGCAACAATCCAATTGCACCTGTACATCATACTATGCTAGACAGTAGGGCCACAAACATCAAACCCAGTGTAGGCCCTTCCTTGGGGGTGATTCTATGCTTGTGAGGTAAGGAGTATGACATGCACCCATATAATGATAAGACAAGGTAGAGAATGGCCAAGTAAAAGAGAGAGATGGCCAAGAGTGAAAGAGTTTCATCTGAGGGAGTCAGGGAAGGGGTCACAAAGGAGCTGATCCCTGAGCTGTGTTTTAAGGAAAGAAAGAGGAGGGCACTGAATCCAAGAACAGTGGGCCACCTATAGAAAACACAGAAGCAAAGATGTAAGTTCAGGGAATAGATAGCACCTAATCCATTCTGAATGGGATATAGAATACATGATAGATTGGACAGAAGATGGAGGACTGGAAAATCCAAGTGGTAGAGAGAATACAATAGGGAGTTACAGAAGATTGGGAGAGGGGGGAAGTGACACAGATGTGCCTGAGAAAGACTATTCTCAGATTTGTGTAAATAATGGATTGGAAAGGAGAAAGACTGGATTTGGGGAAACCAGTTCATTAAAATAGTCCAAGGGTGTAGCCAAGATGGTAGAATGAGAGCAACTACTCACCTAAGCTCTTAGACAAATTCCTTCAGATACCTCTAAAAAGAGAATCTTATCGGATTTTGGGGGACAGAATTCAATAGGAAATGACTGAGGCAGATTCATGGCCCAGGACAGACTGGAAAGTGGGCAGGAAGGATCTGTTCCGTGGGGCTGGAGAAGCACTCAGCACACAGCACAAAGGCTGTACCAGCACATCCCACAACAGCAGGGCCAAGTAGAAAGCCCTGGGGAGTCTGAGGCAGCAGCTGCACTGAAGAATCTTGAGCATATCAGCCAAGGACGGGAGTTCAGAGGAATCTAGTGAGTGAGAGTCACAGAGCCCCAGGTATCTATAGCAGCTGCTCCTGGGACTATCAGCCTGTAGATTAAATGTCTTTAAGTCACCTACTTGAACTTCTGGGAGCCAAAAAGGTAGAGTGATTGGTAAATGCTCTCTCCCCCTCCCCATGCTGATCTTGAAAGAGCCAAAACTATTTCCCTAGAAAAATCCTGCCACAGTTGGATCAACAGAAGGGGCAAACAGTCTCTTAGCATGTGAGGCTGGGAAAATGGCTAAGGAGGATCCCTCTGCAGTGACTGAAGGGGGTCAGTATGGGACAGACCCACCTCAGAAAGCTAGGAGAAGGTCTGGAGCCCCAGGGGGAGTGAAGCAAGCAACTGCTAATACCAGGACCCCAGGTGTGCCTCAGCACCAGAGGGGAATTGAGAAGAGACTAGGGCAGCTGGAAACACCAACCTCTGAGCTTGCCTATGCTCTAGCTCACCAGAGGAGACCTCCTGTGGCCAGATCATCCCTCCCCTACACTTAACAAGCAAGTTCCAGGGTAAAATATAGGGAAACACAAAAAGACTTCAACTAGCCTCTGCTTTCTGACACCAGCAAGCTCAACACCAGGTAAGCTGCAGCACTTTAGCATCTAGCTGAAAGAACCAGAGGCCACGATACACAAAGCTTCAAGATCAAGGTACAAGAACTGTGGGACAGAGCCTTTTGTGCCCTAGAAGCAGATATCTACTTTAAAAGTTAGGAAAAGGTTATCTATCACCATCATGAGTAGGAAGCAAAGCAGAAAAGAAAAGACCATAGAATCTATCTATGAGGACAAGGACCAAAATATGAATACCAAAGAGGTCAGCATTGAAGCTGTACTCCCATCTGAAACTACAGAAGGGACTATGAACTGGTCGAAAGCACAAACAGCACTCTTGGAAGAGCTGAAGAAGGATTTTAAAAGTCAGATTAGAGAAATTGAAGAAAAAGTGGCCAATGATTTTAAAAGTGTGACAAAAGAATTCACTGAAGAGAACAGCTCCTTAAAAAGAAAAATTGAACAAATGGAAAAGGAAGCAAAAAATCTAACTAGGAAATTGGACAAATGGAAAAAGAAGTGAAAAAAGTAACTGGAGAAAAAAGTCCTTAAAAGGAATAATTGGATGGATGGCAAAAGTTAACTGAAGAAAACAACTTGATAAAAATTAGAATTGGGCAAGTAGAAGCTAATGACTCTGTGAGACACCAAGAATAAGTCAAAAGAAATGAAAAGATAGAAGAAAATGTAAAATATCTAATTGGAAAAACAACTGACCTGGAAAATAGGTCCAGGAGACAAAATCTAAGAATTATTGGTCTATCAGAAAGTCGTGATGAAAAAGACAATATCTTCCAAGAAATCATCAAGGAAAACTTCCCAGAAGTACTGGAACAGAAGCCAGAATGTGAATTAGTCATCCAAAGAATTAGCTGTTCACCTCCAGAAAGGGATCTCAAACTAAAATCACCAAGGAATATCGTTGCCAAATTCCAGATCAAGTGAAGGAGAAAATACTACAGGCAGTCAGAAAGAAATCATTTAAATATTGAGGAGCTACAGTCAGGATCACGCAGGACCTTGCAACTTCTACATTAAAAGACTGAAGCAATTGGAATATGATATTCTGTAAGGCAAATGAGCTGGGACTACAACCAAGAATCAATTACCCAGCAAAGTTGAGCATAACATTTCAGGTAAGGAGATGGACATTCAATGAAATAAGGGATTTCCAGACCTTCCTGATGAAAAGGCCAGAACTCAACAAAAAATTTGATCTTGAAATGCAGGTCTCAAGAGAGGCCTAAAAAGGTAGACATGGGAAAATATAACTGGTTAGTCAATATGGGCAAATGGTTTACATCCCCAAAAATAAGATGATATTTGTTGAACTTGAGAATTATATATTTATCATGCTATATAAAAGGGATACACATAGAGGTAGTGGGTATAAAGAAAATGATGTGACAATAAAAATGTGATTTAAGGTTGCTAAGGGATTGGAACAAGATATATGGAAAGGAGAAAATGGTAAATTATATCACAAAAAGAGGCACAAAGTTCTATTACAGTAGAGGGTAAGAGGGAAGGAGATGAGCCTTGTTTGATATTTACTCTCATCTGATTTGGTTCAAGGAGGGAACAGCAAACTTAATTAAGTACATAAACCTAACTAGCTCTATAGACAGCAAGAGGGGAAGGGGAAAGAAAATGGAGGAGAGGCTAAAACGGAGAAAAGAAGTAGTAAAGGTAAAGGGGAGAAAAATGGAGGAGGGCTGAAAGAAGGTAGGGAAGGCTACAAGAGATGGTGGTCAAAAATTAAAACTATTGTGAAGAGGAAGGGAGAAGTAAAAGTACAAATGGTGGGAAAGAGGATGGAGGAAAAGATACAGAGGGTAACTGGGATGAACTCTCCCATAAAATGGAGATGGATAGCAGAATGGATTAAAAACTCTAATCCAACAATATGTTGTTTACAAGAAACACATTTGAAATGGGGGGATACACACAGGGTAAAGGTAAAACATTGGAGCAGAATGTATTGTGCTTCATCTGATATAAAAAAAAAACAGGAGTAGCAATCCTAATCTCAGAGGAAGCAAAAGGAGAAATATATCTAATCAAAAGAGATAAGGAAGGAAACTCTATCCTGCTAAAAGGCACCATAGACAACGAAGCAATATCATTACTAAATATATATGCTCCAAGTGGTATAGCATCCAAATTCTTGGAAGTTAAAGGAGTTCCCGGAAGAAAGAGACTGCACAACTACACAACTACTAATGGGGGACCTCAATCTCCCCCTCTCTGAATTTGATAAATCTATCCTCAAAATAAATAGGAAAGAAGTTAAGGAAGTGAATAAAACTCTTGATAAGGTAGATATTATAGATCTCTGGAGAAAATTAAATGGGGATAGAAAGGAATATGTGTGTTTATCCTTTGTTGTCAAAGAAGACCATGCCATCAGAGAAATAATGACATGACTTGCACTTTACTTTTGTTCTTTTTTTTGGGAGAGGGCTGTGCACGTCACCAGTCTCGCTTCTCCTCCACAGCCACCTGAATCCAGTGACCAGATACTCATCAGGATGACTGGAGACGACCCAGGAAGAGGCAATTGGGGTTAAGTGACTTGCCCAAGGTCAGAGAGCTAGTGAGTGTCAAGTGTCTGAGGTGAGATTTGAACTCAGGTTCTCCTGACTTCTGCACTAGTGCTCTATCCACTGCACCACCTAGCTTGCCCCAAGAAAGGAATATACCTCTTTCTCAGTGGTTCTTGGCACATATACAAAAATTGACCATGTACTAGGACAGAAAAACCTCACAATTCAGTGCAGAAAGGCAGAGATAGTCAATACATCCTTCTCAGATCATAATGTAATAAAAATTATATGTAATAAAAGGCCATGGAAAGATAGACCAAAAATTAATTGGAAACTAAATAATCTAATCCTAAAGAATGAGTGGGTTAAACAGCAATCATAGAAACAATCAATAACTTCATTCAAGAGAATGACAATAATGAGACAGCCCAAATTTATGGGATATGCAAATGAAGCTCTTAGGGGAAGTTTTATGTCTCTGAATGCCTAAGCCAATAAAACAGAGAAAAAGGAGATCATTGAATTGGACATGCAGCCACGAAAAGCTGGAAAAAGAACAAATTGAAAATCCCCAAGCAAATACCAAATTAGAAATACTGAAAACCAAAGGAGAGATTAATAAAATGGAATTTAAGAAAATTATTGAAATAATAAATAAAACTAAGAGTTGGTTTTATGAAAAAACCAATAAAGTTGATAAGCCTTTGGTCAATTTGATTTAAAAAAAAAGAAAGAAGAAAACCAAATTACCAATATAAAAATGAAAAGGGTGACTTCACCTCCAATGAGGAGGAAATTTAAACAATAAATAGAAATTACTTTACCCAAATATATGCCCATAAATGCAACAATCTAAATAAGATGGATGAGTACTTTTAAAAAAAATAGAAATTGCCCAGATTAGCAGAAGAGGAAGTTGAATACTTAAATAACTCCATCGCAGAAAAAGAAATTGAGCAAACCATCAATGAACTCCCTAGGAAAAAACTCCAGGGCCAGACGGATTTGCAAGTGAATTCTATCAAACATCTAAAGAACAGTTACTTTCAATACTATGTGGACTATTTGGAAAAATTGGGAAAGAAGGAGTTCTCCCAAATTCTTTTTATGATACAAATATAGTTTTGATACCTAAACCAGGAAGAGCCAAAGCAGAGAAAGTAAAATGTAGATCAATTTCTCTAATGAATAGAGATGCAAAAATTTAGGGTTAGCAAAAAGAGTACAGTAACTTATCATAAGAATAATACATTATGATCAGGTAGGATTTATACCACGAATGCAGGACTGGTTCAATATTAAGAAAACTATTAGCTTTATTGATCATATCAACAACAAATCCAACAGAAACCACATGATAATCTCAATAAATACAGAAAAAGCTTTTGACAAAATACAACACCCACTCCAATCGAAAACACTGGAATGCATAGGAAGAAATGGAACTTTTCATAAAATGATAAGCGATATCTACCTAAAATCTTCAGTAAGCGTTATATGCAATGGGGATAAGTTAGATGCATTTCCAATAAGACCAGAGGTGAGACAAGGATGTCCATTATCAGCACTGTTGTTCAATATGTTACTAGAAATGTTAGCTGTAGCAATAAAAAAAGAAAAAGAAATTGAAGAAATTAGAACAAGCAAAGAAGACACTAAGTTGTTGCTCTTTGCAGATGATATGATGATATTCTTAGAGAATCCCAGAGAATCAAGTACAAAACTATTTAAAATAATTAACAACTTTGGCAAAGTTGCAGGTTACAAAGTAAACCCACACAAATCTGCATTTCTATATTTTACTAACACAACCGAAAAGCAAGAGATATAAAGAGAAATGCCATTGAAAGCTAGGGGAGACACTATGAAATATTTGGGAGTCTACCTGCCAAAAAAAAATCCCAGGGACTGTATGAACAAAATTACAAAACACTTTTCACACAAATAAAATCAGATCTAAGTAAGTGTAAAAACAGTTGCATGTGGATAGGCTGAGCCAATGTAATAAACATGGCAAGCCTATCTAAATTAATTTACCTGTTCAGCGCCATACCAATCAAACCACAAGATTGTTATCTACTTGAGCTAGAAAAAATATCAAAATTTATCTGGAAGAACAAACAGTCCAGAATATCAAGGCAACTAATGAAAAAACTCATGAAAGGGTAGGTGACCTAACTCTACCAGATCTCAAATTGTATTATAACGCAGCAATTATCAAAACCACAGCAATAACGCTTCTAGAACTGTGTCCCCGAGAGATCCTAAAAATGGGAAAGGGTCCCACATGTACAAAAATATTTATAGCAGCTCTCTGTGTGGGGGCCAAATCCTGGAAATCAAGGGGATGCTCATCCATTGAGGAATGACTGAATAAATTGTGGTATATGAATGTAATGGAATACTATTGTGTTATAAGAAATGATGAACAGGAAGACTTCAGAGAGGCCTGGAAAGACTTCTATGAACTGATGCTGAGTGAAAGAAGCAGAACCAGGAGAACTCTGTACACAGCAACAACCACAGTGTGCGAGAAATTTTTCTGGTAGACTTAGTACTTCATTGCAATGCAAGGACTTTAAAAACTCCCAGTGGTCTCTTAAGGCAAAATGCCTTCCACATCCAGAGAAAGAACTATGGAATTCAATCACAGCAGAAGCAGACCATTTTCTTTTGTATTATGTTTTGTTTTGTTTTATGATTTCTCCTATTCATTTTAACTCTTCTATGCAACATGGCTAAGGTGAAAATGTATTTAATAGGAATGTATATGTAGAACCTATATAAAATTGTATGCCATCTCAGGGAGGGAGTGACGAGGGAGGTAGAGGGGGGAAATCTAAGATATATAATAGTGGTTGCAGCACACTGACAACAAATAAAATAATAAAGATAATCAAAAAAGAATAGTCCAAGTAACAGGAGTGGAGGGCTAACTCCAGGGCAGTGAATGTGTTTGGAGATAAGGGGATGGACACGGGATATCTTGAGGAGGTAAAATGGGCAAGAATTGGTAACTCTTCCATGTAGGAGTGAGGTGCCCATCAGCCTGACAGGAAAGGATAATGACAGGAGAATGGGTCAAGTATTGCTGCTGTTTGTCCTTTGTTTCCGATGAAGACCATTGATATACAACTGACTGGCACAGGAGTAGTGTAGTCCTTCTGGAATTTGGCTCTCACTGTGCCCTGAAAGCTATTAAGCTGTGCATACTATTTGCAAATGATGCTACTACATGGCCTGCACTCCAAAGAGAACAAAGTAAAATAAAAAAGGACCTAAGTGTATAAAAATATTTATAGCAGCTCTTTATGTGGTGGCAAAGAATCAAAACTGAGGAGGGGCCCATCAACTGAGAAGTGGCTAACCAAGTTAGTGTCTGAATTGAAGCAATACCACTGAGCTGTAAGGAATGATGAAGAGAAGGGTTTCAGGGAAACCTGGGAAGACTTGTATGAATTGATGCTGGGTAAATAAGCAGAACCAGAAGAACTATTTATATCATAGTAATATTGTCAAAACAAACAGTTTTGAAAGACTTAGGAATTTTGACCAACACAATGACCAACCACATTTCCAGAAGACTCATCATGAAAATTTATTTTTTTGTCACTGTCTGATAGAAAGGCAGACTCAGAATACAAAGTGCCCATTGAGGCTTTTTTTAACACAGCCAATGTGAAAATTTGTTCTGCCTGACCATAGATATTTGTAACACAGGCTTTGTTTTTCTTGCCCGCTCAGTGGGAAGGGAAAATAAATATTCATGAAAACAAAATAGCATTTCTTTTAAAAAAAACTTGGGAGTAAGGGAAAGGAGAAAGTCAAAAAAGACTCTGAAGATTCAAACCTGAGTAACTGAGAACATGGTGGTTCCATTAATGGGGATAGGAAAGTTTGGAGGAGGAATGAGTGTCTTGGGGGAAATAGCGACAGTTAGGTGGCAGGAGATATCCAATATCTGGATATTGTCGGTGGAGATATCCAATAGCTGGATATTGTCGGTGGAGATATCCAATAGCTGGATATTGTCGGTGGAGATATCCAATAGCTGGATATTGTCGGTGGAGATATCCAATATCTGGATATTGTCGGTGGAGATATCCAATAGCTGGATATTGTCGGTGGAGATATCCAATCTCTGGATATTGTCGGTGGAGATATCCAATAGCTGGATATAGATGTCACGTGGAGAAATGAAGAACGGGAATGTTGGTGTGGAAGTCATCGACATAAATATGATGGTTAAAGCCATAGGAGGACCTCAGATGGCTAATAATGGTCATGACATTAATAACATACATGTGGAGCACTGGGAAGGTTGCAGAATATTCATAGCCTCTCATTCGAGCCTCCCCACAACCCTGAGAAGTTGATATTCTTATTATCTCCATTTTATTGGTAAGAGAACAGGCCTCAAAGAGGTTGTGACTTTGACGGCATTACACAATCACACAGTGTCTAAAGCAGAATTTTAACCCGAGTGTGTCAGTCTCCAGAGGCACCACATTCTCCACTATTTCAGCTGCCGAAAGAAAAACTAGAGAAGAAAAAGAGAACCCGAGACACGGCCTTAAAATCACATACTCCCTGGAGCTGCGAAGAGGAAGAGACAGATGATAAAGAACAGAGACCCAGGAGCAGTAGAGAAGAAAAGCAAGCAGCCAGCAGTGTCAGAAGCGACAGAGGAGACAAGGAGAATAAGGAGAGAGAAAGGACCATTAGATGTAGGCAATAACTGATTGTGGGAAACCTTGGAGAGTTCACTCTCTCTCAGTGGAATGATGGAGGAAGAAGCTAGTCTAAGGGGCTTGAGGAGAAAGGGTGGAGTGGAAGTGGAGGCAGTGGGAGCAGTTGACTTTTTCAAAATGCAACCAATATTTATTAAGCTTTTACTATCTTCAAAGCACTGTGTGTTCTAGAAGTTTTGCAGTGAAAGGAAAGAAAAATGTAGTATGAAAGCTTGGAGTGGGTGGGAGAGTTGAGAGAAGGCTTTATGTTTTACTGTTTTCTTAGGAGATGGATCAAAAACATGTTTGTGGACAACAAGGAAGGAAATGGCAGAAAAGGCAAGATTGAATAAAGGGAAGAGATACTGATCCCCAGTCAAGTCTCCAAAAAAGGCTTGGATCCCTGACACAAGAAGAGGATGAGTCTTGGCATGGAAAAAGGTCATTGCATTCCTTTAAAATAAAGAAAGAAGTTGGAAGACATGCAGAGAGATGTAGCACTGTGAACGTGTTGATGAGGGAGCTGAGCTAAAAATGACACCTTTAATCTTCCCAGTCAAGTTTGAGGCCAAAGTCTTAGCTGAGAGAAAGGGCTAAGGCTGGATCCGGGGTTGGGGGTGGGGGTGGCTTAAGAAGAAGGGCATCGAGAATAGCTTGTGCAACAAATGTGATCAGCAACCAGAAAGGAACAAAGAGATCATCATGTCACACTAGGGCTCAGGTAAGAGTGAGCAATGTGAATGTTGGTGACCAAGCATTGCTTCGTGACTTCTCTTGGAAGCTTATGTGTATACGAATATGTGCATGTGTCATTCAAAGCCTTTCATTACCTGTCTCCAACCTACATCTTCAGCCTTGTTATACGTTAATTCTCTTTCCCTGTTTTAAGTACAAGCAAACTAATGTTCTTGCTGTTACTCACACACCGCAACAAATCTCCCATCTCCATGTCTTTGTGTAGGCAATCCTCCATGCTTAGAACACTTTTCTTTCACACTGCTTAGAATCCCCAGTAGGACTTTAGATTTGATCGTGTGACATGAGAGACACTGGCTCAGCATGGCACGCCCACATCAGAAAAGGTGCTGTGCTCTATGAGCAAAGCAGAATTGAGACAGCACAAAGTAAATGCAGAATGCACGAAATTGGAGTATCCACTCCAAATATTCACATGGATTATCTGTGCCCAGTCTGTTATAGAGCTCATGTTGGTTTGATCAGCCGCAGTTGGACACATTGAAACTTGAGTTTATCATGGTGATATCATTTTGGTTCTCTTCAAGAACAAAGGACAACAACCAACCAACCAACTTGACTTTTACATGAGGCCTCTTCTGTCCCACTTATATGCAAGAGCTCCCTGCAAAACACCTGATATTTATTTTGTAACAGGGATGTTCCAAAACTCCACCCTAATTAACATAATTAAAGAAGGCCTGGACATTTCTATTGAACCAATCATTAAACCAGAAGTCCAATTTAGGGCTGAAGAAATACTTAATGGATTCCGCAAGGTTAAAGTATTTTGATAATTTAGTAGAATTAGATGGCACCCAGGATATGTATTGGCATTGGCTGAAAGAATTAAGCAGATCTCTGGGACTATGAATGTCATAACAGGTCAAAACTATTCCAGCATCAATCTAATCTAGTAGTGGTGAAGGAGGATCTATTCTCCACCACCTCTACCACTTTGGCCAGAGAATGACCTTGTGAATTTCAGAAGGTCAGAAAATTTGGACTTCCTACTAATGCCTCTGGAGCAGTAGCAGTGGATTATAGGAGTGAATGCACCAGGAACTGAGAGACAGATTAAGGGCCGAAAATCAGGGGCAGCATCTGGAATGTCTAAGAACACTAACTCTGAGCACAGCAGAAAGCTACACCAGAGGACTCTGTGAAGAGAGGGAGGGACAAGACTTCCAGGATCCGGGAGCTTCACCACATGAATTCACTAAGCTTGAGCTTATTTCCCTGCTGACCTTAGGTGTAATTGGGGAAGAATATGTTTCATATTTTGGAGAGGGAAGGACTTGTTTTTGTACCAGCTGGATATCCCTGCACAGTAAATATTCACTTCTAAAAGCTAATTCAGCCTGAATGATAATGAAAGGGGATACACCAGAGGGGGCTCATACTAGGAAATGTAAATGAATGACCGTATCAGAAAAATCCCCATTCCCTTGGTTGTGCCCCTAGAACTCTGAAGGGGAAAGTAGTTGGTCCCACTTTGGTGACTCAGTCCGCCAATCTGAATAGCAGATGGCGAAGTTGCCTTAGAAGGGATATTACCTTATTTTCTATATACATCCATGTATATGAGGGTAGCAAATCAGTCAGTACACATTCACTAAGTGTCTAGCATTTGCCAGGCACTGTGTGGAGTGCTGGAAATACAACAAAAGGCAAATAATAGTCCCTGCTTTCAAGAAGCTCAGAGTCTCCTGGGGGAGACAACATGCAAGCAACTATGGAAAAATGAAAAAGCAGGAGGAATTGAAAAAGGCAACAAAGGGACTAAGGAAAAGCTTCTTTCGTTTGTAGCTTTGTATCTCAACCCCTCATATCATGCCTGGCACACAGTAGGTAATTTATGAACGCTGGTTAATTGATTACTTGATTTACTTCGGGTCCAGAATGTCA
The DNA here is from genome assembly GCA_028658325.1 of Potorous gilbertii. Taxonomy (NCBI): domain Eukaryota; kingdom Metazoa; phylum Chordata; class Mammalia; order Diprotodontia; family Potoroidae; genus Potorous; species Potorous gilbertii. Next base: position 1,976,082 of record CM053772.1, read on the forward strand.
AAGGAGTATGAGAATGAGGGAGCAGAAGCTCAGGACTTCTCTCTTCTTTCTCATACCTGCAGCCCTGAATGACAGCATCATCTCTACAGAAGGACAGATTGATTAAACTGTGGTTGCTTCTTGGTAGCATTCAGGAGATTTGATTTTGGTAAAATACCCTCCATAGCTGTTGTAGATAAGGAATAATATAGTTAAAAAAATCTCTGCCCTCCTCCCAAGAATCCAGAGAAAGATTACATCCTTTCATTGAGGGTGGAGGGGAGATCCACAGGGGCCAGTAAGGGAAAGCAATGGAAACCAGCCAGGACATATTTATCAACTTTTTTCAGTATTATTTTGAGGGGCAGGTACTTCCTGGGACCTACTCCTCTGCCACCAGTTTTATTCCCAAAGATGCCATTGTTTGATGCCAATAAATGCGGTATCACTTTGATCCCTCTAGGAAATGGTGTGAAAGGAGAACCCAGGGGCAACCTTGGAATGTGACTTGGTTTTCTAACTTTTCATTCTATTTATTTGGTCACCTGGGATCTCTCTGCTAGCCTTCTAGAGCTCACTGCTCTCATGTTCACAACAGCTCTTCACTGCCCAATGGCACCCATTCAGTCTTCAGTCTTCACTCCTTGCCTGAAACGCTATCTCCAAGGATACCAGTATTGGCCCATCCAGTACTCCTGCTTCTTCCTCATTCCCGTAACCTGTCAGTAGTCAAGCCTCGTCTAGCCTCCCCTACCAGAACCCCTTCCATCCTTTCCACTCATGCCACCGCTGCCCAGGTGTAAATTTTGCCAGGTGTAAATTTTGACCATATCTCTGTACAAGTACTGTGTCAGCCTCCTCATTCCCCTACTCCCTATTATCTCCCTCACTCATCCATCCTTCGCAAAAGCCGTTGAGATAACCTTCCTAGTCTGAACTACGGTCATGGACACTCAATGCCTCTGTCCACCACCCTTTTCTTCCACTATGATCACATGCAGAATCCTTGGCATCAAGTTGATGGCCCCACACATCTGCTTGCCAGACGTATTTCTCATGGCCTTGCTTCTCCATCTGGGGTCAACCAAGGCTGTCCTTGAACTTGTTACTCTACTTTCTGCCTTCTAATATTCATGGATGCTGTCCTTCCTACCTTAGATGCCTCTCTACATGTCTTTGTTTCCAGACTGCCTTAACTAAGACACTGACTCTTCTCCCACCCTCCCAGATGCCTTTGTCTGTCTGATTGCATGTTGAGTACTCCTGTTGAAATGGAAGCTAGCTGAGGGTCAGGCTGATTTAGTTTTTGCCTTTGCAAAAGGGTCCACTATGATGCTATGCACAGACACTTAGCAAACATGTGGTGGATCCAGTAAGGTTATATGATTAGGATGTTCATAGAGGACCTATGAAGACACATTACAAGCCCGGTAAGGCAAGGTAATAAGCATTTATTAATTACCAACTCAGGACCAGGCACCAGGAACAGAAAAAAAGGCAAAATTAGTCCCTGCCCTCAAGGATATACGTATATACAATATACACAAATGCATGCATCACACACATACAGAAACACACTCACACATACACACACATACCCAACTTTGTAAACTGCTTTAAACCCAAGTCTATGCCTCATTCTTAGGGGGACAGCAGGGAAGGAAAGGATCAGGTTCACCTCCTCTGGGGCCACTTATCAAGGGCCCAGTCCTGTCCCAGGCAATAACTCCAGGGTTAATCCTTCTCAAGCTTAGAGCCTGAAGCAGGAGAATTGTGAGGAGTGGCTGCCAGCAGGAGAAAAATGGTATTTCTATTCTTCAATCAGAACAGATTTTCCTGAAGAGTAAGGTGTACAAGAATCAACATCTCCATTTCTCATATGAGAAAACCAAGGCATTATGCAGTGAAGTGAGTTGTCCAAAGTCACACCACCTACAGGAAGCCACTGAAGGAGATTTGAACCCAGCTCTCCTGATCCCAAGGCCACTTTCCTGCCCACCACACCATGATGGGAATGGAACTGTTCCATTGGTCTGAAGGCCATCAGAAGTATGATGGAAGTTTACCAGAGCCTGGATCTCAAGGAGACTATTAGGAGTGCACAATTGGACATGTTAATGACTTTAGAGACATATCAGTAAATCACGATGGCAGTATGGTCCAATCAAATCATCAAGCATTTATTAAGTACCTACTGTGTGCCAGCTACTGTCCGACATGCTAGACTAAGAAAGAAATGCAGACTGGAAGCTAAGGAGGTATTCTGTAATTGGGTCCAAATCTGGCTCCCAATGTTCATTGTCACATGATTGCTTCAGCCAGGGAAGCATTGGCTCCTCCTTCGTCAGAAGCGGGGCACACATAATGATGCCAGCTTTTATTGTGAGCCCGCTGCAGATCTCCATGGCAGTCAGATGCTGGGCTGTTTGGGGGGCTTTGGCTAAGAGCAACAATACCATAAACTCTTCCCTCAAAATTTCCCTGGGGTGGAACATGACAGTGACCCAGGAGAAATGTCACACTTTCCAAACAAACTCTGATTAGAGAATGAGAAGAAAGTTGTGGGTAGGCTGGGCTGCTATTATGAGATCAGATGAGTTCTTCTCCTCTCCCCTGGCCCTCTTTCAAGGGCTCATGGTCCTCCTCCTGCAGGAAGCCTTCCATGACTCCCCCCAGTTAATGTCCTCTGCCTCTGTAAACAACTTCCTAGTGACTTATTTGTGCCAAGGCTGCCCCTGCCCCTCCTCCAGTAGGATGTCAGCTCCTTGTCCTGTGCCTGGGTCTTTGGTGACCTGGGGACATCATTGGAAAGTATTTGCTAAAACCATTGGCTCCTTAGTTTTAAATAGTCAATGATGTGATTGAGAGTGAGACGATAATCACAGAGCGCTTACAAGAGTTCAGGCACATAGAAAGTAAGCTGGCGCTGTGCCAATGCTGTTATTGGTGATTTTTAATTATTTCAGAAACAAGGGGTTCAGAGAAAGGTAGGAAGATCTGAACCGGTGTAGAACAGAGAAAGCAAAACCTAGAAAATGAAACACACAATTGATGCAATAACATGAAATTTAAAACTCAAACTTGTAACAATAAGCAGAGCTTACAATGATTGCAAAACAAAAAGGCATCTTGATCCCAGATACAGGACACTGAAATTCTCATTCTTTCTCAGTGCAGAATTAGGGGGCTACAGGAACAGAATGTGGCATACAGTATCGTGCAGTCAGCCTGCTGCTTCTGATCACCTGATGTGAATTGTTCAGAGAGGGGCTGGGCGGAGGTATAACGTCTGGAAATGACTCACGTGAGGGAAGGAGCACCCATTGATTAAGCTCCTATTCTGTGCCACGTCCTGTGCCAATTATTCACAGTTATTACCTCATTTGATGCTCACAACAACTCTGGGTACCCTGGTGCTAATAGGATTCCCATTTTACAAGTGAGGACATTGAGGCAGTGGTTAAGGGATTTGTACAGGGTCACACAGTGAGTAAGGTCTAAGAGTAAATCTGAACTCGGGTCTTCCTCCCTCCGGGCCCAGCATTCTTCCACTATGCCGTCCAGCACCCTCTGAATTAAACATGAGGCAGCAATAAAACATCCTTTTCCAAATTAATGAATAAATTATACAGGGGTTTGAGAATCGAATGATATCCAGAAAGTTTAACTTCCTAGGCTCAATCAGCCCTCCAAGTTCCTTGGGGGACTGAGGGTGATTGGAACATATTTGATTTTTGAATCAAAGCAGTGTTGAGGGCATTCAGCTGCCCAGGAGGGAGGAAGAGTGCAGGAATGGCATCCCAGGCACCTGAAGGGCTTGGTCGCCCTGGGCCACCAATATTTTTACTGAGTCAGAATCTGGAGGAGGGCAGAGATGGAGTCAGGAAGGGAGAGAACAAGGTGGGACCTCAGACTTCTGGGGGTGACCTGGGGCAAAGCTGTCAGTGATCCTTACCTCTTCCAAATCTGAGGGAAAACTCTGCTCCCCCTTTCCTCAGTTACTCCTTCCAAAGTCCCTTTGGTAACAAGCCCTGAAAATGTACTTTGCTAATTTATTTTACCTAAATGTTTCTTCTATCCTGACTTTGCTTCACACAGAGGAGTCAGGGGAAGATCTCCCCAAATCTTCATGGTAGCAGGAAGCCAACCCCCAGCTGGGGACCCTGCACCATTGGGAATGCCCTATCCCCTTTTCAGCTAGTGTAACTTCCACAAAGTTGCAGGGAAGGGTCATGTGGACCTAGACTTTCAAGGTCAACATATGGTCCTTCAGCTAAAAAAGCAGGTTGGCTTTTTTACATCTAACGGGATGTGACTGGTTACAGCTCCCAAGAAAAGGAAGGTAAAGAGAAGGCAGAAGTCAAGGAAGAATCTCATCCATGCCACCTCGGGGGAGCACATTGGCAAGGCCAGTCAAGGAGTCAGCTCTGGTGATTTCCAGTAGGGAGAAGGGAACCAAAAGGATGGTGCTCCAGGAGGACCCAAGACAGTGTCAGAATGAAAAATGATAAGCACCTATTCTGTGCCAGGTTCTAGGGCTATAAAGAGATGGAGTCCCTGTTACAAAGGAACCTATCTTCTTTTAGAAGACTGCACATACAAGGAGTGGTGGTCAAAAAAGAAGAGGTAAGGTAGCAGGGAGAGAGACAGCATCACAGAAAGCCTATGATGAAACAGCTGGAAGGAAAGGCATTGATTAAATACCTACTGTGTGCCAGACCCTATTCATCAAGCACTTTGTAAACATTATCTCACTTGATCCTCCCAACAGCCCAGGGAGGGAGATGCTGCTGTTCTCCCCATTTTACAGATGGGGGACCTGAGGCTGGCAGAAACTGTGGGATGTGCCCAAGGTCACACAGCTAGTAAGTATGAGGCTATATTTGAATTCATGGCTTCCTGACCCCTGATCAGGTCCTCCTGAGGTGCCCCAGTGACAAGTAAACATGGAACATGGCCTGGTATCTGGGGCAGCCCCTGGACAGAGCAGGCTAAGAGAGCAGCTGGTTTGTCTTGGCTCAGTCACCATTCTACTGGGTTGGAGTTCCACAGGTGAGGGGATAGACTCCCTTGGGAACCGTATATAGTGATTAGGGGGTCTGATAAATGGAAAGAGAAAGTGAAGGATAGAGGGAGGGGCAAATATATATATATATATATATATATATATATATATATATATATATATATATATATATATATATATCACACATCTCTCCAGACCTACACCAGGAAGCCTGATAGTACACCAAAAGTTCCCTCCTTGGGAGCCCTGATAGTGGAACTCATACATCTGAAGGTCATTCATTCATTCATTCATCATTCATTCATTCATAGTCAATCACAGACTGATAAACTGGACAGGCACCAATGTGAGTCTGTGACCCACAACCTTCTGAAGAGCTTGGGAGGGGAGAGACAAGCCTATAACTCCCAGGCTTTTCAGAGGCCGTGCATGACAGTGTTATCCACTGCCACAGTGGGGTTCTTCCTGAATGAAGTTTGCAAAGGAAAGTATTTTCAACTCTGCATCTAAAGCTCTTTTCTTCTGTTTGAAGGCTTTGGGTACACTGATTTCACACATGTTTATGAGGCTCTGGGAAATGCTGATCTGTCTCCCCATGGCATTGGGGGCCTGGGGGCCCTGTCCCCTTTGGAGGGGGTGAGAAGGGGTCCGACTTGTGTAGGAGACCAGTCTAGGAGGCAATCAGAACGAGTTCAGGCAAGTAAAGCTTTGTCACAGACAGTACTGATGTCGAAAGTGTCCCACTTCCCTATAGACACAGGACCATGGCTGCAGGGGCTACAGTGGGTGAGAACATGGGGCCAGGAATCCCAGAATGCCTCACTTTGTTCATAACTCTGCTAGGGAGAAACAGCTAGAGGTCAGCTCCTCTGCCAGAGCGCTGTGGACCACCCCTCTCCCCCCGGGGAGGCCACTCAAGTCAGAGCCAGAGGAGAGCCTGGCACTGGGGGAGAAGAGGGATCCTCGAGTGGGAAAGGGCTCTGGAGGAGTTGATCTGGGCATCTCAGGGCCGAAAAGGCTGCGTGGAGACCCTCTAGGCTTCATCTCAAGAGAGACTCTCTGATGAGCTCTAAATGTGTATGGGGAATGTTCAAATTGGACCTGGGAAGGCCTTGGAGGAAACAGTAAGTGATACTTGTCTACTCCAAGGAGGCTGCCTTGGCTCACTTGGATAGCCCAAGCTAAAAGTGCCACCTGGTGGCCATTATATATATAGCATCCAGAGTATTAACCCTCAATCCCCTTAATGCCAAGGTAAAATGGTGCCCGTGCACTTTAGTCTGAGCCTGTTGACATTCAGAGAATGTAAGGTCCTCTCTGGGAGCTCTGTTTCACTCTTCACAAAGTCGTGAGAGTGTAGGACAGGGAGAGGCACACAGTAAGTTCTCACCAAATGCTTGTGAGGGGTAGGGGGGTGGATAGAGGGATCATCCCTCCCCAAATGAAAACTTCCAATAACTTCATTCCCTAGCAAGTGAAAGGAAATGGACTGGATTGGGATTTGACTGGGAAAGGTGCTTTCTGTTCTTGAACTTGTCAACCCAGCCCCAGGGGGAGGGGAGGGCACCCCAAAGCCCTGCCCATTCCATGACATTATTTCCCTCTGAAAGCACTGCCCCCTCCATCTCAGACTGAATAACAGCACTCTGCAGAAAAATGCCAGGGCGGGTGTCCGGAGCAGGCAAGCTGGGAGACAATGGAGGCACCAGGAGGTGATTGACCCGCTACATTAGCGGTAGATGGAAATCAAATGTTGACAAAAGAAAGAGGTTTGGAAAGCCTGAGTAGGGAAAAAAGTGGAACAGACTAAAGGCTGCAGAGGAGGCAGCGCGGTCAGGCAATGGATTGACTGGTTAATCATTCAGAAGCATCTATTAGCCCCATTAACCTCCCAGAGCAGGAGGAGGAGAGACAGGAGCCAGCCTGCTTGAGTGCAAGAGACCAAGAAACCCCAATTCCTGGCAATGAAAAATGAATAGGAAGGAGCAAGAGTGAAACGGACCCCTAGAGCATCTCAACTGACCAGGGACCCCAGACATCAGCTCAATATCAGGAGGCTGAAGAGTTCATATGAGGAAATATTATAGGAGCAATCTTTTCTAGGGGCCTTTTCTGTGGGGATTTCAAATGAACTCTATTTGCAGGCAGCAAGGCAAATAGATAAGTTGGTATTTTTATACTAAACATACACTCTCCTTCTAGAAACTAAGTGTTCCCTGGGAGAGCTTCCTTCATTCCCCCTCCCCTTTCCTCTTGCCTCCTCTGAACTTGCTGCTTTGGCCTGTAATGTCTCACCATCTATCCAATCACAACAGCTCACCATGTTAGTGTCGGAATGAGGATGGGCATCTTCTGGCCCTGTTGTAGTGACCCCCTCAACCTCCCCAGAGTGGGGATGATAGGCATGTGTCACCATGTTTAGCCACTTAATGAGTTTCAATCTTCTGCAGCACCTGTCTGCCTGGCAGGGTTTCTATGCACATGGCAAGGCAGATCCAGAGGGTGAATAGCCAAGTGGGTTGGTTTAGGTTGGGTTTTTCGAGCCTAATAAAGGTTTGCAGGGGTAGAGATAGGATGGGGTGGTAGAAGGATCCAGCCAGGGGCTCCAGGATAGGGAAGAGAGTTTTTTCATCACATCCCTTTCTGGAATTTCTAGAAACTGACCTTGGGTTTGGGTTAAATGCAGCCTGCAGTCATGCTTTATCCTGTATCCAGCAGAGGATATACCCAGTTCCATGTAGTGGTGTTGAACTCACCCACACATACACACAGAGAAACATGCATACCATCACCTAAAAAGGCTGTTTGGGAAGGATTTCTCTCAGGGTCCTAGGGAGTCACAGGAAATCTCCTGACTGTCAAGATGTGACCAGTGGCTTCATGCCTTAGAGCTCTGGAGTTGAGCTTGCTAAAGGTCAATCAGTGTCCAGAACTGAAATGATCAAATGTTGACCTATACTGAGAAAAGCCACAGCAGAGAGTAGAGGCTGTGAGAGGCTGCAATAGCAGATAAAGTTAGAGTTACATCACAGAGGATCTGGAGTCAGGAAGACTTGGGTTCAACTCCTGCCTCTGACACTTTCTAGCTATAGGACTCTGGGCTATCACTTCCCTCTGTCTGCCTCAGTTTCCTCTTCTGTAAAATGTTCCTTCCAGGGTTGTGGTAAGGATCAAATGAGATCTTATTTGTAAAAGCTTTTTACAAGCTTAAGATACTGTGTAAAAGGTCTTCTTACTAATATTGTTTTTTTTTTACAATTAGCTATTCTAGCCAGCCCTTTGCCCAGGGACAGAGATCAATCCTGTCTGCTGAACCATTTCATTTGGTTTTGTGTAGGACAGCCCTTATATGTCTGATTGACCTCCATGTTTGCTTTCTGGAGAACAGTCCAAACACAGAGAAAGTCAGTGCAATGGAGAGGATTCTGGCCTGGAATGGTTCCTTAGCTCTTGGAATTTGGCCCCCATCTCCTGCTAACTACATGACCTTCTGAAGCCTCAGGCTCCTCATCTATTAAATGAGGGGCAGCTCTGGAAGATTTCTGTAGCTCCCAGTGGGGTTTAGTCTGGCACCCAGGACATTTTGCTCCCCCCGCAACTAAAAAGAGAAATTCCTTCTTCCACCTATCCCTGCCCCTGCCAGTATGTGGGCCTGGGAGGATACATCTGGGAGGGCCTGCTACACAGGTTCTTTCATCTGCTTTTCTAAAAGGAAAGCAGTTTTAAAGGGGGTCAAGAATCAAATTTAATCACATATACCAACAGAGAAAATACAAGCAGAGAAATAAAAACCATCAGATACGGCTTCCAACTGTCTGACCATAAACAATACATACATCACAGATCAACAGACAGATATGATTGTCTGAACATAGTTACCAGAGAGAGAAGCACCAACATCTGGATTTTCAAAGCTAGGGGCTCCTTAAAACTGCTATAGGGAGACAAGAACCTTCTTCCAAGTCCCCAGAGCAAAACCTCATCTCAGAGCACATATATGCCTTTCAGTGCATGAGGGCAGGACCCTCCTGACCCAGCACCTCATTAGTTAACAAAAGGTGTGGGCCTTCCTACAAAACAAGCCTCCCCTAATCAAGCTTCCCTTAAGGGGCTCCAGCTGACAGGGGAGATTTTTAACTGAAATTACATCCCCTTCCTCCATTAATGTTCTCTGACTCTCTGGCCAAGGGCATTATAGTGAAGATGGTCATCTGTGCTGGGGCACAGAATTTACTTCCACAGCAGGATTATCAGGGATTGTTGGCACATGTAATGAGCAAGTGGGTGGCAGATACTTCTGGAACCATCAGAGGGGTGCCCCCTCCCCCACTGCCCCAAGTGCTCTCTCTCCCCACTGATGTGTGTGCCTAAAACACCAGGCTAGCCAGGAGAGCAGATCACGGAAGTGAGGACTAGGGATGGAGCAGAGAAGAGGACCTCTGGCTGACTTGGTCTCATCTCCACAATCAGGGCCAGCAGGTGACTCATTCTCTCCCCTGTTCCATAGCAATGGCTGGAGAATCAGAGGCCAGGGTGGAGGCTGTCCTCAGTGGGGAAGATGGACAACTGAATGCAAGGCACCAAAAGACAGAAGTCATCTCTTTCTCATGCGGCAGCCAAGAACCAGGGCCCTGTCCTTGGAGTTATGAATAATTCATTGAACTGTGGATAGAATCTATTCAGCAAGTCCACTAAAAATAACAACATAAATTGAATGTTCCAACCTTATTACTCTTTTTTTTTAATCCTTGGAATTGTGAAATTTCATGGCTTCAGACAGGGTTTCATGCAAACTGACCAATTCTTACAGGTTCCCCCATAGGTCCCTTTTAAAAGGCTTCTTTTTCCAGAAATGAAAATTCAGTGACTTCTGAACATCAGAGCCTCCTCTTTGCTGCTGTTTCCCAAACACTGTCCCCCTTCTTGGGAAAAGGGCCTCCTAGCAGTTGCTTATCCTCAGCCTCAGACAAGGGCCATGCATTGCCCTGTGCACCTGGGAGGTGATGAGGTATGACCGCCTTGCCCAATGAGGCACTCGCCTCCTGGTTCTTCAACAAGACAGAAAGCACACCTTTCCAATGGGAAGCATGTTCTACCTACCCTCATGGGTTTTGCATTTGACCACAGGGAAGTGTGGGCACAGATACTTTGATATGAAATATAGGCAAGACCCCCACCTTCTCATTCTTTCACCTATCAAGGTAACCTGGAAACAGACCATTTGCTATGAAGCCTGTGTCAACCTCCCAGCCACAAGGCACTAAAGAAATTCATCAGGATCTGTGACAGTCTGCCAAATTGGCTTGAAATGAGCACTGCTGTGGAAGACCTATGGAATCTGGAAAATATGATGATGGGATTGGCATGAAACTGGAGGATAAACTGATTCCCTAAGGATGCTGTTACTGACTGGGGGCCTTCAAGAATCCGTTTCTCACTAGGAAATCAGTTATCTAGCCTTTTCCAGATAATTTGGAAGGGCCTATGGGCCACAGCAAAGAAAGCTCTGAACTTGGAATCACAAGGTCTTGAATTCAAAATCTACCTCCAACACTTACTAACTAGATAACCTTAAGTAAGTAACTGAGCTCCCAATTTCTCAGTTTCTCCATCTGTAAAATGATGGTGTTAGACTTGAGCCCTTTAAGGAACTTCCAGAGCCAATTCTAAGTTCCCACAGTTACCTCTTGAGCCAAGAGGAGGAGCCACAGAAGTTGGTGGACCTCAGACTTTAAAGATATCAAGCTGTTGTCAGGGAGGTAACTCATAGATCTCAAGGGTTGTTTCCTAGGGCATTGTCTCCTTTTGGTCAGCAAATGTTACCAGTTGTAGCTCCCCAAGCTCCAAAAAGAATCTGTAGAATTTCTAATGGGCAAATCCTTTCTCATTTGTCCCTGAAAAGAGTGTGTATAGACACATGCACATATCAGTTTGACTCAAAAGCATTAACTAAGTACCTACTATGTGCAGGGTAATGTGCTGGGCCCTGGAAATACAAAGAGAGCATTTCTTTTAAAAGACAGTCTTTCTCTCAGAGTGCTTACATTTGACTGACCAGTCCCATCTCCAAAGTGTGGAATCCCAAAGAGATATAGATAAGGTACTGGGAGTTCACTATCAGCTTGATCATCGTCATGTCTTCAATATGAAGCCTGTGTCATTGGAAAGAAAAGAGAGAGACCTCCATATTTTGGTCTGGACCAGGGAATGGCAGTTTGTGGGGGGCTCCCCTGCCAATACCCCCCCAGAGAAGTCACTCTTCTTTTTCTCCACTTAGCACATAGTAGGCACTAAATAAATGCTTGTTGATACCTGATTTGGCCTCCCATGGAAACCTTTTCTTCTGACTCCAAGAACCTCCACAGCAGCCTCCCTACCCTGCAGCCCACCTACCCTGCTGACAGGTGCATTGGAGACATAGCACTGAATTTCCTTGACGCACCTTAAATCTGTAGCCTATCCAAACTGGAAGGGTGCCCTGTGATCAGATCTGATCCAGGATAATTTGGGGATAAAATTTACAAATAAGAGCCCTGAGCACAGTCCTGGGTTGAGCAGGAGCACTAGGACCCTCCTCTTGAAAAAGGATTTAGAAGTCAAGTAACTGGCTGGGAAACTGCCCCAAAACTGGAAAAAATAAGACCATAGAACATTACTTTCTTGATGAACAGGTATTTTCTTCCATCCTTTCAGATGAGGAAGAACAAAGCATATTGTCAGAGGAAGTCAAGGCTTCTGCATCCAGTACCTCCAAAATGAGTATACAATGGGGCTCAGGCCATGAAAGAGCTTGAAAAGTGAGTCAGCAGCTTGCTAAAGGAGACCCAAAAAATGCTGAGGAAAATAATACCTTTACAAAGAGGCTAACTCAATTGGAAGATGTCCAAAAAGCTAATGAGGAGAAGAAAGCTTTAGCCTAAGGGGAAAGGAGGTTCAAAAGTTCACTGAAGAAAATAGTTCTTTAGAAATGAGAGTGGAGTTCAAGGAAGCTAATGACTATATCATAAACCAAGAAGTTTCAAAACAAAACCAAAGGAATGAAAAAATAGAAGATAATGCAAAATATCTCATTGGAAAAACAGCTGACATGGAAAGTAGATCCAGGAGAGACAATTTAAAAATTATGGGACTACTTGAAAGCCATGATCAAAAAAGAAGCCTAGACATCATCTTTCATGAAATTATCAAGGAAAACTGCCCTGATATTCTAGTACCAGAGGGCAAAATAAATATTGAAAGAATCCACCAATCACCTCCTGAAAGAGACCCAAAAAGAGAAACTCCTAGGAATATTGTGGTCAAATTTCAGAGTTCCCAGGTCAAGGAGAAAATATTGCAAGTAGCTAGAAATAAATAATTTGAGTATTGTGGAATCCAATCAGGATAACACAGGATCTGGCAGCTTCTACATTAAGGGACTGAAGGACTTGGAATAGGATATTCCAGAAGTGAAAGGAACTGGAATTAAAACCAAGAATCACCTACCCAGCAAAACTGAGTATAATACTTCAGGGGAAAAATGGTCATTCAATGATATAGAGGACTTTCAATCATTCTTGATGAAAAGACCAGAACTGAAGAAAAAAACTTAACTTTCAAACACAAGAATCAAGAGAAGCATGAAAAGGTAGACAGGAAAGAGAAATCATAAAGGACTTTCTAAAGCCGAACTATTTACATTCCTACATGGAAATACAATATGTGTAATGCTTGAGACTTTTCTCAGTATTTGGCTAGATGGAGGGATTATACACACACACACACACACACACACACACACACACACACACACACACAGAGTACAGGTTGAGTTGAATCAGAAGAAATGATATCTATAAAAAATAAAATTAAGGGGTGAAAGAGGAATATATTGAGAGAAGAGAGGGAGAAATGTAATAGGGCAAACTATCACTTACAAAAGAGATAAGAAAATTCTTTTTCAATGGAGGAGAAAAGGGAGGAGGTAAGAGGGGGAAAAGTGAAGCTTACTTCCTTAAGAAGGGAATAACATGCTCACTCATTTTGGTATGAAAATATAGCTTACATTACAGGAAAGTAGGGAAGAAGGGGATAAATGGGGTGAGGGAGATGATAGAAAGGAGGGCAAATAGGAGAAGGGAGTAATTAGAAATAAACACTTTGGAGAATGGACAAAGTCAAATGAGAGTATAGAATAAATGGGGGACAGGGTAGGTGGAGGGAAATATATTTAGTCTTACACAACATGGGTATTGTGGAAGTCTTGTGCAAAATGGCACATATATAGCCTGCATTGAATTGCTTGCCTTCTCAGTGGGGATGGGTGGGGAGGGAGGGAGGGAGAGAAGTTGGAATTCAAAGTATTAGAAATGAATGTTGAGAATTGTTATTGTATATAACTGGGAAATAAGAAATACAGATAATGGGGTATAGAAACCTACCTTGCTCTTCAAGAAAAGAGAGACGATGGGGATAAGGGAAGATTGGGGTGTGAGAGATGAGAGGGCTCATTGAGGGAAGAGGTCATAAGAATGGAAGGAGTTATGGGGTGGGGGGAGAGGAGAGATTGGGAGAAAAAATTGAACTCAAAATTTTTTGGAAATGAATGTCAAAATGTAAAAGTAAATAAATAAAACTATAAAAAAAGAATTTACAAATAAAATCAAGTCCAGGAGTTTTTGAGTGACCTTTCCTAGCAGTCAGATCCAGAGACAGGAAAGTGATCCCCATCCTGTCACGGCCCCATGCTCCCAAGGACCAGGCTGAAGTTCAACTTCAGAGCCCTGGACCCTTGGAAATGGACAATATGGGATACTCCTAACCAAAGAGAGATTCTCAGAGAACTTACTGGCAAGCAGAGGACTCTGACCCTTTCCTGTGTCTTGTACCTCCGAGCCCATACATCAGAGGCATGACAGGAAGTGTCACAGCTAGTGAAGCAAAGCTCCTTTATTTGGCCCCTCAGCAAGGAGCTGGACAGAGAGTGTTCAAGGACAGTCATAGTGCCCCCTCTGTAGTGTTCCCACCTCAGAGACTGACACAGACCAGGGCAACGTCAGAAGAACTGGCTGCTTGGGTTTTGGACTTGGAGATGAAAGACCTTAACTTGAAGACACTGAGGCAGAGGTTGACAAGTGATAGATTTATTAAAAAGCTGCTCTCTGCCCCACTCAGTCTATCAGTCAGTCAGTCCACAGGCATTTATTAAGCCTTTACCATGAGCCAAAAAGTGTTGAGCAGACAGAGGGAGGCAGAATCACAAGCCCAGCCCTCATGGGGAAGAGAGCCTGTAAACAGTGCAGAACAGAATTCCCCAAGGAAGACTGTGGTCCTTTGACACCACACCACCTGAGCAGACTGAGAAGGATCTGAAAAGCCAGAGACCATCCCAGGCAAAAGCAGTCAGAGGCCTGGAAACCCCGACAGGAGACTGTGGTCTTGGAACACATCTCATCTCTGGGGAAATGCACCATTTTGCCAAAAGGTTTTTCCTCTTTTTTGTACTTGCTTTGAGGGATGGTTCTCTGAGAGGGGGAGAGTGAAAAGGAAGGATTTGTTGGGAAATGAAAGTGATGTTGCAAAAAAAGAAAAAGAACAGACATTTACTTTAAAAAGGAGAGGTCAGAGGGTCTCCCTGAGCCAGCTATCACCTAGTGGGAGGTCCATGGGTGGTAGAAGATGGTCTAGGTCTTGTAATGAAAGCATACCTGTCATGGACCTCACACCCTGGCCCCCTCTGCATACAAAGGGGATGGAACAGAGTCTCTCTGCCTGCCAGGGACAGCGCTGGCTGGCCCTCCCACCCACCACCAGGGTTGCTGCATTACAGAATAGTGAGGCTTACCTGGCTGAAGCCTCTACCTGCGGTCTCCCTTGCCTGGCTCATGCTGGTCTCTAGGTCCAGCAAGAGAGAGGGCAGGCAGTCCCTTGAACTACCGAAGAATCAGACTCTGACAAACCTGTGCCAAGGCCAACCAGAGCAGGCAAGTGTGCCTCAGCAGAGACAGATTGAAGGAGAAGAGTCTTAGAAGACCCCAGACTCAGCAAGGAGGAATCTTCCTCTGGCCTCTTGATTCAGGGCCACCAGGTGGAAGGAGTCCAAAAGGGGACAAAGGAAGAAATGGGAGCAGCTAAGGCAGTGACTGAGCAAATACACTCTGCCGTCCTCCTGTGGGCCCAGGATCCTAGGGGGCGACTGGGGACAGGGAGCTGTTGTCCCATTCCTGGGTCTGTGTACACACTCAGAGCCTCCCCTGTGAACACCTATAGTCAAGGGAGATATTGGAAGCCCTAGAATGTGGCAACTAATGCAGCCCCCAAAGATCCTACTCCCCTATCCCCCACCAATAAATTTTGGCCGTTCTACGTCGGACTTTCCTTATCATTTCAGGGGGACTCATGTGGATCCCAGCAAGTGATTTTTTGGAAGGAAATGAGGGAGAAGGAAAAGGAAACCTCAGAGAGTCCCAACCAAAGTGCTTCGGAAACCTTGGGGACTCCAAATCATAGTTCTGTTTCTCTTTAATTCAGAAGGGTTGCTTTTGAAAACACAATTCACTCGAGGCCCAGAAGGCTGATTGGCAGTCCTGACATTTTCTATCCTCAAACAAAAGCCTTCCCTGGAATCTCCAGAAGCCCCTGCTGGCCTGAGGACAAAGACCATTCCCTGCAGGAGGGATAAGAGTCAGGAATGTAAAGAATTCTAAGGTTTCCTCCAGCATTCAAATGCTAGGACTCTGTAACCTGGAAATTGGGGGCCCTGAGACCTCTGTCAGTAATGAGCCAGCTAGGAATTACCAGCTGAGCCAGCGATTGCCCAGTAGGGCAGAAGCCCCAGAGCCCCTGGGGCAGCAAGGGGACTGGAGAGTTTGCAGGAGCCTTGTAGAGGAGAGGAACGTGGAAGATCAGGGAGATGGTCTTAATTCAAAAGAAAGTCCAGCACCTTTCCTTTGTGAATTATTTCCTGTTTATACTCCAAGGAATTTATCTGTACATATCTTTTTGCTTCTCGTCTCCCCCAGTAGATTGAGCTCCTTGAGGCAAGGACAGCCTTTTGTCTGTCTTTGTACCCCTAGAACTTAGCACAAGGTCAGGCACATAGTAGGTGCTTAATAAATATTTTTGATCAATTGATTTTTAAGATTTAGAAAATAGAATTATTAAATCAGAGTCAAAATAACAGGAAAAGGAAAGATTGAGGGGGGAAAAAGAAAATTTCCCAAAGCAAAGCTTAGCCAGAATGAAGGGGAAGAGGATCAGTCGCCCCATGAATGCAAGGGGCAAGCTGACTGGTACAAGTATGTCATCCATGCCCTACAGCCCCACTGTGCATTCCCCCCAGATTCCATCTGAACATGTAAAGCATGATCCTTACGAATAATAGTGACCAAATATTTTCTGATGCAGGCGCAAGAAAATCAAACCAACGTCTCAGATCTTGGAGGCTCCTCAAAGACCCCTGGTCCATCCTATATCCAGCCACAGACTGGCGAGTAAGTCACCTCGCTTCACCACCAACGCGTTGCTCCCAGCCATGTCCCCCTCGGCAGGAGAGCAGAGTCAGCTGGTGAGGATGATAGCAAAGATGTCCAGCATCCAGAGAAGGACAATTCTTTGAATGAAATATTTTATACTATTCTTGTGAGGACAATGGAAGGACATGGTTAATGAGGACTATCCAGTCAGAAGGATTCAGAACTGGCTGGATGGCAGAGCTCAAAGAGTCCATGGTATGGCATCAGTGGGATAAGAGGTCTCCAGAGGAGGGCCCCAGGGATCTGCACTTGGCACTGGTTTTTCTGACTTTTTTAAATGACTTGGACAGAGGCCTAGACACACATTCATGGGTTTGCAGATAACACAAAGCTGGGAGGAATGCTGACACAGAGACTGATACACAAAGATACAGAGCCAGGACACAAAAGAATCTTGGCAATTTAAAGCATTGGGTTAAATCTAATAAGATGAAATTCAATATGAATCTAACACTTCTTTTAAAAAAGGAAGCCTTAAAGTCTTACAATTTGTGTTCCTCTCCCCTCAAAAACAACAACAACCCTCAGTCGTGCAAGTATAAGATGGAAGAGGCACTCATTCTGAAAAAGATTCGAGAGTCCTAGTGGACTCCAAGCTCAGGCTAAGTCAGCAGTGTGGTGTGACCACCAAAGAAGCTAATGGGAATCCCCTGGAATCTTCCAGGTCAGACCTCATCTGGAGACCCCGTGGTCAGTTCTGGGTTTCACAGTTTAAGGACATCGACAGGCCGCAGAGCAGGCAGAGGAGGCAACTGGGGTGGGGAAAGGTTGTATCGTCCCACATTCAGATGAGGCTCAGTTGGCTGCTCCTCTCCAGGTCCCCTCACCGATCTCATGGTATCCTCACTGGCCCCTTTGTTTCCATCACAGCCTCCTTGCAACCTGCAAGCTTACCAACATCCTCCCAATGACGTGACTCACAGTGCTCCTGCCAGGATCACTTCAGTTAAACTCCAAAATTTGACTCTTAACAACAGAAAGAGAATTGAAGACATTGTATGGGAGGCTGAGGGAATGATTTTCTGGAGTTCATCTAAGGATAGGAGAGACAGCTCAGCTCCACATAAGATCTATACAGAGCCTTCATCAAGAGCCAAGGGGCAGACAGAGACCTCTGGAGACCCCTCCCAAGTGTCTCTTTCTAAATGTTAATGGGAGCTAATGTGCCTTGGGAAGGCTGGTGCTCTGACAGCTCAGGCAGGTGAAGGGAGGTATAAAAATGATTGGCTTTCCTGCTGTAAGCTTATGAGGATGAACTCAGCCCATCACAAGTAAGCAGTCATCAACACAAACGACCCCTCTCCGAGTATTGTCTGGTAGCCATGTGGGCTCTTACAAGAACAAGCAAAGATCCCAAAGCCATCTTGGCATAAGACAATGGGGGAAGGTATGTGGGGGTGGGGGGAAAAGTGTGGCCCTTTCATGGAATAGATGGTTATAATCCAACTTGGGTCACGGAACAGGAAAGACGCTGGGAAATGGGACAGGACGTTTCCAAAATAAGTCACTGTAGGAGGAAAAGAGCCGGAGGGACCGACACCAGCCAGGTGAGAAGGAAGGGGAAAGGGAACGATGGGGAAGCAAAGGCAGTTCCAGGGAGTGGCTTCAGGGGCAGGGCCCTGTGATGTACAACATTAGTGTTGACCTGCTCCTGTCCTGTTTGATACCATGAATGCTGCCTCCTGAGCCTCGATCCTGTCCTGGATCACGACTGAATGAGACACTTTGTGTATGGACGTGGCTCCTGGCTCCAGGCAGTACGGCGAATGGAGCTCCCCAAGACAAGGATGGCCCTTCCCAGATGAGTGACCAATGGTGACCTCTCTCCTCAGGTGCCTTCATAGATGGTAGCCTTAGTAGCTCAAGGATGGAGAGGCACTCGAGGGATGTGATGATGCTGGGCTCTTGGAGAAGACCAATCCAGCATCCAGAAGGCAAGCTGAGCCGAGCGTGTGCCCTGACAAGGGGCAAATCCTGGCCAACAACCAGAGCCCTTTGTCAGCTTCCTTCACATCCCTCATTTCTGATTGCACCAAGAACATTGGGCTTGCAGAGTCATCTCTTATAGTATTAATAGGTAACATTAATAAGTAAAATCTCCCCTTGCCATAGGCATGAATTTGTCATTGCTGCATGATGGAGTGGTCACAAGGGAGGGCCAGAAATAGGGTCCTAGGCTACCAGGGACAAGACCCAAGGTGGTCTGACTCTGGAAAAGAGAGAGAACCAGGCTGGGTCTTACCCCAAGGACAGCCTAAGCAGGAGGAAGGGGCCCTGCCTTCAGAGCCAGGGTTCGAGGCAAGCAGATATCTCTCTCTTTCATCAGAAGGAACAAGTTTCCCCTCCAGGGAAGGCTCTAAGCCAGGGTCCCAAAGCTGAGGGCTGCCACAGGAAGCTTCTGCAGAACATTAGAAGTCAGGGTTGGTTGTAACCCATGAGCCTGGCCTATTACTAGAAGAGTCAGAGGTCTGGTCTGGAGGATCGAACCTGTAGAACCTTGTTGGAAGAAAAGGGGAAGGAAAAGGAGGGATGTGAGAGAAGGGAGGAAGGAGGAAACAGGAAAGGAGGGAGTGGAATAGACATTTCTTAAGTGCCTACTGTGTGCCACTGTGCCCAGCACTTTACAAATACAATCTCATTTAGTAACGGGAGCCACACCCTCACTTCCCATGTGTCTGCTCTGGCTGAGCTGTGTTCATTAATAGCTGTATGAAATAATAGTCAATATCCTATTACATAGACTCAGGTCAGGACAGAGAGCCTCTCCTGTCGGGGTCTGACATAGAACCACAGAATAAAGAGCAAAGCCCAGGATTGGGAGGCAGAGAGGGCCAGGTGGGCATAGAGATCTCGAAGTTCACTTCTGGGTCCCACAGCTAGAAACCTGCAGGGCCCAGACTTTGAAGGACTTTGAAGGCAACCCTGTCCTGCAACACCAAGACCCCTGGAGTCCTGCCCCAGCCAGGTCTAGATATGCAGCTTTTATGCTGGACACAGGAGAGTTAGAAGGCCTCCTGGTCCACATAAGCCTGTTCTCAGTCCTCAGATGCTTCGTTCGTAGGGCTCTGGCTCTTCTCGGTCCTCCCCAGTTACATGGTGGCCTTTGGCCATTTTGACCTCCAGTTACGAACCCTGCCAGCCTGTGGTCCGAGGCTCCTTGGTGACCCCTTGTCTCTCCCTGCCCCTTCACTGGATCTTTCTGCTTCCTTCCCATCCTTACCCACCTTTGCCTGTGCCTTCCAGGTTCTGGCTCCCAGCCCTGATGCCCCTCTGCCTGCTACCTGAGGACATGAGCTGCGGCCATCTCCAACTCTGAAGACCAGTGTTACTAGAGGCTTGTATTTCTCTGAATTTATTCAGATTAATATTCACCTTTTTGCCTCCCTGGGACAAGCATAGGGTCAGGCAGTGCCATGATTTCTGATGCCCTGTCTTCCAGTCAAGGAAAATGACTTGTCAATGGCCAGCTGTGCCCTCCCACTGAGAACAGAGGACAAGGCCCCAAGTAAATCTGAGGAAATAAGTATAAAGGGTTGAGAAGGGAACTGGCTGCTTGATGAGAACAGGTGGTGAGACAGTGATGAGCCGACAGCTGCAGGGAGGTGGGGGCTGCAAGAATGACCACAAGAAGCCTTTATGTGGTGGGTGTATGTGTACATCTGCGAAAGTGTGTGGCATTGGTTTGAGTTTGTGTGTGTGACTGTGTCTGGGTGTGGGAGGTGAGTGCGTAAATATGGTGTATGTGAGTGTGTAAACAGGAAGCGCGTGTGAATGTATGTGTAAGTACGTATGTATGTGATTGCGTGTCTATGTGTGTGGGTATTTATGAGGGTGAGTGTGTGTGAGTGTGACGTCATTGTGAATGTCAGTAGGTGAGTATGGATGTGAGAGTGTGACAGTGTATGAGTTTAAGGGGTGTATTACTGTGAGTGAGTGTGATTGTGTGAGTGAATGGATACTGAGTGTGCAAGTGCATATGTGGTTGGGTGTGAGTGTGTAGGAGTATATTGTGAGTACACATATGTGTATGGGTGTTTGTATGTAGGGAGGTTGTGTGTGTGAGAATGGGTGTATCATGAGTGCACATGTGTAGGGGAAGAGAGGGTAAGTGGGTAAGCACACATCAGTTGTCCCTGGTGCCATGGGGCATGGAGAGGTCCTCTAGACTTCTCTGCCCCCGTTTCTCAAAATAAGCCTGCATCTCTCCCTGGACACTTGGAGGCTGCTTCCAGGAAGCGCTTCCTGCCCGGCATCCTTGTGGGCCTGCTCCTGGATCCCCAAGCCCTCCGGATCTCAGTCCCACTCCCTGTTCCCCCTTTCTTTCAGGTCTCTTTCCTTCATCTCCTGCTCCTGCTCCTTCTCTGATACAACCAAACAAAACTGACCCATGACCTGAGTCTGCCAAAGGGCCAGGGCGAGGCATTCCACCCTCAGACAGTGGGCTAGATTTGGGATGCTGATGGAGAAAAGCTCTCAGGCAATTTCCTGAGTCGAGCAGGAGATGGTGCCATCCTCCCATACAAAGCCACTTCTGCCTCCTGACTCGCTGCTTCCTTCACTCCAGACAGCTTTCTCCTGTTCATCCATTCATCTTCTGATAGAGATGAGGAGTCAGGCCTCTGGGAACATGTGGAGCCTTTGCTATCACAACCTTTGCTCTGGATGAAAGGAAGGACAGACATAGAGTTGCAACCCAAGCCCATGGCCAGGAGCCAGGGGAGATGCTGGAAAGTTGAGAAACCCCCAGTGACCACACTGAGCTTTTGTGATGCCTCTTTCACATGTCAAGGAGGGAGGGCATCTCCTTGTGGGAGACCACATCCTTAAAGCTAAGCCATGGGCAGCTCACTGTTGTAATGGATAGAGCACCAGACTTGGAACCAGGAAACCTGGGTTCCAACCCTACCTCAGACACTAGCTGTATAACCCTGGGCAAGTATACCTCAGTTTCCCCATCTGTAAAATCAGGATAATATTAGCATCTACTTCCCAAGATTGGTGTAAGGATCAAAGGAGGAACATTATGTAAAATGTCTTGCCAACCTGAAAATACTATATGTTTATCATCGCCATTATCCCCTCCATTGAGGTCCATGTTCCAAACTCAGCTCCGTATGACCCACCAGTCAGTTTGAACGACACACAAGTCACCATTCCTTACTTCAGCAGGTCCTGGCAGGCAGAAACAAAAGGAGGAATACCACTCAATACTTCCTTTCCCATAAGTGTTTGCCTTTCTCCATACATGAGAAGTTCCACAATCTCTTAATATGCTCCTGTGGTCAGAGAGGAGAGGGGTTATGTTTCCCTCATTAACAAAGTCTTTATTTGTCCTTCATGGCTGGTGCCCTGGGGCCAGGCAAACACAGAAGGGATTGTCCAAAGGAAAGTGCTTGTGTCCTAAGACACATTTTAAAAGTAAAATTCCTAACAGAAAAGGACCTTGCCTAAATAAAGGTCCCTGGCCCCTAAGTCTAAGTATTTGAACCCAGGTTGGCAGAAACGATTTCATCAGATCCTGGAGACGAGAGCACTTAAGGACCACTCTTTGTAATTGATTCTTTGACAATTTCACTTCACTCAGTATTTTCTCATGGACAGCTGAGCAGAGAGAAAGAAGTGGGAGTGAGAAAGGACACTTAGAGCAGAGGAAATGGGTCAAGACAACAGTTCCGAAGAACTGGGTTCAAACTGATTCATTCTGTGACTTAAAATGACTTAAACCTCTTTGAGTTTCCATTGACTCATTTGTACAAGGAGAAAAATAACAGCTGTACTGGCCTGTCTGGCTCTGGCCCCCTCTCAGGGTCCTACTAGGATCTAGAAAGAGTTTAGAAGTAACATACCTTGAAGTAAGATACAAATGCAATGGACTCTTCTCTTGGGACCTGAACACTCCCCTAACTCACACCATCTCTCCTCAGCTTCCAAGACTAAGGGGCTCTGGTTATTGGACTGATTGGGTGTAGTGGCGCTGGGGGAGAAGGGATACCATAGAGAGCTGAGAGCCTTGAACATGGCTAAGTTGTTTATAATACAGCCAGGAGTGATCTGTGCCCAGACCAGCAAACCTGGAAGAGAGGACAAAAACCACAGTCACCAATGGCTTATGAGCAGAATCACTCACCAAGGGCATCCTTTAGGGCAAGGAGCAGGCAACAGGTCACAAAGGGTATTCTGCAGTAGAAAGATAGAATTGATAGGAAGGTATAAAGAATATAAGCCTCTACTATGTTTCCTATTTACATCACATTTGAGAGAGCAAAATGGCCCAGGAGTTCTTTTTGTCCTCATGACCTCCTTCTCATCTCTTCTCATCTCGGCTTCTGAGGCAATGAAGGATTTTGTGACTTCCACGTAAATTACTAAAATGACAACATTTATCTCATTAATTCATTGATTAACTCTGAGCTCCAGTCCCAGTTTATTAAATAGCATTTAATACTTCTTTTCTCAAAAGTGTTTGCCTGTTTCCATACATGAGAAACTCTGTAATCCCTTAAATTTAAATAAATGACATGATTACTGGCTCCACTTTCTATAAACAGTGAAACATATAACAAAACAAAGACATAATGAATTATCTAATGGACAGTCTATCCATCATGAGGACTCTCACAGCCAAAGTCAGCTGTAGATGGTATTTCACTTACTGACTAATAAATTCTGGGTAAGCAGTCTCATCATGCAGTTCTCTCAGGATGTCAACTGAATTCTCTTCTCAAGCATCCCCCTCATGTTTCTTCACAAGATAAGGGTTAATTCAAAATAAGCTTTCCATCCTTCTTTGCCTTCTTTTCATCTACCACAGTTAAGTCTCTCCAAAAGTTAGACAGCTAAACCCTTAGTCCCACATCTGTCCCTAAAAAAGACAATTTAAGTTGTAACTGGCCACGATCACATTGCCTCTTAAAGATAAAGTGTCCATATCCAAGGTATCTATGGCAAATATTATTGCTTCCCTTCCCCTTGGAAATGCTCTTTCAATAAGGTGTCTTCAAGGAAAGTATCAAAACTCAGGTGTGATTTCTTTTTTTCATTCTTTTGGTTTTGTTTTGTGATCTCTTGGTTTCTCAGAAAGTCATTAGCCTCCATCTGTTTCATTCTAATTTTGAGAGAACTATTTTCTTCAGTGAGTTTTTGAACCTCTTTTTCCATTTGGCTAATTC